>JAQPPZ010002184.1:0-600000 GCA_028583015.1 Wollemia nobilis
TTTATTAATTGAAGACCGAAATCCTAACCCCCCTTCACTCTTAGAAAGACATAAAGTATCCCATTTCACCAAGGCCCATTTTCTTTTCTCCTTAGTACCACTACAAAGGAAACGATGACCGATTTGATCCAATTCTCGAAGAACGACCTTTGGGATATTCAAAATGGAAGAAACATAAATAGGAATAGCTTGAAGAACTGATTTTACCAAGGTGATTCTAACCCCAGAAGAAAGCCACTTGTTGGTCCACTTTCCAATTTTCTTCTTGAATTTGTCCAACAACCAATTCCAATCTTTATTTTTCTACCTTTGAATATTTATGGGAATACCTAAATAAGTGATTGGAAGAGAGGTCTTCTTATATCTTAATTTATACAAGACCATGGCTTCCTGTCTAGCGGAGCAATGAAAGAAAATAACTTTAGATTTGTCTTCATTGATGAACTACACAGTAGCCTTAGAAAAATAGCTAATGATTTGCTTAAAATTAGAAGTTTCCTTAATTGTAGCTTTACCTAAAAGGGGAGAGTCATCCACAAATTGAAGATGAGAGATAGGTCTAGCTCCATGAGCAAAGGTAACTCCCTCAAGGATTTTGTTTTCCCTCTTTTTGGTTATAGTCCTACCCAAGCATTCCAAAAAGAATGATGAATAAATAAGGGGATAGCGGGTCACCTTGCTCGATACCTCTAGAAGCCGGGAAAGACGGAGAAGGCCTGCCATTGATAAGAACTAAGAAGGAAACTGAAGAGATACATCCCATAATCCAATCCATCCAATCCTTAGAGAAACCAAATTGCCTCAAATCTTTGATAAGGAAGTGCCAATCCACTCTGTCATAAGCTTTGGATAAGTCTAAACAGATGAACATAGAAGGAGAATTTTGCATATCCATGGAATGCATGGCTTCCTGAGCAAGAACTATCTCATATACTATTTGACGTCCTTCCACACACCCCCCTTGCTCTGGGGAAATAATATTATTTAAAAGAGGCTTCAACCTTTCTGCCATGATTTTTGTAATAATTTTGAGAAGAACATTACATAAAGCAATAGGTCTAAAAGTTGAGATATGATCAACCTCTTGAGATTTTGGAACAAGAGTAATATAATTTTTATTGATAACCTTAAAAATTTCTTTGGATTTCTTGGCTTCTTCCACCACCTCTAATAAATCAACATGAAGGATATCCCATAACTCTTGGTAGAACTCAATAGGAAAACCATCAGGACCTAGGGTTTTCCCTTTTTGCATTTTAAAAACTACTTATTGAAGCTCATTGATAGTAACGAGAGCAATCAAAATAGAGTTCTCCTCGAAGTGATAAGATAAGGGATTGGTTGAAGAAAATTTTGTTGAGAAGTCTAGTCAAGAGGAGTAGCAACAAAAAGATTGGAAAAGTAACAACAACAATAGAGTTCATGCCATCCCAAGCATAAACAACATCTCAAAAATCTGATTTTAAGGAAGAAATAAAGTTGTGAGATCTTCAAGCTAGAAGAGATTTGTGGAAGAAATTTGTGTTTCATTCTCCTTATTTGAGCCATTGAATTCTAGATTTTTGCTTCCATAAGATTTTTTCTCTTTTTTCCCATTCCTCTAACTGAGTTGTGAGTTTAATTTCATCTGCACTTCTCTTCTCTGTGAGGCCATCTAAACGTATTTTCTTATTCAAATTTTCAAGATGAGCAATAAATTCATGTTTTTTTTTATGAACATCCCCAAACTCTTTGTAGTTCCATGTCTTGATTTTGGATTTAATGTATTGTAGTATTTTGGCAAAATAGAACATCTTAGTCCCATGCCTAGGTTTACCTTCCTTCCACCATTGTTGCACACGATGTCTGAAGGAAATATATCTAAGCCACATTAATTAAAAAGGAAAAGGAGAGAAACTCATATTGGTTTTCCATATTTCCACCATGACTGGCCAATGGTCCGAACCAACAAGAATGGTAGAACCCATCCAAACTAAATGCCTAATAAAATGATCAACACCCTCTTGATTAGGCCAATCCCTCCAAAGTCGTTCAAAAGTAAAAAAATTGACCATTGTAAGCCAAGTAAAGTTGTCGTTTTCCTCCATAGCTTAGAGGCTAAAGTACACTCAATAAAAATATGGTTGATATTTTCTACATTCCCTT
This sequence comes from Wollemia nobilis, assembly GCA_028583015.1. Taxonomy (NCBI): domain Eukaryota; kingdom Viridiplantae; phylum Streptophyta; class Pinopsida; order Araucariales; family Araucariaceae; genus Wollemia; species Wollemia nobilis. The sequence goes on from JAQPPZ010002184.1 coordinate 2,146, forward strand.
CACACATTTCACATCTAAAAGGGCCATGAAAACCACGCTTCATAAGTTGCTCACCAGTAAGCACCCTACGATGCAATAAAAGCCAATTAAAGAACCTCACCATAGGACAGAGCTTTTGAGCCCACAATTGAGAAAATATTTCAGAAGAATGGTTGGGATTATTATGGCATAAGGTCAAATAACCTTGAGCAACTGAATACTCACCCTTAGTAGTGTCGTTCCATCCAAAACAATCTTTTTCATGGGACCAAGAGAGGGATCTCATATGAAGGATGCGTTGCATTTCTTGTCTTTGCCTTTCTGGGATTTGAATAGGCCAGTCCTCAATAGGGATCCAATATCTACCAACCTTTGAATTACCAGTATGGTACCAAAAATATTTAGCCACCTTTATCCAATTAGCTCGGTGAAGCTCCTCCATCCAAGGCCTCCAATCGAGAAACTGAGTTATCAAAGGCTTGTGACCATCCCAAGAATCTGGCCAAAAATTTGCATGTTGACCATTATGAATGATCCAAAATAATTTTTTCTTTATCAAATCCTCACCACTCTTAAGAACCGCTAAAATGGGAGAACATTTGGTAGGAAGTTGATAGCAAACAAGGTATTCAAGACTTTTGTTCTCGGCATATTTAACACGGAGATTATTGGCCCAAAGAGCAATGGGGTTATGCAACATCCTCCAATATAATTTAGTAGCTAAAAGATTTGTTGTTATTAATTGAATACCGAAATCCTAACCCCCTTCACTCTTAGAAAGACATAAAGTATCCCATTTCACCAAGGCCCATTTTCTTTTCTCCTTAGTACCACTCCAAAGGAAACGATGACTGATTTGATCCAATCCTCGAAGAACAGCCTTTGGGATATTCAAAATGGAAGAAACATAAATAGGAATAGCTTGAAGAACTGATTTTACCAAGGTGATTCTACCCCCATAAGAAAGCCACTTGTTGGTCCACTTTCCAATTTTCTTCTTGACTTTGTCCAACAACCAATTCCAATATTTATTTTTCTACCTTTGAATATTTATGGGAATACCTAAATAAGTGATTGGAAGAGAGGTCTTCTTATATCTTAATTTATACAATACCATGGCTTCCTGTCTAGCGGAGCAATGAAATAAAATAACTTTAGATTTGTCTTCATTGATGAACTACACAGTAGCCTTAGAAAAACAGCTAATGATTTGCTTAAAATTAGAAGTTTCCTTAATTGTAGCTTTACCTAAAAGGGTAGAGTCATCCACAAATTGAAGATGAGAGATAGGTCTAGCTCCATGAGCAAAGGTAACTCCCTGAAGGATTTTGTTTTCCCTCTTTTTGGTTATAGTCCTACCCAAGCATTCAAAAAGAATGATGAATAAATAAGGGGATAGCGGGTCACCTTGCCTGATACCTCTAGAAGCTGGGAAAGACGGAGAAGGCCTGCCATTGATAAGAACTAAGAAGGAAACTGAAGAGATACATCCCATAATCCAATCCATCCAATCCTTAGAGAAACCAAATTGCCTCAAAACTTTGATAAGGAAGTGCCAATCCACTTGTCATAAGCTTTGGATAAGTCTAAACAGATGAACATAGAAGGAGAATTTTGCATATCCATGGAATGCATGGCTTCCCGAGCAAGAACTATCTCATATACTATTTGACGTCCTTCCACACACCCCCCTTGCTATGGGGAAATAATATTATTTAAAAGAGGCTTCAACCTTTCTACCATGATTTTAGTAATAATTTTGAGAAGAACATTACATAAAGAAATAGGTCTAAAAGCTGAGATATGATCAACCTCTTGAGCTTTTGGAACAAGAGTAATATAATTTTTATTGATAACCTTAAAAATTTCTTTGGATTTCCTGGCTTCTTCCACCACCTCTAATAAATCAACATGAAGGATATCCCAGAATTCTTGGTAGAACTCAATAGGAAAACCATCAGGACCTAGGGTTTTCCATTTTTGCATTTTAAAAACTACTTGTTGAATCTCATTGATAGTAACAAGAGCAATAAAAATATAGTTCTCCTCGAAGTGATAAGATAAGGGATTGGTTGAAGAAAATTTTGTTGAGAAGTCGAGTCAAGAGGTGTAGCAGTAAAAGATTGGAAAATTAATCAACAACAATAGAGTTCATGCCATCCCAAGCATAAACAACATCTCAAAAATCTGATTTTAAGGAAGAAATAAAGTTGTGATATCTTCAAGCTAGAAGAGATTTGTGGAAGAAATTTGTGTTTCATTCTCCTTATTTGAGCCATTGAATTCTAGATTTTTGCTTCCATAAGATTTTTTCTCTTTTTTCCCATTCCTCTAACTGAGTTGTGAGTTTAATTTCATCTGCACTTCTCTTCTCTGTGAGGCCATCTAAACGTATTTTCTTATTCAAATTTTCAAGATGAGCAATAAATTCGTGTTTTTTTTTATGAACATCCCCAAACTCTTTGCAGTTCCAAGTCTTGATTTTCGATTTAATGTATTGTAGTATTTTGGAAAAATAGAACATCTTAGTCCCATGCCTAGGTTTACCTTCCTTCCACCATTGTTGCACATGATGTCTGAAGGAAATATCTCTAAGCCACATTAATTAAAAATGAAAAGGAGAGAAACTCATATTGGTTTTCCATATTTCCACCATGATCGGCCAATGATCCGAACCGGTAAGAATGGTAGAACCCATCCAAACTAACCGCCTAATAAAATGATCAACACCCTCTTGATTAGGCCAATCCCTCCAAAGTTGTTCAAAAGTAAAAAAAATTGACCATTGTAAGCCAAGTAAAGTTGTCGTTCTCCTCCATAGCTTAGAGGCTAAAGTACACTCAATAAAAATATGGTTGATATTTTCTACATTCCCTTCACACATTTCACATCTAAAAGGGCCATGAAAACCACGCTTCATAAGTTGCTCACTAGTAAGCACCCTACGATGCAATAAAAACCAATTAAAGAACCTCACCGTAGGCCAGAGCTTTTGAGCCCACAATTGAGAAAATATGTCAGAAGAATGGTTGGGATTATTATGGCATAAGGTCAAATAACCTTGAGCAACTGAATACTCACCCTTAGTAGTGTCGTTCCATCCAAAACAATATTTTTCATGGGACCAAGAGAGGGATGTCATATGAAGGATGCGTTGGATTTCTTGTCTTTGCCTTTCTGGGATTTGAATAGGCTAGTCCTCAATAGGGATCCAATATCTACCAACCTTTGAATTACCAAGGATGGTACCAAAAGTAATTAGCCACCTTTATCCAATTAGCTCAGTGAAGCTCCTCCATCCAAGGCCTCCAATTGGGAAACTAAGTTATCGAAGGCTTGTGACCATCCCAATAATTTGGCCAAAAATTTGCATGTTGACCATTATGAATGATCCAAAATAATTATTTCTTTATCAAATCCTCACCAGTCTTAAGAACTGCTAAAATGGGAGAACATTTGGTAGGAAGTTGATAGCGAACAAAGTCTTCAAGACTTTTGTTCTCAGCATATTTAGCACGGAGATTATTAGCCCAAAGAGCATTGGGGTTATGCAACATCCTCCAATATAATTTAGCAGCTAAAGCTTTGTTGTTATTAATTGAAGACCGAAATCCTAACCCCCATTCACTCTGAGGAAGACATAAAGTATCCCATTTCACCAAGGCCCATTTTCTTTTCTCCTTAGTACCACTCCAAAGGAAATGATGACTAATTTCATCCAATTCTCGAAGAACAACCTTTGGGATATTCAAAACAGAAGAAACATAAATAGGAATAGCTTCAAGGACTGATTTTACCAAGGTGATTCTACCCCCAGAAGAAAGCCACTTGTTGGTTCACTTTCCAATTTTCTTCTTGACTTTGTCCAACAACCAATTCCAATCTTTATTTTTCTACCTTTGAATATTTATGGGAATACCTAAATAAGTGATTGGAAGAGAGGTCTTCTTATATCTTAATTTATCCAATACCATGGATTCCCTGTCTAGTAGAGCAATGAAAAAAAATGACTTTAGATTTGTCTTCATTGATGAACTACACGAGTAGCCTTAGAAAAACAGCTAATGATTTGCTTAAAATTAGAAGCTTCCTTAATTGTAGCTTTACCTAAAAGGGTAGAGTCATCCAAAAATTGGAAGATGAGAGATAGGTCTAGCTCCGTGAAGCAATGGTAACACCCTCAGAGGTTTTTTTCTCCCTCTTTTTGGTTATAGTCCTACCCAATCATTCAACAAGAATGATGAATAAATAAGGGGATAGCGGGTCACCTTGCCTGATACCTCTAGAATATGGGAAAGACTGAGAAGGCCTACCATTGATAAGAACTAAGATGGAAACTGGAGAGATACATCCCATAATCCAATCCATCCAATCCTTAGAGAAACCAAATTGCCTCAAAAATTTGATAAGGAAGTGCCAATCCACTCGTCATAAGCTTTGGATAAGTCTAACCGGATGAACATAGAAGGAGAATTTTGCATATCCATCGAATGGATGGCTTCCCGAGCAAGAACTATCTCATATACTATTTGACGTCTTTCCACATACCCCCCTTGCTCTAGGGAAATAATCTTATTTAAAAGAGGCTTCAATATTTCTGCCATGATTTTAGTAATAATTTTGAGAACAACATTACATAAAGCAATAGGTCTAAAAGCTGAGATATGATCAACCTCTTGAGCTTTTGGAACAAGAGTAATATAATTTTTATTGATAACTTTAAAAATTTCTTTGGATTTCCTGGCTTCTTCCACCACCTCTAATAAATCAACATGAAGGATATCCCAAACTCTTGGTAGAACTCAATAGGAAAACCATCAGGACCTAGGTTTTTCCATTTTTGCATTTTATAAACTACTTATTGAAGCTCATTGATAGTAATGGGAGCAGTAAAAATAGAGTTCTCCTCAGAAGTGATAAGATAAGGGATTGGTTGAAGAAAATTTTGTTGAGAAGCTGAGTCAAGAGGAGTAGCAGTAAAAATATTGGAAAAGTAATCAACAACAATAGAGTTCATGCCATCCCAAGTATAAACAACATCTCAAAAATCTGAATTTAAGGAATAAATAAAGTTGTGAGATATTCAAGCTAGAAGATATTTGTGGAAGAAATTTGTGTTTCGTTCTCCTTATTTGAGCCATTGAATTCTAGATTTTTGCTTCCATAAGATTTCTTCTCTTTTTTTTCCATTCCTCTAACTGAGTTGTGAGTTTAATTTCATCTGCACTTCTCTTCTCTGTGAGGCCATCTAAATGTATTTTCTTATTCAAATTTTCAAGATGAGCAATAAATTCATGTTTTTTTTTGTGAACATCCCCAAACTCTTTCCAGTTCCAAGTCTTGATTTTGGATTTAATGTATTACAAGTATTTTGGCAAAATAGAACATCTTAGTCCCATGCCTAGGTTTACCTTCCTTCCACCATTGTTGCACACGATGTCTAAAAGAAATGTCTCTAAGCCACATTAATTGAAAACGAAAAGGAGAGAAACTCACATTGGTTTACACATTTCCACTATGACTAGCCAATGATCCAAACCTGCAAGAATGGTAGAACCCATCCAAACTAACTACCTAATAAAATGATCAACACCCTCTTGATTGGGCCAATCCCTCCAAAGCTGTTCAAAAGTGAAAAAATTGGACCACTGTAAGCCAAGTAAAGTTGTCATTCTCCTCCATAGCTCAGAGGCTAAAGTACACTCAATAAAAATATGGTTGATATTTTCTACATTCTCTTCACACATTTCACATCTAAAAGGGCCATGAAAACCACGCTTCATAAGTTGCTCACCAGTAAGCAACCTATGATGAAATAAAATCCAATTAAAGAACCTCACCTTAGGCAAGATATTTTGAGCCCACAAATGAGAAAATATGTCGGAAGAATGGTTGGGATTATTATGGCATAAGGTCAAATAACCTTGAGCAACTGAATACTCACCCTTAGTAGTGTCGTTCCATCCAAAACAATCTTTTTCATGGGACCAAGAGAGGGATCTCATATGAAGGATGTGTTGGATTTCTTGTCTTTGCCTTTTTGGGATTTAAATAGGCCAGTCCTCAATAGGGATCCAATATCTACCAACCTTTTAATTACCAGTATGGTATCGAAAATATTTAGCCACCTTTATCCAATTAGCTCGGTGAAGCTCCTCCATCCAAGGCCTCCAATCGGGAAACTGAGTTATCAAAGGCTTGTGACCATCCCAAGAATCTGGCCAAAAATTTGCATGTTGACCATTATGAATGATCCAAAATAATTTTTTCTTTATCAAATCCTCACCAGTCTTAAGAACTGCTAAAATGGGAGAACATTTGGTAGGAAGTTGATAGCAAACAAGGTATTCAAGACTTTTTTTCTCGGCATATTTAACACGGAGATTATTGGCCCAAAGAGCATTGGGGTTATGCAACATCCTCCTATATAATTTAGTAGCTAAAGCTTTGTTTTTATTAATTGAAGACCGAAATCCTAACCCCCCTTCACTCTTAGAAAGACATAAAGTATCCCATTTCACCAAGGCCCATTTTCTTTTCTCCTTAGTACCACTACAAAGGAAACGATGACTGATTTGATCCAATTCTCGAAGAACAGCCTTTGGGATATTCAAAATGGAAGAAACATAAATAGGAATAGCTTGAAGAACTGATTTTACCAAGGTGATTCTACCCCCAGAAGAAATCCACTTGTTGGTCCACTTTCCAATTTTCTTCTTGAATTTGTCCAACAACCAATTCTAATATTTATTTTTCTACCTTTGAATATTTATGGGAATACCTAAATAAGTGATTGGAAGAGAGGTCTTCTTATATCTTAATTTATACAAGACCATGGCTTCCTGTCTAGCGGAGCAATGAAAGAAAATAACTTTAGATTTGTCTTCATTTATGAACTACACAGTAGCCTTAGAAAAATAGCTAATGATTTGCTTAAAATTAGAAGTTTCCTTAATTGTAGCTTTACCTAAAAGGGTAGAGTCATCCACAAATTGAAGATGAGAGATAGGTCTAGCTCCATGAGCAAAGGTAACTCCCTGAAGGATTTTGTTTTCCCTCTTTTTGGTTATAGTCCTACCCAAGCATTCAAAAAGAATGATGAATAAATAAGGGGATAGCGGGTCACCTTGCCTGATACCTCTAGAAGGCTGGGAAAGACGGAGAAGGCCTGCCATTGATAAGAACTAAGAAGGAAACCGAAGAGATACATCCCATAATCCAATCCATCCAATCCTTAGAGAAACCAAATTGCCTCAAATCTTTGATAAGGAAGTGCCAATCCACTCTGTCATAAGCTTTGGATAAGTCTAAACAGAGATGAACATAGAAGGAGAATTTTGCATATCCATGGAATGCATGGCTTCCCGAGCAAGAACTATCTCATATACTATTTGACGTCCTTCCACACACCCCCCTTGCTGCGGGGAAATAATATTATTTAAAAGAGTCTTCAACCTTTCTGCCATGATTTTTGTAGTAATTTTGAGAAGAACATTACATAAAGCAATAGGTCTAAAAGTTGAGATATGATCAACCTCTTGAGCTTTTGGAACAAGAGTAATATAATTTTTATTGATAACCTTAAAAATTTCTTTGGATTTCTTGGCTTCTTCCACCACCTCTAATAAATCAACATGAAGGATATCCCATAACTCTTGGTAGAACTCAATAGGAAAACCATCAAGACCTAGGGTTTTCCCTTTTTGCATTTTAAAAACTACTTATTGAAGCTCATTGATAGTAACGAGAGCAGTCAAAATAGAGTTCTCCTCAGAAGTGATAAGATAAGGGATTGGTTGAAGAAAATTTTGTTGAGAAGCTGAGTCAAGAGGAGTAGCAACAAAAAGATTGGAAAAGTAACAACAACAATAGAGTTCATGCCATCCCAAGCATAAACAACATCTCAAAAATCTGATTTTAAGGAAGAAATGAAGTTGTGAGATCTTCAAGCTAGAAGAGATTTGTGGAAGAAATTTGTGTTTCATTCTCCTTATTTGAGCCATTGAATTCTAGATTTTTGCTTCCATAAGATTTTTTCTCTTTTTTCCCATTCCTCTAACTGAGTTGTGAGTTTAATTTCATCTGCACTTCTCTTCTCTGTGAGGCCATCTAAACGTATTTTCTTATTCAAATTTTCAAGATGAGCAATAAATTCATGTTTTTTTTATGAACATCCCCAAAATCTTTGTAGTTCCATGTCTTGATTTTGGATTTAATGTATTGTAGTATTTTGGCAAAATAGAACATCTTAGTCCCATGCCTAGGTTTACCTTCCTTCCACCATTGTTTCACACGATGTCTGAAGGAAATATATCTAAGCCACATTAATTAAAAATGAAAAGGAGAGAAACTCATATTGGTTTTCCATATTTCCACCATGACTGGCCAATGGTCCGAACCAACAAGAATGGTAGAACCCATCCAAACTAACTGCCTAATAAAATGATCAACACCCTCTTGATTAGTCCAATCCCTCCAAAGCTGTTCAAAAGTAAAAAAAATTGACCATTGTAAGCCAAGTAAAGTTGTCGTTTTCCTCCATAGCTTAGAAGCTAAAGTACACTCAATAAAAATATGGTTGATATTTTCTACATTCCCTTCACACATTTCACATCTAAAAGGGCCATGAAAACCACGCTTCATAAGTTGCTCACCAGTAAGCACCCTACGATGCAATAAAAGCCAATTAAAGAACCTCACCATAGGCCAGAGATTTTGAGCCCACAATTGAGAAAATATGTCAGAAGAATGGTTGGGATTATTATGGCATAAGGTCAAATAACCTTGAGAAACTGAATACTCACCCTTAGTAGTGTCGTTCCATCCAAAACAATCTTTTTCATGGGACCAAGAGAGGGATCTCATATGAAGGATGCGTTGCATTTCTTGTCTTTGCCTTTCTGGGATTTGAATAGGCCAGTCCTCAATAGGGATCCAATATCTACCAACCTTTGAATTACAAGTATGGTACCAAAAGTAATTAGCCACCTTTATCCAATTAGCTCGGTGAAGCTCCTCCATCCAAGGCCTCCAATTGGGAAACTAAGTTATCAAAGGCTTGTGACCATCCCAATAATTTGGCCAAAAATTTGCATGTTGACCATTTTGAATGATCCAAAATAATTATTTCTTTATCAAATCCTCACCAGTCTTAAGAACCGCTAAAATGGGAGAACATTTGGTAGGAAGTTGATAGCGAACAAGGTCTTCAAGACTTTTGTTCTCAAGCATATTTAGCACGGAGATTATTGGCCCAAAGAGCATTGGGGTTATGCAACATCCTCCAATATAATTTAGCAGCTAAAGCTTTGTTGTTATTAATTGAAGACCAAAATCCTAACCCCCATTCACTCTGAGGAAGACATAAAGTATCCCATTTCACCAAGGCACATTTTCTTTTCTCCTTAGTACCACTCCAAAGGAAATGATGACTAATTTCATCCAATTCTCGAAGAAAAACCTTTGGGATATTCAAAACGGAAGAAACATAAATAGGAATAGCTTCAAGGACTGATTTTACCAAGGTGATTCTACCCCCAGAAGAAAGCCACTTGTTGGTCCACTTTCCAATTTTCTTCTTGACTTTGTCCAACAACCAATTCCAATCTTTATTTTTCTACCTTTGAATATTTATGGGAATACCTAAATAAGTGATTGGAAGAGAGGTCTTCTTATATCTTAATTTATCCAATACCATGGCTTCCCTGTCTAGCGAGAGCAAGAAAAGAAAATAACTTTAGATTTGTCTTCATTGATGAACTACACGAGTAGCCTTAGAAAAACAGCTAATGATTTGCTTAAAATTAGAAGCTTCCTTAATTGTAGCTTTACCTAAAAGGGTAGAGTCATCCAAAAATTGAAGATGAGAGATAGGTCTAGCTCCATAAGCAATGGTAACACCCTCAGAGGTTTTTTTCTCCCTCTTTTTGGTTATAGTCCTACCCAATCATTCAACAAGAATGATGAATAAATAAGGGGATAGCGGGTCACCTTGCCTGATACCTCTAGAATATGGGAAAGACTGAGAAGGCCTACCATTGATAAGAACTAAGATGGAAACTGGAGAGATACATCCCATAATCCAATCCATCCAATCCTTAGAGAAACCAAATTGCCTCAAAAATTTGATAAGGAAGTGCCAATCCACTCTGTCATAAGCTTTGGATAAGTCTAACCGGATGAACATAGAAGGAGAATTTTGCATATCCATCGAATGGATGGCTTCCTGAGCAAGAACTATCTCATATACTATTTGACGTCTTTCCACATACCCCCCTTGCTCTAGGGAAATAATCTTATTTAAAAGAGGCTTCAATATTTCTGCCATGATTTTAGTAATAATTTTGAGAACAACATTACATAAAGCAATAGGTCTAAAAGTTGAGATATGATCAACCTCTTGAGCTTTTGGAACAAGAGTAATATAAGTTTTATTGATAAATTTAAAAATTTCTTTGGATTTCCTGGCTTCTTCCACCACCTCTAATAAATCAACATGAAGGATATCCCAGAACTCTTGGTAGAACTCAATAGGAAAACCATCAGGACCAGGGGTTTTCCCTTTTTGCATTTTAAAAACTACTTGTTGAAGCTCATTGATAGTAACGGGAGCAGTAAAAATAGAGTTCTCCTCAGAAGTGATAAGATAAGGGATTGGTTGAAGAAAATTTTGTTGAGAAGCTGAGTCAAGAGGAGTAGCAAAAAAAATATTGGAAAAGTAATCAACAACAATAGAGTTCATGCCATCCCAATTATAAACAACATCTCCAAAATATGAATTTAAGGAAGAAATAAAGTTGTGAGATCTTCAATCTAGAAGAGATTTGTGGAAGAAATTTGTGTTTCGTTCTCCTTATTTGAGCCATTGAATTCTAGATTTTTGCTTTCATAAGATTTCTTCTCTTTTTTCCCATTCCTCTAACTGAGTTTTGAGTTTAATTTCATCTACACTTCTCTTCCTTGTGAGGCCATCTAAATGTATTTTCTTATTCAAATTTTCAAGATGAGCAATAAATTCATGTTTTTTTTTATGAACATCCCCAAACTCTTTCCAGTTCCAAGTCTTGATTTTGGATTTAATGTATTACAGTATTTTGGCAAAATAGAACATCTTAGTCCCATGCCTAGGTTTACCTTCCTTCCACCATTGTTGCACACGATGTCTGAAGGAAATGTCTCTAAGCCACATTAATTGAAAACGAAAAGGAGAGAAACTCACATTGATTTTCCACATTTCCACCATGACTAGCCAATGATCCAAACCTGCAAGAATGGTAGAACCCATCCAAACTAAGTACCTAATAAAATGATCAACACCCTCTTGATTGGGCCAATCCCTCCAAAGCTATTCAAAAGTGAAAAAATTGGACCACTGTAAGCCAAGTAAAGTTGTCATTCTCCTCCATAGCTCAGAGGCTAAAGTACACTCAATAAAAATATGGTTGATATTTTATACATTCTCTTCACACATTTCACATCTACAAGGGCCATGAAAACCACGCTTCATAAGTTGCTCACCAGTAAGCAACCTACGATGCAATAAAATCCAATTAAAGAACCTCACCTTAGGTTAGAGCTTTTGGGCCCACAATTGAGAAAATATGTCAGAAGAATGGTTGGGATTATTATGGCATAAGGTCAAATAACCTTGAGCAACTGAATACTCACCCTTAGTAGTGTCGTTCCATCCAAAACAATCTATTTCATGGGACCAAGAGAGGGATCTCATATGAAGGATGCATTGGATTTCTTGTCTTTGCCTTTTTGGGATTTGAATAGGCCAGTTCTCAATAGGGATCCAATATCTACCAACCTTTGAATTACCAAGTATGGTACCGAAAATATTTAGCCACCTTTATCCAATTAGCTCGGTGAAGGTCCTCCATCCAAGGCCTCCAATCGGGAAACTGAGTTATCAAAGGCTTGTGACCATCCCAAGAATCTGGCCAAAAATTTGCATGTTGACCATTATGAATGATCCAAAATAATTTTTTCTTTATCAAATCCTCACCAGTTTTAAGAACTGCTAAAATGGGAGAACATTTGATGGGAAGTTGATAGCAAACAAGGTATTCAAGAATTTTGTTCTCGGCATATTTAACACGGAGATTATTGGACCAAAGAGCATTGGGGTTATGCAACATCCTCCAATATAATTTAGTAGCTAAAGCTTTGTTTTTATTAATTGAAGACCGAAATCCTAATCCCCCTTCACTCTTAGAAAGACATAAAGTATCCCATTTCACCAAGGCCCATTTTCTTTTCTCCTTAGTACCACTCCAAAGGAAACGATGACTGATTTGATCCAATTCTTGAAGAACAAGACTTTGGGATATTCAAAATGGAAGAAACATAAATAGGAATAGCTTGAAGAACTGATTTTACCAAGGTGATTCTACCCCCATAAGAAAGCCACTTGTTGGTCCACTTTCCAATTTTCTTCTTGACTTTGTCCAACAACCAATTCCAATCTTTATTTTTCTACCTTTGAATATTTATGGGAATACCTAAATAAGTGATTGGAAGAGAGGTCTTCTTATATCTTAATTTATACAAGACCATGGCTTCCCCTGTCTAGCGGAGCAATGAAAGAAAATAACTTTAGATTTGTCTTCATTGATGAACTACACAGTAGCCTTAGAAAAACAGCTAATGATTTGCTTAAAATTAGAAGTTTCCTTAATTGTAGCTTTACCTAAAAGGGTAGAGTCATCCACAAATTGAAGATTAGAGATAGGTCTAGCTCCATGAGCAAAGGTAACTCCCTGAAGGATTTTGTTTTCCCTCTTTTTGGTTATAGTCCTACACAAGCATTCAACAAGAATGATGAATAAATAAGGGGATAGCGGGTCACCTTCCATGATACCTCTAGAAGCTGGGAAAGACTGAGAAGGCCTGCCATTGATAAGAACTAAGAAGGAAACTGAAGAGATACATCCCATAATCCAATCCATCCAATCCTTAAAGAAACCAAATTTCCTCAAATCTTTGATAAGGAAGTGCCAATCCACTCTTTCATAAGCTTTGGATAAGTCTAACCAGATGAACATAGAAGGAGAATTTTGCATATCCATGGAATGCATGGCTTCCTGAGCAAGAACTATCTCATATACTATTTAACGTCCTTCCACATACCCCCCTTGCTCTAGGGAAATAATATTATTTAAAAGAGGCTTCAACATTTCTGCCATGATTTTAGTAATAATTTTTAGAAGAACATTACATAAAGCAATAGGTCTAAAAGCTGAGATATGATCAACCTCTTGAGCTTTTGGAACAAGAGTAATATAAGTTTTATTGATAACCTTAAAAATTTCTTTGGATTTCTTGGCTTCTTCCACCACCTCTAATAAATCAACATGAAGGATATCCCAGAAATCTTGGTAGAAATCAATAGGAAAACCATTAGGACCTGGGGTTTTCCATTTTTGCATTTTAAAAACTACTTGTTGAAGCTCGTTGATAATAACAGGAGCAGTAAAAATAGAGTTCTCCTCAGAAGTGATAAGATAAGGGATTGGTTGAAGAATATTTTGTTGAGAAGCTGAGTCAAGAGGAGTAGCAACAAAAATATTGGAAAAGTAATCAACAACAATAGAGTTCATACCATCCCAAGTATAAACAAAATCTCCAAAATCTGATTTTAAGGAAGAAATAAAGTTGTGAGATCTTCAAGCTAGAAGATATTTGTGGAAGAAATTTGTGTTTCATTCTCCTTATTTGAGCCATTGAATTCTAGATTTTTGCTTCCATAAGATTTTTTCTCTTTTTTCCCATTCCTCTAACTGAGTTGTGAGTTTAATTTCATCTGCACTTCTCTTCTCTGTGAGGCCATCTAAATGTATTTTATTATTCAAATTTTCAAGATGAGCAATAACTTCATGTTTTTTTTTATGAACATCCCCAAACTCTTTTCAGTTCCAAGTCTTGATTATGGATTTAATGTATTGTAGTATTTTGGCAAAATAGAACATCTTAGTCCCATGCCTAGGTTTACCTTCCTTCCACCATTGGTTCACACGATGTCTGAAGGAAATGTCTCTAAGCCACATTAATTGAAAATGAAAAGGAGAGAAACTCACATTGGTTTTCCACATTTCCACCATGAATGGCCAATGATCCGAACCAACAAGAATGGTAGAACCCATCCAAACTAACTTCCTAATAAAATGATCAACACCCTCTTGATTAGGCCAATCCATCCAAAGCTGTTCAAAAGTGAAAAAATTTAACCATTTTAAGCCAAGTAAAGTTGTCGTTCTCCTCCATAGCTCAGAGGTTAAAGTACACTCAATAAAAATATGGTTGATATTTTCTACATTCTCTTCACACATTTCACATCTAAAAGGGCCATGAAAACCATGCTTCATAAGTTGCTCACTAGTAAGCACCCTATGATGTAATAAAAGCCAATTAAAGAACCTCACCTTAGGCCAGAGCTTTTGAGCCCATAATTGAGAAAATATGTCAGAAGAATGGTTGGGTTTATTATGGCATAATGTCAAATAACCTTGAGCAACTGAAAACTCACCCTTAGTAGTGTCGTTCCATCCAAAACAATCTTTTTCATGGGACCAAGAGAGGGATCTCATATGAAGGATGCATTGGATTTTTTGTCTTTGCCTTTCTGGGATTTGAATAGGCCAATACTCAATAGGGATCCAATATCTAACAACCTTTGAATTACCAAGTATGGTATCGAAAGTAATTAGCCACCTTTATCCAATTAGCTCGGTGAAGATCCTCCATCCAAGGCCTCCAATCGGGAAACTGAGTTATCAAAGGCTTGTGACCATCCCAAGAATCTTGCCAAAAATTTGCATATTGACCATTATGAATGATCCAAAATAATTTTTTCTTGATCAAATCCTCACCAGTCTTAAGAACTGCTAAAATGGGAGAACATTTGGTAGGAAGTTGATAGCGAACAAGGTCTTCAAGACTTTTGTTCTCAACATATTTAGCATTAGCAGCTAAGGATTTTTTGTTATTAATTGAAGACCGGAATCCTAATCCCCCTTCACTCTTAGGAAGACATAAAGTATCCCATTTCACCAAGGCCCATTTTATTTTCTCCTTAGTACCACTCCAAAGGAAACGATGACTGATTTGATCCAATTCTCGAAGAACGACCTTTGGGATATTCAAAATGGAAGAAACATAAATAGGAATAGCTTGAAGAACTGATTTTACCAAGGTGATTCTACCCCCAGAAGAAAGCCACTTGTTGGTCCACTTTCCAATTTTCTTCTTGACTTTGTCCAACAACCAATTCCAATCTTTATTTTTCTACCTTTGAATATTTATGGGAATACCTAAATAAGTGATTGGAAGAGAGGTCTTCTTATATCTTAATTTCTCCAAGACCATGTATTCCTGTCTGGCAGGGCAGTGAAAGAAAATAACTTCATATTTGTCTTCATTGATCAACTGCCCAGTAGCCTTAGAAAAACAACTAATGATTTGCTTAAAATTAGAAGCTTCCTTAATTGTAGCTTTACCTAAAAGGGTAGAGTCATCCAAAAATTGAAGATGAGAGATAGGTCTAGCTCCATGAGCAATGGTAACTCCCTCAAGGGTTTTTTTTCCCTCTTTTTGATTATAGTCCTACCCAAGCATTCAACAAGAATGATGAATAAATAAGGGGATAGCGGGTCACCTTGCCTGATACCTTTGGAAGCTGGGAAAGACTGAGAAGGCCTGCCATTGATAAGAACTAAGTAGGAAACTGAAGAGATACATCCCATAATCCAATCCATCCAATCCTTAGAGAAACCAAATTGCCTCAAAACTTTGATAAGGAAGTGCCAATCCACTCTGTCATAAGCTTTGGATAAGTCTAACCGGATGAACATAGAAGGAGAATTTTGCATATCCATGGAATGGATGGCTTCCTGAGCAAGAACTATCTCATATACTATTTGACGTCCTTCCACATATCCCCCTTGCTCTGGGGAAATAATCTTATGTAAAAGAGACTTCAACCTTTCTGCCATGATTTTAGTAATAATTTTGAGAAGAACATTACATAAAGAAATATGTCTAAAAGCTGAGACATGATCAACCTCTTGAGCTTTTGGAACAAGAGTAATATAAGTTTTATTGATAACCTTAAAAATTTCTTTGGATTTCTTGGCTTCTTCCACCACATCTAATAAATCAACATGAATGATATCCCAAAACTCTTGGAAGAACTCAATAGGAAAACCATCAGGACCTGGGGTTTTCCCTTTTTGCATTTTAAAAACTACTTGTTGAAGCTCATTGATAGTAACAGGAGCAGTCAAAATAGAGTTCTCCTCAGAAGTGATAAGATAAGGGATTGCTTGAAGAAAATTTTGTTGAGAAGCTGAGTCAAGAGGAGTAGCAACAAAAAGATTGGAAAAGTAATCAACAACAATAGAGTTCATGCCATCCCAAGTATAAACAACATCTCCAAAATCTGATTTTAAGGAAGAAATAAAGTTGTGAGATCTTCGAGCTAGAAGATATTTGTGGAAGAAATTTGTGTTTTGTTCTCCTTCTTTGAGCCATTTAATTCTAGATTTTTTCTTCCATAAGATTTCTTCTCTATTTTCCCATTCCTCTAACTGAGTTGTGAGTTTAATTTCATCTGCACTTCTCTTCTCTGTGAGGCCATCTAAATGTATTTTCTTATTCAAATTTTCAAGATGAGCAATAACTTCATGTTTTTTTTTATGAACATCCACAAACTCTTTCTAGTTCCAAGTCTTGATTTTGGATTTAATGTATTGGAGACTTTTGGAAAAATAGAACATCTTAGTTCCATGCCTAGGTTTACCTTCCTTCCACCATTGGTTCACACAATGTCTGAAGGAAATCTCTCTAAGCCACATTAACTGAAAATGAAAAGGAGAGAAACTCACATTGGTTTTCCACATTTCCACCATGACTGGCTAATGATCCGAACCAACAAGAATGGTGGAACCCATACAAACTAACTGCCTAATACAATGATCAACACCCTCTTGATTAGGCCAATCCCTCCAAAGCTGTTCAAAAGTGAAAAAATTGGACCATTGTAAGCCAAGTAAAGTTGTCGTTCTCCTCCATAGCTCAGTGGCTAAAGTACACTCAATAAAAATATGGTTGATATTTTTTACATTCTCTTCACACATTTCACATCTAAAAGGGCCATGAAAACCACGCTTCATAAGTTGCTCACCAGTAAGCAACCTACGATGCAATAAAAGCCAATTAAAGAACCTCACCTTAGGCAAGATATTTTGAGCCCACAAATGAGAAAATATGTCAGAAGAATGGTTGGGATTGTTATGGCATAAGGTCAAATAACCTTGAGCAACTGAATACTCACCCTTAGTAGTGTCGTTCCATCCAAAACAATTTTTTTCATGGGACCAAGAGAGGGATCTCATATGAAGGATGCATTGGATTTTTTGTCTTTGCCTTTCTGGGATTTGAATAGGCCATTTCTCAATAGGGATCCAATATCTAACAACCTTTGAATGATCCAAAATAATTTTTTCTTTATCAAATTCTCACCAGTCTTAAGAACTGCTACAATGGGAGAACTTTTGGTAGGAAGTTAATAGCGAACAAGGTCTTGAAGACTTATGTTCTCAACATATTTAGCATGGAGATTATTGGCCCAAAGAGCATTGGGGTTATACAACATCCTCCAATATAATTTAGCAGCTAAAGCTTTGTTGTTATTAATTGAAGACCGAAATCCTAACCCCCCTTCACTCTTAGGAAGACATAAAGTATCCCATTTCACCAAGACCCATTTTCTTTTCTCCTTAGTACCACTCCAAAGGAAATGATGACTGATTTGATCCAATTCTCAAAAAACAGCCTTTGGGATATTCAAAACGGAAGAAAATAAATAGGAATAGCTTGAAGGACTGATTTTACCAAGGTGATTCTACCACCAGAAGAAAGCCACTTGTTGGTCCACTCTCCAATTTTCTTCTTGACTTTGTACAAAAACCAATTCCAATATCTATTTTTCTAGCTTTGAATATTTATGGGAATACCTAAATAAGTGATTGGAAGAGAGGTATTCTTATATCTTAATTTATCCAAGACCATGGCTTCTTGTCTAGCAGAGCAGTGAAATAAAATAACTTTAGATTTCTCTTCATTGATCAACTGCCCAGTAGCCTTAGAAAAATAGCTAATGATTTGCTTAGAATTAAAAAGCTTCCATAATTGTAGCTTTACCTAAAAGGGTAGAGTCATCCACAAATTGAACATGAGAGATAGGTCTAGCTGCATGAGTAATGTTAACTCCGTCAAAGGTTTTTTTTTCCCTCTTTTTGGTTATAGTCCTACCCAAGCATTCAACAAGAATGATGAATAAATAAGGGGATAGCGGGTCCCCTTGCCTAATACCTCTAGAAGCTGGGAAAGAAAGAGAAGGCCTGCCATTGATAAGAACTAAGTAGGAAACTGAAGAGATACATCCCATAATCCAATCCATCCAATCCTTAGAGAAACCAAATTGCCTCAAAACTTTGATAAGGAAGTGCCAATCCACTCTGTCATAAGCTTTGGATAAGTCTAACCGGATGAACATAGAAGGTGAATTTTGCATATCCATGGAATGGATGGCTTCCTGAGCAAGAACTATCTCATATACTATTTGACGTCCTTCCACATACCCCCCCTTGCTCTAGGGAAATAATCTTATGTAAAAGAGACTTCAACCTTTTTGCCATGATTTTAGTAATAATTTTGATAAGAACATTACATAAAGCAATAGGTCTAAAAGCTGAGATATGATCAACCTCTTGAGCTTTTGGAACAAGAGTAATATAAGTTTTATTGATAACCTTAAAAATTTCTTTGGATTTCTTGGCTTCTTCCACCACATCTAATAAATCAACATGAATGATATCCCAGAACTCTTGGAAGAACTCAATAGGAAAACCATCAGGACCTGGGGTTTTCCCTTTTTGCATTTTAAAAACTACTTGTTGAAGCTCATTGATAGTAACAGGAGCAGTAAAAATAGAGGTCTCCTCAGAAGTGATAAGATAAGGGATTGGTTGAAGAAATTTTTTTTGAGAAGCTGAGTCAAGAAGAGTAGCAACAAAAATATTGGCAAAGTAATCAACAACAATAGAGTTCATGCCATCCCAAGTATAAACAACATCTCCAAAATCTGATTTTAAGGAAGAAATAAAGTTGTGAGATATTCGAGCTAGAAGAGATTTGTGGAAGAAATTTGTGTTTCGTTCTCCTTCTTTGAGCCATTGAATTCTAGATTTTTGCTTCCATAAGATTTCTTCTCTTTTTTCCCATTCCTCTAACTGAGTTGTGAGTTTAATTTCATCTCGTAGTTCTCTTCTCTATGAGGCCATCTAAACATATTTTCTTATTCAAATTTTCAAGATGAGCAATAACTTCATGTTTTTTTTTATAAAAATCCCCAAAATCTTTCCAGTTCCAAGTGTTTATTTTGGATTTAATGTATTGCGGTCTTTTGGCAAAATAGAACATCTTAGTCCCATGCCTAGGTTTACCTTCCTTCCACCATTGTTGCACACGATGTCTAAAGGAAATGTCTCTAAGCCACATTAATTAAAAATGAAAAGGAGAGAAACTCACATTGGTTTTCCACATTTCCACCATGACTGGCCAATGATCCGAACCAACAAGAATGGTGGAACCCATCCAAACTAATTGACTAATAAAATGATCAACACCCTCTTGATTAGGCCAATCCCTCCAAAGTTGTTCAAAAGTGAAAAAATCGGACCACTATAAGCCAAGTAAAGTTGTTGTTCTCCTCCATAGCTCAGAGGCTAAAGTACACTCAATAAAAATATGGTTGATATTTTCTACATTCTCTTCACACATTTCACATCTAAAAGGGCCATGAAAACCATGCTTCATAAGTTGCTCACTAGTAAGCACCTTACGATGCGATAAAAGCCAATTAAAGAACCTCACCTTAGGCCAGAGCTTTTGATCCCACAATTGAGAAAATATGTCAGAAGAATGGTTGGGATTATTATGGCATCAGATCAAATAACCTTGAGCAACTGTATACTCACCCTTAGTAGTGTTGTTCCATCCAAAACAATCTTTTTCATGGGACCAAGAGAGGGATCTCATATGAAGGATGCATTGGATTTCTTGTCTTTGCCTCTCTAGGATTTGAATAGGCCAGTCCTCAGTAGGGATCCAATATATAACAACCTTTGAATTACCAGTATGGTACCGAAACTAATTAGCCACCTTTATCCAATTAGCTCGGTGAAGCTCCTCCATCCAAGGCCTCCAATAGAGAAACTGAGTTATCGAAGGCTTGTGACCATCCCAAGAATCTGGGAAAAAATTGGCATGATGACCATTATGAATGATCCAAAATAATTTTTTCTTTATCAAATCCTCACCAATCTTAAGAACTGCTAAAATGCGAGAACATTTGGTAGGAAGTTGATAGAGAACAAGGTCTTCAAGACTTTTGTTCTCAACATATTTAGCACGAAAATTATTGGCCCAAAGAGCATTGGGGTTATGCAACATCCTCCAATATAATTTAGAAGCTAAAGCTTTGTTGTTATTAATTGAAGACCGAAATCCTAACCCCCTTCACTCTTAGGAAGACATAAAGTATCTCATTTCACCAAGGCCCATTTTATTTTCTCCTTAGTACCACTCCAAAGGAAACGATGACTGATTTGATCCAATTCTCGAAGAACAGCCTTTGGGATATTTAAAACGAAAGAAACATAAATAGGAATAGCTTGAAGAACTGATTTTACCAAGGTGATTCTACCCCCAGAAGAAAGCCACTTGTTGGTCCACTTTCCAATTTTCTTCTTGACTTTGTCCAACAACCAATTCCAATCTTTATTTTTCTATCTTTGAATATTTATGGGAATACCTAAATAAGTGATTGGAAGAGAGGTCTTATTATATATTTATTTATCCAAGACCATGGCTTCCTGTCTAGTAGAGCAATGAAATAAAATAACTTTAGATTTGTCTTCATTGATGAACTACACAGTAGCCTTAGAAAAATAGCTAATGATTTGCTTAAAATTAGAAGCTTCCTTAATTGTAGCTTTACCTAAAAGGGTAGAGTCATCCAAAAATTGAAGATGAGAGATAGGTCTAGCTCCATAAGAAATGGTAACTCCCTCAAGGGTTTTGTTTTCCCTCTTTTTGGTTATAGTTCTACCCAAGCATTCAATAAGAAGGATGAATAAATAAGAGGATAGCGGGTCACCTTGTCTGATACCTCTGGAAGCTGGGAAATACTGAGAATGCCTACCATTGATAAGAACTAAGAAGGAAACTAAAGAGATACATCCCATAATCCAATCCATCCAATCCTTAGAGAAACCAAATTACCTCAAAACTTTGATGAAGTGCCAATCCACTCTATCATAAGCTTTGGATAAGTCTAACTAGATGAACATAGAAGGAGAATTTTGCATATCCATGGAATGGATGGCTTCCTAAGAAATAACTATCTCATATACTATTTGACGTCCTTCCACATACCCCCCTTGCTCTAGGGAAATAATCTTATGTAAAAGAGGCTTCAACCTTTCTGCCATGATTTTAGTATTTTGAGAAGAACATTACATAAAGCAATAGGTCTAAAAGTTGAGATATGATCAACCTCTTGAGCTTTTGGAACAAGAGTAATATAAGTTTTATTGATAACATTAAAAATTTATTTGGATTTCCTGGCTTCTTCCACCACCTCTAATAAATCAACATGAAGGATATCCCAGAACTCTTGGTAGAACTCAATAGGAAAACCATCAGGACCTAGGGTTTTCCATTTTTGCATTTTAAAAACTACTTGTTGAAGCTCATTGATAGTAACAGGAGCAATCAAAATAGAGTTATCCTCAGAAGTGATAAGATAAGGGATTGGTTGAAGAAAATTTTGTTGAGAAGCTGAGTCAAGAGGAGTAGCAGCAAAAAGATTGGAAAAGTAATCAACAACAATAGAGTTCATGCCATCCCAAGTATAAACAACATCTCCAAAATCTAATTTTAAGGAAGAAATAAAGTTGTGAGATCTTCGAGCTAGAAGAGATTTGTGGAAGAAATTTGTGTTTCGATCTCCTTCTTTGAGCCATTGAATTCTAGATTTTTGCTTCCATAATATTTCTTCTCTTTTTTCCCATTCCTCTAACTGAGTTGTGAGTTTAGTTTCATTTGCACTTCTCTTCTCTGTGAGGCCATCTAAACGTATTTTCTTATTCAAATTTTCAATATGAGCAATAACTTCATGTTTTTTTTTATGAACATCCCCAAACTCTTTCTAGTTCCAAGTCTTGATTTTGGATTTAATGTATTGTAGTATTTTGGCAAAATAGATCATATTAGTCCCATGACTAGGTTTACCTTCCTTCCACCATTGTTGCACACGATGTCTGAAGGAAATGTCTCTAAGCCACATTAATTAAAAATGAAAAGGAGAGAAAATCACATTGGTTTTCCACATTTCCACCATGACTGGCCAATGATCCGAACCAACAAGAATGGTGGAACCCATCCAAACTAATTGACTAATAAAATGATCAACACCCTCTTGATTAGGCCAATCCCTCCAAAGTTGTTCAAAAGTGAAAAAATCTGACCACTATAAGCCAAGTAAAGTTGTTGTTCTCCTCCATAGCTCAGAGGCTAAAGTACACTCAATAAAAATATGGTTGATATTTTCTACATTCTCTTCACACATTTCACATCTAAAAGGGCCATGAAAACCATGCTTCATAAGTTGCTCACTAGTAAGCACCCTACGATGCAATAAAAGCCAATTAAAGAACCTCACCTTAGGCCAGAGATTTTGAGCCCACAATTGAGAAAATATGTCAGAAGAATGGTTGGGATTATTATGGCATCAGATCAAATAACCTTGAGCAACTGTATACTCACCCTTAGTAGTGTCGTTCCATCCAAAACAATCTTTTTCATGGGACCAAGAGAGGGATCTCATATGAAGGATGCATTGGATTTCTTGTCTTTGCCTCTCTAGGATTTGAATAGGCCAGTCCTCAGTAGGGATCCAATATATAACAACCTTTGAATTACCAGTATGGTACCGAAAGTAATTAGCCACCTTTATCCAATTAGCTCGGTGAAGCTCCTCCATCCAAGGCCTCCAATAGAGAAACTGAGTTATCGAAGGCTTGTGACCATCCCAAGAATCTGGGCAAAAATTGGCATGATGACCATTATGAATGATCCAAAATAATTTTTTCTTTATCAAATCCTCACCAATCTTAAGAACTGCTAAAATCTGAGAACATTTGGTAGGAAGTTGATAGAGAACAAGGTCTTCAAGACTTTTGTTCTCAACATATTTAGCATGAAGATTATTGGCCCAAAGAGCATTGGGGTTATGCAACATCCTCCAATATAATTTAGCAGCTAAAGCTTTGTTGTTATTAATTGAAGACCGAAATCCTAACCCCCCTTCACTCTTAGGAAGACATAAAGTATCTCATTTCACCAAGGCCCATTTTATTTTCCCCTTAGTACCACTCCAAAGGAAACGATGACTGATTTGATCCAATTCTCGAAGAACAACCTTTGGGATATTTAAAACGAAAGAAACATAAATAGGAATAGCTTGAAGAACTGATTTTACCAAGGTGATTCTACCGCCTGAAGAAAGCCACTTGTTGGTCCACTTTCCAATTTTCTTCTTGACTTTGTCCAACAACCAATTCCAATCTTTATTTTTCTATCTTTGAATATTTATGGGAATACCTAAATAAGTGATTGGAAGAGAGGTCTTATTATATATTTATTTATCCAAGACCATGGCTTCCTGTCTAGTAGAGCAGTGAAATAAAATAACTTTAGATTTGTCTTCATTGATGAACTACACAGTAGCCTTAGAAAAATAGCTAATGATTTGCTTAAAATTAGAAGCTTCCTTAATTGTAGCTTTACCTAAAAGGGTAGAGTCATCCAAAAATTGAAGATGAGAGATAGGTCTAGCTCCATGAGAAATGGTAACTCCCTCAAGGGTTTTGTTTTCCCTCTTTTTGGTTATAGTTCTACCCAAGCATTCAATAAGAAGGATGAATAAATAAGAGGATAGCGGGTCACCTTGTCTGATACCTCTGGAAGCTGGGAAATACTGAGAAGGCCTACCATTGATAAGAACTAAGAAGGAAACTAAAGAGATACATCCCATAATCCAATCCATCCAATCCTTAGAGAAACCAAATTACCTCAAAACTTTGATAAGTGCCAATCCACTCTATCATAAGCTTTGGATAAGTCTAACTAGATGAACATAGAAGGAGAATTTTGCATATCCATGGAATGGATGGCTTCCTAAGAAATAACTATCTCATATACTATTTGACGTCCTTCCACATACCCCCCTTGCTCTAGGGAAATAATCTTATGTAAAAGAGGCTTCAACCTTTCTGCCATGATTTTAGTATTTTGAGAAGAACATTACATAAAGCAATAGGTCTAAAAGCTGAGATATGATCAACCTCTTGAGCTTTTGGAACAAGAGTAATATAAGTTTTATTGATAACCTTAAAAATTTATTTGGATTTCCTGGCTTCTTCCACCACCTCTAATAAATCAACATGAAGGATATCCCAGAACTCTTGGTAGAACTCAATAGGAAAACCATCAGGACCTAGGGTTTTCCCTTTTTGCATTTTAAAAAATACTTGTTGAAGCTCATTGATAGTAACAGGAGCAATCAAAATAGAGTTCTCCTCAGAAGTGATAAGATAAGGGATTGGTTGAAGAAAATTTTGTTGAGAAGCTGAGTCAAGAGGAGTAGCAGCAAAAAGATTGGAAAAGTAATCAACAACAATAGAGTTCATGCCATACCAAGTATAAACAACATCTCCAAAATCTAATTTTAAGGAAGAAATAAAGTTGTGAGATCTTCGAGCTAGAAGAGATTTGTGGAAGAAATTTGTGTTTCGTTCTCCTTCTTTGAGCCATTGAATTCTAGATTTTTGCTTCCATAATATTTCTTCTCTTTTTTCCCATTCCTCTAACTGAGTTGTGAGTTTAGTTTCATCTGCACTTCTCTTCTCTCGTGAGGCCATCTAAACGTATTTTCTTATTCAAATTTTCAATATGAGCAATAACTTCATGTTTTTTTTTATGAACATCCCCAAACTCTTTCTAGTTCCAAGTCTTGATTTTGGATTTAATGTATTGTAGTATTTTGGCAAAATAGATCATATTAGTCCCATGACTAGGTTTACCTTCCTTCCACCATTGTTGCACACGATGTCTGAAGGAAATGTCTCTAAGCCACATTAATTGAAAACGAAAAGGAGAGAAAATCACATTGGTTTCCCACATTTCCACCATGACTGGCCAATGATCCGAACTAGCAAGAATGGTAGAACCCATCCAAACTAACTGCCTAATAAAATGATCAACACCCTCTTGATTAGGCCAATCCCTCCAAAGCTATTCAAAAGTGAAAAAATTGGACCACTGTAAGCCAAGTAAAGTTGTCATTCTCCTCCATAGCTTAGAGGCTAAAGTACACTCAATAAAAATATGGTTGATATTTTCTACATTCTCTTCAAACATTTCACATCTAAAAGGGCCATGAAAACCACGCTTCATAAGTTGTTCACCAGTAAGCACCCTACGATGCAATAAAAGCCAATTAAAGAACCTCACCTTAGGCCAGAGCTTTCGAGCCCACAATTGAGAAAATATGTCAGAAGAATGGTTGGGATTATTATGGCATAAGGTCAAATAACATTGAGCAACTAAATACTCACCCTTAGTAGTGTCGTTCCATCCAAAACAATATTTTTCATGGGACCAAGAGAGGGATCTCATATGAAGGATGCGTTGGATTTCTTGTATTTTCCTTTCTGGGATTTGAATAGGCCAGTCCTCAATAGGGATCCAATATCTACCAACCTTTGAATTACCAGTATGGTACCAAAAGTAATTAGCCACGTTTATCCAATTAGCTCGGTGAAGCTCCTCCATCCAAGGCCTCCAATTGGGAAACTAAGTTATCGAAGGCTTGTGACCATCCCAATAATTTGGCCAAAAATTTGCATGTTGACCATTATGAATGATCCAAAATAATTTTTTCTTTATCAAATCCTCACCAGTCTTAAGAACTGCTAAAATGGGAGAACATTTGGTAGGAAGTTGATAGCGAACAAGGTCTTCAAGACTTTTGTTCTCAGCATATTTAGCATGAAGATTATTGGCCCAAAGAGCATTGGGGTTATGCAACATCCTCCAATATAATTTAGCAGCTAAAGCTTTGTTGTTATTAATTGAAGACCGAAATCCTAACCCCCCTTCACTCTGAGGAAGACATAAAGTATCCCATTTCACCAAGGCCCATTTTCTTTTCTCCTTAGTACCACTCCAAAGGAAATGATGACTAATTTCATCCAATTCTCGAAGAACAACCTTTGGGATATTCAAAACGGAAGAAACATAAATAGCAATAGCTTCAAGGACTGATTTTACCAAGGTGATTCTACCCCCAGAAGAAAGCTACTTGTTGGTCCACTTTCCAATTTTCTTCTTGACTTTGTCCAACAACCAATTCCAATATTTATTTTTCTACCTTTGAATATTTATGGGAATACCTAAATAAGTGATTGGAAGAGAGGTCTTCTTATATCTTAATTTATCCAAGACCATGGCTTCCTGTCTAGTAGAGCAATGAAATAAAATAACTTTAGATTTGTCTTCATTGATGAACTACACAGTAGCCATAGAAAAATAGCTAATTATTTGCTTAAAATTAGAAGCTTCCTTAATTGTAGCTTTACCTAAAAGGGTAGAGTCATCCAAAAATTGAAGATGAGAGATAGGTCTAGCTCCATGAGCAATGGTAACACACTCAAAGGTTTTGTTTTCCCTCTTTTTGGATATAGTCCTACCCAATAATTCAACAAGAATGATGAATAAATAAGGTGATAGCGGGTCACCTTGCCTGATACCTCTAGAAGCTTGGAAAGACTGAGAAGGCCTGCCATTGATAAGAACTAAGAAGGAAACTGAAGAGATACAACCCATAATCCAATCCATCCAATCCTTAGAGAAACCAAATTGCCTCAAAAATTTGATAAGGAAGTGCCAATCCACTCTGTCATAAGCTTTGGATAAGTCTAACCGGATGAAAATAGAAGGAGAATTTTGCATATCCATCGAATGGATGGCTTCCTGATCAAGAACTATCTCATATACTATTTGACGTCTTTCCACATACCCCCCTTGCTCTAGGGAAATAATCTTATTTAAAAGAGGCTTCAATATTTCTGCCATGATTTTAGTAATAATTTTGAGAAGAACATTACATAAAGCAATAGGTCTAAAAGCTTAGATATGATCAACCTCTTGAGCTTTTGGAACAAGAGTAATATAATTTTTATTGATAACCTTAAAAATTTCTTTGGATTTCTTGGCTTCTTCCACCACCTCTAATAAATCAACATGAAGGATATCCCAGAACTCTTGGTAGAACTCAATAGGAAAACCATCAGGACCTAGGGTTTTCCCTTTTTGCATTTTAAAAACTACTTGTTGAAGCTCATTGATAGTAACGGGAGCAGTAAAAATAGTGTTCTCCTCAGAAGTGATAAGATAAGGGATTGGTTGAAGAAAATTTTGTTGAGAAGCTGAGTCAAGAGGAGTAGCAATAAAAATATTGGAAAAGTAATCAACAACAATAGAGTTCATGCCATCCCAAGTATAAACAACATCTCCAAAATCTGAATTTAAGGAAGAAATAAAGTTGTGAGATCTTCAAGCTAGAAGATATTTGTGGAAGAAATTTGTGTTTCGTTCTCCTTATTTGAGCCATTGAATTCTAGATTTTTGCTTCCATAAGATTTCTTCTCTTTTTTCCCATTCCTCTAACTGAGTTGTGAGTTTAATTTCATCTGCACTTCTCTTCTCTGTGAGGCCATCTAAACGTATTTTCTTATTCAAATTTTCAAGATGAGCAATAAATTCATGTTTTTTTTTATGAACATCCCCAAACTCTTTCCAGTTCCAAGTCTTGATTTTGGATTTAATGTATTACAGTATTTTGGCAAAATAGAACATCTTAGTCCCATGCCTAGGTTTACCTTCCTTCCACCATTGTTGCACACGATGTCTAAAAGAAATGTCTCTAAGCCACATTAATTGAAAACGAAAAGGAGATAAACTCACATTGGTTTTCCACATTTCCACCATGACTAGCCAATGATCCAAACCTGCAAGAATGGTAGAACCCATCCAAACTAACTACCTAATAAAATGATCAACACCCTCTTGATTGGGCCAATCCCTCCAAAGTTGTTCAAAAGTGAAAAAATTGGACCACTATAAGCCAAGTAAAGTTGTCATTCTCCTCCATAGCTCAGAGGCTAAAGTACACTCAATAAAAATATGGTTGATATTTTCTACATTCTCTTCACACATTTCACATCTAAAAGGGCAATGAAAACCACGCTTCATAAGTTGCTCACCAGTAAGCAACCTATGATGAAATAAAAGCCAATTAAAGAACCTCACCTTAGGCAAGATATTTTGAGCCCACAAATGAGAAAATATGTCAGAAGAATGGTTGGGATTATTATGGCATAAGGTCAAATAACCTTGAGCAACTGAATACTCACCCTTAGTAGTGTCGTTCCATCCAAAACAATCTTTTTCATGGGACCAAGAGAGGGATCTCATATGAAGGATGTGTTGGATTTCTTGTCTTTGCCTTTTTGGGATTTGAATAGGCCAGTCCTCAATAGGGATCCAATATCTACCAACCTTTGAATTACCAGTATGGTATCGAAAATATTTAGCCACCTTTATCCAATTAGCTCGGTGAAGCTCCTCCATCCAAGGCCTCCAATCGGGAAACTGAGTTATCAAAGGCTTGTGACCATCCCAAGAATCTGGCCAAAAATTTGCATGTTGACCATTATGAATGATCCAAAATAATTTTTTCTTTATCAAATCCTCACCAGTCTTAAGAACTGCTAAAATGGGAGAACATTTGGTAGGAAGTTGATAGCAAACAAGGTATTCAAGACTTTTGTTCTCGGCATATTTAACACGGAGATTATTGGCCCAAAGAGCATTGGGGTTATGCAACATCCTCCAATATAATTTAGTAGCTAAAGATTTGTTGTTATTAATTGAAGACCGAAATCCTAACCCCCCTTCACTCTTAGAAAGACATAAAGTATCCCATTTCACCAAGGCCCATTTTCTTTTCTCCTTAGTACCACTCCAAAGGAAACGATGACTGATTTGATCCAATTCTCGAAGAACAGACCTTTGGGATATTCAAAATGGAAGAAACATAAATAGGAATGGCTTGAAGAACTGATTTTACCAAGGTGATTCTACCCCCAGAAGAAAGCCACTTGTTGGTCCACTTTCCAATTTTCTTCTTGACTTTGTCCAACAACCAATTCCAATATTTATTTTTCTACCTTTGAATATTTATGGGAATACCTAAATAAGTGATTGGAAGAGAGGTCTTCTTATATCTTAATTTATACAATACCATGGCTTCCTGTCTAGCGGAGCAATGAAAGAAAATAACTTTAGATTTGTCTTCATTGATGAACTACACAGTAGCCTTAGAAAAACAGCTAATGATTTGCTTAAAATTAGAAGTTTCCTTAATTGTAGCTTTACCTAAAAGGGTAGAGTCATCCACAAATTGAAGATGAGAGATAGGTCTAGCTCCATGAGCAAAGGTAACTCCCTGAAGGATTTTGTTTTCCCTCTTTTTGGTTATAGTCCTACCCAAGCATTCAAAAAGAATGATGAATAAATAAGGGGATAGCGGGTCACCTTGCCTGATACCTCTAGAAGCTGGGAAAGACGGAGAAGGCCTGCCATTGATAAGAACTAAGAAGGAAACTGAAGAGATACATCCCATAATCCAATCCATCCAATCCTTAGAGAAACCAAATTGCCTCAAATCTTTGATAAGGAAGTGCCAATCCACTCTGTCATAAGCTTTGGATAAGTCTAAACAGATGAACATAGAAGGAGAATTTTGCATATCCATGGAATGCATGGCTTCCTGAGCAAGAACTATCTCATATACTATTTGACGTCCTTCCACACACCCCCCTTGCTATGGGGAAATAATATTATTTAAAAGAGGCTTCAACCTTTCTACCATGATTTTAGTAATAATTTTGAGAAGAACATTACATAAAGAAATAGGTCTAAAAGCTGAGATATGATCAACCTCTTGAGCTTTTGGAACAAGAGTAATATAATTTTTATTGATAACCTTAAAAATTTCTTTGGATTTCCTGGCTTCTTCCACCACCTCTAATAAATCAACATGAAGGATATCCCAGAATTCTTGGTAGAACTCAATAGGAAAACCATCAGGACCTAGGGTTTTCCATTTTTGCATTTTAAAAACTACTTGTTGAAGCTCATTGATAGTAACAAGAGCAATAAAAATATAGTTCTCCTCAGAAGTGATAAGATAAGGGATTGGTTGAAGAAAATTTTGTTGAGAAGCTGAGTCAAGAGGAGTAGCAGTAAAAAGATTGGAAAAGTAATCAACAACAATAGAGTTCATGCCATCCCAAGCATAAACAACATCTCAAAAATCTGATTTTAAGGAAGAAATAAAGTTGTGATATCTTCAAGCTAGAAGAGATTTGTGGAAGAAATTTGTGTTTCATTCTCCTTATTTGAGCCATTGAATTCTAGATTTTTGCTTCCATAAGATTTTTTCTCTTTTTTCCCATTCCTCTAACTGAGTTGTGAGTTTAATTTCATCTGCACTTCTCTTCTCTGTGAGGCCATCTAAACGTATTTTCTTATTCAAATTTTCAAGATGAGCAATAAATTCGTGTTTTTTTTTATGAACATCCCCAAACTCTTTGCAGTTCCAAGTCTTGATTTTGGATTTAATGTATTGTAGTATTTTGGCAAAATAGAACATCTTAGTCCCATGCCTAGGTTTACCTTCCTTCCACCATTGTTGCACATGATGTCTGAAGGAAATATCTCTAAGCCAAATTAATTAAAAATGAAAAGGAGAGAAACTCATATTGGTTTTCCATATTTCCACCATGACTGGCCAATGATCCGAACCAGCAAGAATGGTAGAACCCATCCAAACTAACTGCCTAATAAAATGATCAACACCCTCTTGATTAGGCCAATCCCTCCAAAGTTGTTCAAAAGTAAAAAAAATTGACCATTGTAAGCCAAGTAAAGTTGTCGTTCTCCTCCATAGCTTAGAGGCTAAAGTACACTCAATAAAAATATGGTTGATATTTTCTACATTCCCTTCACACATTTCACATCTAAAAGGGCCATGAAAACCACGCTTCATAAGTTGCTCACTAGTAAGCACCCTACGATGCAATAAAAGCCAATTAAAGAACCTCACCGTAGGCCAGAGCTTTTGAGCCCACAATTGAGAAAATATGTCAGAAGAATGGTTGGGATTATTATGGCATAAGGTCAAATAACCTTGAGCAACTGAATACTCACCCTTAGTAGTGTCGTTCCATCCAAAACAATATTTTTCATGGGACCAAGAGAGGGATGTCATATGAAGGATGCGTTGGATTTCTTGTCTTTGCCTTTCTGGGATTTGAATAGGCCAGTCCTCAATAGGGATCCAATATCTACCAACCTTTGAATTACCAGTATGGTACCAAAAGTAATTAGCCACCTTTATCCAATTAGCTCGGTGAAGCTCCTCCATCCAAGGCCTCCAATTGGGAAACTAAGTTATCAAAGGCTTGTGACCATCCCAATAATTTGGCCAAAAATTTGCATGTTGACCATTATGAATGATCCAAAATAATTATTTCTTTATCAAATCCTCACCAGTCTTAAGAACTGCTAAAATGGGAGAACATTTGGTAGGAAGTTGATAGCGAACAAAGTCTTCAAGACTTTTGTTCTCAAGCATATTTAGCACGGAGATTATTAGCCCAAAGAGCATTGGGGTTATGCAACATCCTCCAATATAATTTAGCAGCTAAAGCTTTGTTGTTATTAATTGAAGACCAAAATCCTAACCCCCATTCACTCTGAGGAAGACATAAAGTATCCCATTTCACCAAGGCCCATTTTCTTTTCTCCTTAGTACCACTCCAAAGGAAATGATGACTAATTTCATCCAATTCTCGAAGAACAACCTTTGGGATATTCAAAACGGAAGAAACATAAATAGGAATAGCTTCAAGGACTGATTTTACCAAGGTGATTCTACCCCCGAAGAAAGCCACTTGTTGGTCCACTTTCCAATTTTCTTCTTGACTTTGTCCAACAACCAATTCCAATCTTTATTTTTCTACCTTTGAATATTTATGGGAATACCTAAATAAGTGATTGGAAGAGAGGTCTTCTTATATCTTAATTTATCCAATACCATGGCTTCCTGTCTAGCAGAGCAGTAAAAGAAAATAACTTTAGATTTGTCTTCATTGATGAACTACACAGTAGCCTTAGAAAAACAGCTAATGATTTGCTTAAAATTAGAAGCTTCCTTAATTGTAGCTTTACCTAAAAGGGTAGAGTCATCCAAAAATTGAAGATGAGAGATAGGTCTAGCTCCATAAGCAATGGTAACACCCTCAGAGGTTTTTTTCTCCCTCTTTTTGGTTATAGTCCTACCCAATCATTCAACAAGAATGATGAATAAATAAGGGGATAGCGGGTCACCTTGCCTGATACCTCTAGAATATGGGAAAGACTGAGAAGGCCTGCCATTGATAAGAACTAAGATGGAAACTGGAGAGATACATCCCATAATCCAATCCATCCAATCCTTAGAGAAACCAAATTGCCTCAAAAATTTGATAATGAAGTGCCAATCCACTCTGTCATAAGCTTTGGATAAGTCTAACCAGATGAACATAGAAGGAGAATTTTGCATATCCATCGAATGGATGGCTTCCTGAGCAAGAACTATCTCATATACTATTTGACGTCTTTCCACATACCCCCCTTGCTCTAGGGAAATAATCTTATTTAAAAGAGGCTTCAATATTTTTGCCATGATTTTAGTAATAATTTTGAGAACAACATTACATAAAGCAATAGGTCTAAAAGCTGAGATATGATCAACCTCTTGAGCTTTTGGAACAAGAGTAATATAATTTTTATTGATAACTTTAAAAATTTCTTTGGATTTCCTGGCTTCTTCCACCACCTCTAATAAATCAACATGAAGGATATCCCAGAACTCTTGGTAGAACTCAATAGGAAAACCATCAGGACCTAGGGTTTTCCATTTTTGCATTTTATAAACTACTTATTGAAGCTCATTGATAGTAATGGGAGCAGTAAAAATAGAGTTCTCCTCAGAAGTGATAAGATAAGGGATTGGTTGAAGAAAATTTTGTTGAGAAGCCGAGTCAAGAGGAGTAGCAATAAAAATATTGGAAAAGTAATCAACAACAATAGAGTTCATGCCATCCCAAGTATAAACAACATCTCAAAAATCTGAATTTAAGGAAGAAATAAAGTTGTGAGATATTCAAGCTAGAAGATATTTGTGGAAGAAATTTGTGTTTCGATCTCCTTATTTGAGCCATTGAATTCTAGATTTTTGCTTCCATAAGATTTCTTCTCTTTTTTCCCATTCCTCTAACTGAGTTGTGAGTTTAATTTCATCTGCACTTCTCTTCTCTGTGAGGCCATCTAAATGTATTTTCTTATTCAAATTTTCAAGATGAGCAATAAATTCATGTTTTTTTTTATGAACATCCCCAAACTCTTTCCAGTTCCAAGTCTTGATTTTGGATTTAATGTATTACAGTATTTTGGCAAAATAGAACATCTTAGTCCCATGCCTAGGTTTACCTTCCTTCCACCATTGTTGCACACGATGTCTAAAAGAAATGTCTCTAAGCCACATTAATTGAAAACGAAAAGGAGAGAAACTCACATTGGTTTACACATTTCCACTATGACTAGCCAATGATCCAAACCTGCAAGAATGGTAGAACCCATCCAAACTAACTACCTAATAAAATGATCAACACCCTCTTGATTGGGCCAATCCCTCCAAAGTCTGTTCAAAAGTGAAAAAATTGGACCACTGTAAGCCAAGTAAAGTTGTCATTCTCCTCCATAGCTCAGAGGCTAAAGTACACTCAATAAAAATATGGTTGATATTTTCTACATTCTCTTCACACATTTCACATCTAAAAGGGCAATGAAAACCACGCTTCATAAGTTGCTCACCAAGTAAGCAACCTATGATGAAATAAAAGCCAATTAAAGAACCTCACCTTAGGCAAGATATTTTGAGCCCACAAATGAGAAAATATGTCAGAAGAATGGTTGGGATTATTATGGCATAAGGTCAAATAACCTTGAGCAACTGAATACTCACCCTTAGTAGTGTCGTTCCATCCAAAACAATCTTTTTCATGGGACCAAGAGAGGGATCTCATATGAAGGATGTGTTGGATTTCTTGTCTTTGCCTTTTTGGGATTTGAATAGGCCAGTCCTCAATAGGGATCCAATATCTACCAACCTTTGAATTACCAGTATGGTATCGAAAATATTTAGCCACCTTTATCCAATTAGCTCGGTGAAGCTCCTCCATCCAAGGCCTCCAATCGGAAACCGAGTTATCAAAGGCTTGTGACCATCCCAAGAATCCGGCAAAAATTTGCATGTTGACCATTATGAATGATCCAAAATAATTTTTTCTTTATCAAATCCTCACCAGTCTTAAGAACTGCTAAAATGGGAGAACATTTGGTAGGAAGTTGATGGCAAACAAGGTATTCAAGACTTTTTTTCTCGGCATATTTAACACGGAGATTATTGGCCCAAAGAGCATTGGGGTTATGCAACATCCTCCAATATAATTTAGTAGCTAAAGCTTTGTTTTTATTAATTGAAGACCGAAATCCTAACCCCCCTTCACTCTTAGAAAGACATAAAGTATCCCATTTCACCAAGGCCCATTTTCTTTTCTCCTTAGTACCACTACAAAGGAAATGATGACTAATTTGATCAAATTCTCGAAGAACAACCTTTGGGATATTCAAAATGGAAGAAACATAAATAGGAATAGCTTGAAGAACTGATTTTACCAAGGTGATTCTACCCCCAGAAGAAAGCCACTTGTTGGTCCACTTTCCAATTTTCTTCTTGAATTTGTCCAACAACCAATTCCAATCTTTATTTTTCTACCTTTGAATATTTATGGGAATACCTAAATAAGTGATTGGAAGAGAGGTCTTCTTATATCTTAATTTATACAAGACCATGGCTTCCTGTCTAGCGGAGCAATGAAAGAAAATAACTTTAGATTTGTCTTCATTGATGAACTACACAGTAGCCTTAGAAAAATAGCTAATGATTTGCTTAAAATTAGAAGTTTCCTTAATTGTAGCTTTACCTAAAAGGGTAGAGTCATCCACAAATTGAAGATGAGAGATAGGTCTAGCTCCATGAGCAAAGGTAACTCCCTGAAGGATTTTGTTTTCCCTCTTTTTGGTTATAGTCCTACCCAAGCATTCAAAAAGAATGATGAATAAATAAGGGGATAGCGGGTCACCTTGCCTGATACCTCTAGAAGGCTGGGAAAGACGGAGAAGGCCTGCCATTGATAAGAACTAAGAAGGAAACTGAAGAGATACATCCCATAATCCAATCCATCCAATCCTTAGAGAAACCAAATTGCCTCAAATCTTTGATAAGGAAGTGCCAATCCACTCTGTCATAAGCTTTGGATAAGTCTAAACGAGATGAACATAGAAGGAGAATTTTGCATATCCATGGAATGCATGGCTTCCTGAGCAAGAACTATCTCATATACTATTTGACGTCCTTCCACACACCCCCCTTGCTCTGGGGAAATAATATTATTTAAAAGAGGCTTCAACCTTTCTGCCATGATTTTTGTAATAATTTTGAGAAGAACATTACATAAAGCAATAGGTCTAAAAGTTGAGATATGATCAACCTCTTGAGCTTTTGGAACAAGAGTAATATAATTTTTATTGATAAC
This sequence comes from Wollemia nobilis, assembly GCA_028583015.1. Classification (NCBI taxonomy): domain Eukaryota; kingdom Viridiplantae; phylum Streptophyta; class Pinopsida; order Araucariales; family Araucariaceae; genus Wollemia; species Wollemia nobilis. Next base: position 38,082 of record JAQPPZ010002184.1, read on the forward strand.
CTTAAAAATTTCTTTGGATTTCTTGGCTTCTTCCACCACCTCTAATAAATCAACATGAAGGATATCCCATAACTCTTGGTAGAACTCAATAGGAAAACCATCAGGACCTAGGGTTTTCCCTTTTTGCATTTTAAAAACTACTTATTGAAGCTCATTGATAGTAACAGGAGCAGTCAAAATAGAGTTCTCCTCAGAAGTGATAAGATAAGGGATTGGTTGAAGAAAATTTTATTGAGAAGCTGAGTCAAGAGGAGTAGCAACAAAAAGATTGGAAAAGTAACAACAACAATAGAGTTCATGCCATCCCAAGCATAAACAACATCTCAAAAATCTGATTTTAAGGAAGAAATAAAGTTGTGAGATCTTCAAGCTAGAAGAGATTTGTGGAAGAAATTTGTGTTTCATTCTCCTTATTTGAGCCATTGAATTCTAGATTTTTGCTTCCATAAGATTTTTTCTCTTTTTTCCCATTCCTCTAACTGAGTTGTGAGTTTAATTTCATCTGCACTTCTCTTCTCTGTGAGGCCATCTAAACGTATTTTCTTATTCAAATTTTCAAGATGAGCAATAAATTCATGTTTTTTTTTATGAACATCCCCAAACTCTTTGTAGTTCCATGTCTTGATTTTGGATTTAATGTATTGTAGTATTTTGGCAAAATAGAACATCTTAGTCCCATGCCTAGGTTTACCTTCCTTCCACCATTGTTGCACACGATGTCTGAAGGAAATATATCTAAGCCACATTAATTAAAAATGAAAAGGAGAGAAACTCATATTGGTTTTCCATATTTCCACCATGACTGGCCAATGGTCCGAACCAACAAGAATGGTAGAACCCATCCAAACTAACTGCCTAATAAAATGATCAACACCCTCTTGATTAGGCCAATCCCTCCAAAGCTGTTCAAAAGTAAAAAAAATTGACCATTGTAAGCCAAGTAAAGTTGTCGTTTTCCTCCATAGCTTAGAGGCTAAAGTACACTCAATAAAAATATGGTTGATATTTTCTACATTCCCTTCACACATTTCACATCTAAAAGGGCCATGAAAACCACGCTTCATAAGTTGCTCACCAGTAAGCACCCTACGATGCAATAAAAGCCAATTAAAGAACCTCACCATAGGCCAGAGCTTTTGAGCCCACAATTGAGAAAATATGTCAGAAGAATGGTTGGGATTATTATGGCATAAGGTCAAATAACCTTGAGCAACTGAATACTCACCCTTAGTAGTGTCGTTCCATCCAAAACAATCTTTTTCATGGGACCAAGAGAGGGATCTCATATGAAGGATGCGTTGCATTTCTTGTCTTTGCCTTTCCGGGATTTGAATAGGCCAGTCCTCAATAGGGATCCAATATCTACCAACCTTTGAATTACCAATATGGTACCAAAAGTAATTAGCCACCTTTATCCAATTAGCTCGGTGAAGCTCCTCCATCCAAGGCCTCCAATTGGGAAACTAAGTTATCAAAGGCTTGTGACCATCCCAATAATTTGGCCAAAAATTTGCATGTTGACCATTTTGAATGATCCAAAATAATTATTTATTTATCAAATCCTCACCAGTCTTAAGAACTGCTAAAATGGGAGAACATTTGGTAGGAAGTTGATAGCGAACAAGGTCTTCAAGACTTTTGTTCTCAGCATATTTAGCACGGAGATTATTGGCCCAAAGAGCATTGGGGTTATGCAACATCCTCCAATATAATTTAGCAGCTAAAGCTTTGTTGTTATTAATTGAAGACCGAAATCCTAACCCCCCTTCACTCTGAGGAAGACATAAAGTATCCCATTTCACCAAGGCCCATTTTCTTTTCTCCTTAGTACCACTCCAAAGGAAATGATGACTAATTTCATCCAATTCTCGAAGAAAAACCTTTGGGATATTCAAAACGGAAGAAACATAAATAGGAATAGCTTCAAGGACTGATTTTACCAAGGTGATTCTACCCCCAGAAGAAAGCCACTTGTTGGTCCACTTTCCAATTTTCTTCTTGACTTTGTCCAACAACCAATTCCAATCTTTATTTTTCTACCTTTGAATATTTATGGGAATACCTAAATAAGTGATTGGAAGAGAGGTATTCTTATATCTTAATTTATCCAATACCGTGGCTTCCTGTCTAGCAGAGTAGTAAAAGAAAATAACTTTAGATTTGTCTTCATTGATGAACTACACAGTAGCCTTAGAAAAACAGCTAATGATTTGCTTAAAATTAGAAGCTTCTTTAATTGTAGCTTTACCTAAAAGGGTAGAGTCATCCACAAATCGAAGATGAGAGATAGGTCTAGCTCCATGAGCAATGGTAACACCCTCAAAGGTTTTGTTTTCCCTCTTTTTGGTTATAGTCCTACCCAATCATTCAACAAGAATGATGAATAAATAAGGGGATAGCGGGTCACCTTGCCTGATACCTCTAGAATCTAGGAAATACTGAGAAGGCCTGCCATTGATAAGAACTAAGATGGAAACTGAAGAGATACATCCCATAATCCAATCCATCCAATCCTTAGAGAAACCAAATTGCCTCAAAAATTTGATAAGGAAGTGCCAATCCACTCTGTCATAAGCTTTGGATAAGTCTAACCGGATGAACATAGAAGGAGAATTTTGCATATCCATCGAATGGATGGCTTCCTGAGCAAGAACTATCTCATATACTATTTGACGTCTTTCCACATACCCCCCTTGCTCTAGGGAAATAATATTATTTAAAAGAGGCTTCAACCTTTATGCCATGATTTTAGTAATAATTTTGAGAAGAACATTACATAAAGCAATAGGTCTAAAAGTTGAGATATGATCAACCTCTTGAGCTTTTGGAACAAGAGTAATATAAGTTTTATTGATAAATTTAAAAATTTCTTTGGATTTCCTGGCTTCTTCCACCACCTCTAATAAATCAACATGAAGGATATCCCAGAACTCTTGGTAGAACTCAATAGGAAAACCATCAGGACCTAGGGGTTTTCCCTTTTTGCATTTTAAAAACTACTTGTTGAAGCTCATTGATAGTAACGGGAGCAGTAAAAATAGAGTTCTCCTCAGAAGTGATAAGATAAGGGATTGGTTGAAGAAAATTTTGTTGAGAAGCTGAGTCAAGAGGAGTAGCAGTAAAAATATTGGAAAAGTAATCAACAACAATAGAGTTCATGCCATCCCAATTATAAACAACATCTCCAAAATATGAATTTAAGGAAGAAATAAAGTTGTGAGATCTTCAATCTAGAAGAGATTTGTGGAAGAAATTTGTGTTTCGTTCTCCTTATTTGAGCCATTGAATTCTAGATTTTTGCTTTCATAAGATTTCTTCTCTTTTTTCCCATTCCTCTAACTGAGTTTTGAGTTTAATTTCATCTGCACTTCTCTTCCTTGTGAGGCCATCTAAATGTATTTTCTTATTCAAATTTTCAAGATGAGCAATAAATTCATGTTTTTTTTTATGAACATCCCCAAACTCTTTCCAGTTCCAAGTCTTGATTTTGGATTTAATGTATTACAGTATTTTGGCAAAATAGAACATCTTAGTCCCATGCCTAGGTTTACCTTCCTTCCACCATTGTTGCACACGATGTCTGAAGGAAATGTCTCTAAGCCACATTAATTGAAAACGAAAAGGAGAGAAACTCACATTGATTTTCCACATTTCCACCATGACTAGCCAATGATCCAAACCTGCAAGAATGGTAGAACCCATCCAAACTAAGTACCTAATAAAATGATCAACACCCTCTTGATTGGGCCAATCCCTCCAAAGCTATTCAAAAGTGAAAAACTTGGACCACTGTAAGCCAAGTAAAGTTGTCATTCTCCTCCATAGCTCAGAGGCTAAAGTACACTCAATAAAAATATGGTTGATATTTTATACATTCTCTTCACACATTTCACATCTACAAGGGCCATGAAAACCACGCTTCATAAGTTGCTCACCAGTAAGCAACCTACGATGCAATAAAAGCCAATTAAAGAACCTCACCTTAGGTTAGAGCTTTTGGGCCCACAATTGAGAAAATATGTCAGAAGAATGGTTGGGATTATTATGGCATAAGGTCAAATAACCTTGAGCAACTGAATACTCACCCTTAGTAGTGTCGTTCCATCCAAAACAATCTATTTCATGGGACCAAGAGAGGGATCTCATATGAAGGATGCGTTGGATTTCTTGTCTTTGCCTTTTTGGGATTTGAATAGGCCAGTTCTCAATAGGGATCCAATATCTACCAACCTTTGAATTACCAGTATGGTACCGAAAATATTTAGCCACCTTTATCCAATTAGCTCGGTGAAGCTCCTCCATCCAAGGCCTCCAATCGGGAAACTGAGTTATCAAAGGCTTGTGACCATCCCAAGAATCTGGCCAAAAATTTGCATGTTGACCATTATGAATGATCCAAAATAATTTTTTCTTTATCAAATCCTCACCAGTTTTAAGAACTGCTAAAATGGGAGAACATTTGGTAGGAAGTTGATAGCAAACAAGGTATTCAAGAATTTTGTTCTCGGCATATTTAACACGGAGATTATTGGACCAAAGAGCATTGGGGTTATGCAACATCCTCCAATATAATTTAGTAGCTAAAGCTTTGTTTTTATTAATTGAAGACCGAAATCCTAACCCCCCTTCACTCTTAGAAAGACATAAAGTATCCCATTTCACCAAGGCCCATTTTCTTTTCTCCTTAGTACCACTCCAAAGGAAACGATGACTGATTTGATCCAATTCTCGAAGAACAGACTTTGGGATATTCTAAATGGAAGAAACATAAATAGGAATAGCTTGAAGAACTAATTTTACCAAGGTGATTCTACCCCCAGAAGAAAGCCACTTGTTGGTCCACTTTCCAATTTTCTTCTTGACTTTGTCCAACAACCAATTCCAATCTTTATTTTTCTACCTTTGAATATTTATGGGAATACCTAAATAAGTGATTGGAAGAGAGGTCTTCTTATATCTTAATTTATACAAGACCATGGCTTCCTGTCTAGCGGAGCAATGAAAGAAAATAACTTTAGATTTGTCTTCATTGATGAACTACACAGTAGCCTTAGAAAAACAGCTAATGATTTGCTTAAAATTAGAAGTTTCCTTAATTGTAGCTTTACCTAAAAGGGTAGAGTCATCCACAAATTGAAGATTAGAGATAGGTCTAGCTCCATGAGCAAAGTTAACTCCCTGAAGGATTTTGTTTTCCCTCTTTTTGGTTATAGTCCTACCCAAGCATTCAACAAGAATGATGAATAAATAAGGGGATAGCGGGTCACCTTCCATTATACCTCTAGAAGCTGGGAAAGACTGAGAAGGCCTGCCATTGATAAGAACTAAGAAGGAAACTGAAGAGATACATCCCATAATCCAATCCATCCAATCCTTAGAGAAACCAAATTTCCTCAAATCTTTGATAAGGAAGTGCCAATCCACTCTTTCATAAGCTTTGGATAAGTCTAACTAGATGAACATAGAAGGAGAATTTTGCATATCCATGGAATGCATGGCTTCCTGAGCAAGAACTATCTCATATACTATTTGACGTCCTTCCACATACCCCCCTTGCTCTAGGGAAATAATATTATTTAAAAGAGGCTTCAACATTTCTGCCATGATTTTAGTAATAATTTTGAGAAGAACATTATATAAAGCAATAGGTCTAAAAGCTGAGATATGATCAATCTCTTGAGCTTTTGGAACAAGAGTAATATAAGTTTTATTGATAACCTTAAAAATTTCTTTGGATTTCTTGGCTTCTTCCACCACATCTAATAAATCAACATGAAGGATATCCCAGAACTCTTGGTAGAAATCAATAGGAAAACCATTAGGACCTGGGGTTTTCCATTTTTGCATTTTAAAAACTACTTGTTGAAGCTCGTTGATAATAACAGGAGCAGTAAAAATAGAGTTCTCCTCAGAAGTGATAAGATAAGGGATTGGTTGAAGAATATTTTGTTGAGAAGCTGAGTCAAGAGGAGTAGCAGTAAAAATATTGGAAAAGTAATCAACAACAATAGAGTTCATACCATCCCAAGTATAAACAACATCTCCAAAATCTGATTTTAAGGAAGAAATAAAGTTGTGAGATCTTCAAGCTAGAAGATATTTGTGGAAGAAATTTGTGTTTCAATCTCCTTATTTGAGCCATTGAATTCTAGATTTTTGCTTCCATAAGATTTTTTCTCTTTTTTCCCATTCCTCTAACTGAGTTGTGAGTTTAATTTCATCCGCACTTCTCTTCTCTGTGAGGCCATCTAAATGTATTTTATTATTCAAATTTTCAAGATGAGCAATAACTTCATGTTTTTTTTTATGAACATCCCCAAACTCTTTTCAGTTCCAAGTCTTGATTATGGATTTAATGTATTGTAGTATTTTGGAAAAATAGAACATCTTAGTCCCATGCCTAGGTTTACCTTCCTTCCACCATTGGTTCACACGATGTCTGAAGGAAATGTCTCTAAGCCACATTAATTGAAAATGAAAAGGAGAGAAACTCACATTGGTTTTCCACATTTCCACCATGACTGGCCAATGATCCGAACCAACAAGAATGGTAGAACCCATCCAAACTAACTTCCTAATAAAATGATCAACACCCTCTTGATTAGGCCAATCCATCCAAAGCTGTTCAAAAGTGAAAAAATTTAACCATTTTAAGCCAAGTAAAGTTGTCGTTCTCCTCCATAGCTCGGAGGCTAAAGTACACTCAATAAAAATATGGTTGATATTTTCTACATTCTCTTCACACATTTCACATCTAAAAGGGCCATGAAAACCATGCTTCATAAGTTGCTCACTAGTAAGCACCCTATGATGTAATAAAAGCCAATTAAAGAACCTCACCTTAGGCCAGAGCTTTTGAGCCCATAATTGAGAAAATATGTCAGAAGAATGGTTGGGTTTATTATGGCATAATGTCAAATAACCTTGAGCAACTGAAAACTCACCCTTAGTAGTGTCGTTCCATCCAAAACAATCTTTTTCATGGGACCAAGAGAGGGATCTCATATGAAGGATGCATTGGATTTTTTGTCTTTGCCTTTCTGGGATTTGAATAGGCCAATACTCAATAGGGATCCAATATCTAACAACCTTTGAATTACCAGTATGGTATCGAAAGTAATTAGCCACCTTTATCCAATTAGCTCGGTGAAGATCCTCCATCCAAGGCCTCCAATCGGGAAACTGAGTTATCAAAGGTTTGTGACCATCCCAAGAATCTTGCCAAAAATTTGCATATTGACCATTATGAATGATCCAAAATAATTTTTTCTTGATCAAATCCTCACCAGTCTTAAGAACTGCTAAAATGGGAGAACATTTGGTAGGAAGTTGATAGCGAACAAGGTCTTCAAGACTTTTGTTCTCAGCATATTTAGCATCTAAGGATTTTTTGTTATTAATTGAAGACCGGAATCCTAATCCCCCTTCACTCTTAGGAAGACATAAAGTATCCCATTTCACCAAGGCCCATTTTATTTTCTCCTTAGTACCACTCCAAAGGAAACGATGACTGATTTGATCCAATTCTCGAAGAACAGCCTTTGGGATATTCAAAATGGAAGAAACATAAATAGGAATAGCTTGAAGAACTGATTTTACCAAGGTGATTCTACCCCCAGAAGAAAGCCACTTGTTGGTCCACTTTCCAATTTTCTTCTTGACTTTGTCCAACAACCAATTCCAATCTTTATTTTTCTACCTTTGAATATTTATGGGAATACCTAAATAAGTGATTGGAAGAGAGGTCTTCTTATATATTAATTTATCCAAGACCATGTATTCCCTGTCTGGCGGAGCGATGAAAGAAAATAACTTCATATTTGTCTTCATTGATCAACTGCCCAGCAGCCTTAAAAAAACAACTAATGATTTGCTTAAAATTAGAAGCTTCCTTAATTGTAGCTTTACCTAAAACGGTAGAGTCATCCAAAAATTGAAGATGAGAGATAGGTCTAGCTCCATGAGCAATGGTAACTCCCTCAAGGGTTTTGTTTTCCCTCTTTTTGATTATAGTCCTACCCAAGCATTCAACAAGAATGATGAATAAATAAGGGGATAGCGGGTCACTTTGCCTGATACCTTTGGAAGCTGGGAAAGACTGAGAAGGCCTGCCATTGATAAGAACTAAGTAGGAAACCGAAGAGATACATCCCATAATCCAATCCATCCAATCCTTAGAGAAACCAAATTGCCTCAAAACTTTGATAAGGAAGTGCCAATCCACTCTGTCATAAGCTTTGGATAAGTCTAACCGGATGAACATAGAAGGAGAATTTTGCATATCCATGGAATGGATGGCTTCCTGAGCAAGAACTATCTCATATACTATTTGACGTCCTTCCACATATCCCCCTTGCTCGGGGGAAATAATCTTATGTAAAAGAGACTTCAACCTTTCTGCCATGATTTTAGTAATAATTTTGAGAAGAACATTACATAAAGAAATAGGTCTAAAAGCTGAGACATGATCAACCTCTTGAGCTTTTGGAACAAGAGTAATATAAGTTTTATTGATAACCTTAAAAATTTCTTTGGATTTCTTGGCTTCTTCCACCACATCTAATAAATCAACATGAATGATATCCCAAAACTCTTGGAAGAACTCAATAGGAAAACCATCAAGACCTGGGGTTTTCCCTTTTTGCATTTTAAAAACTACTTGTTGAAGCTCATTGATAGTAACAGGAGCAGTCAAAATAGAGTTCTCCTCAGAAGTGATAAGATAAGGGATTGGTTGAAGAAAATTTTGTTGAGAAGCTGAGTCAAGAGGAGTAGCAACAAAAAGATTGGAAAAGTAATCAACAACAATAGAGTTCATGCCATCCCAAGTATAAACAACATCTCCAAAATCTGATTTTAAGGAAGAAATAAAGTTGTGAGATCTTCGAGCTAGAAGATATTTGTGGAAGAAATTTGTGTTTTGATCTCCTTATTTGAGCCATTGAATTCTAGATTTTTTCTTCCATAAGATTTCTTCTCTATTTTCCCATTCCTCTAACTGAGTTGTGAGTTTAATTTCATCTGCACTTCTCTTCTCTCGTGAGGCCATCTAAATGTATTTTCTTATTCAAATTTTCAAGATGAGCAATAACTTCATGTTTTTTTTTATGAAAATCCACAAACTCTTTCTAGTTCCAAGTCTTGATTTTGGATTTAATGTATTGGAGACTTTTGGAAAAATAGAACATCTTAGTTCCATGCCTAGGTTTACCTTCCTTCCACCATTGGTTCACACAATGTCTGAAGGAAATCTCTCTAAGCCACATTAACTAAAAATGAAAAGGAGAGAAACTCACATTGGTTTTCCACATTTCCACCATGACTGGCTAATGATCCGAACCAACAAGAATGGTGGAACCCATACAAACTAACTGCCTAATACAATGATCAACACCCTCTTGATTAGGCCAATCCCTCCAAAGTCGTTCAAAAGTGAAAAAATTGGACCATTGTAAGCCAAGTAAAGTTGTCGTTCTCCTCCATAGCTCAGTGGCTAAAGTACACTCAATAAAAATATGGTTGATATTTTTTACATTCTCTTCACACATTTCACATCTAAAAGGGCCATGAAAACCACGCTTCATAAGTTGCTCACCAGTAAGCAACCTACGATGCAATAAAAGCCAATTAAATAACCTCACCTTAGGCAAGATATTTTGAGCCCACAAATGAGAAAATATGTCAGAAGAATGGTTGGGATTGTTATGGCATAAGGTCAAATAACCTTGAGCAACTGAATACTCACCCTTAGTAGTGTCGTTCCATCCAAAACAATTTTTTTCATGGGACCAAGAGAGGGATCTCATATGAAGGATGCATTGGATTTTTTGTCTTTGCCTTTCTGGGATTTGAATAGGCCATTTCTCAATAGGGATCCAATATCTAACAACCTTTGAATGATCCAAAATAATTTTTTCTTTATCAAATTCTCACCAGTCTTAAGAACTGCTACAATGGGAGAACTTTTGGTAGGAAGTTAATAGCGAACAAGGTCTTGAAGACTTATGTTCTCAACATATTTAGCATGGAGATTATTGGCCCAAAGAGCATTGGGGTTATACAACATCCTCCAATATAATTTAGCAGCTAAAGCTTTGTTGTTATTAATTGAAGACCGAAATCCTAACCCCCCTTCACTCTTAGGAAGACATAAAGTATCCCATTTCACCAAGACCCATTTTCTTTTCTCCTTAGTACCACTCCAAAGGAAATGATGACTGATTTGATCCAATTCTCAAAAAACAGCCTTTGGGATATTCAAAACGGAAGAAAATAAATAGGAATAGCTTGAAGGACTGATTTTACCAAGGTGATTCTACCACCAGAAGAAAGCCACTTGTTGGTCCACTCTCCAATTTTCTTCTTGACTTTGTACAACAACCAATTCCAATATCTATTTTTCTAGCTTTGAATATTTATGGGAATACCTAAATAAGTGATTGGAAGAGAGGTCTTCTTATATCTTAATTTATCCAAGACCATGGCTTCTTGTCTAGCAGAGCAGTGAAATAAAATAACTTTAGATTTCTCTTCATTGATCAACTGCCCAGTAGCCTTAAAAAAATAGCTAATGATTTGCTTAAAATTAAAAAGCTTCCATAATTGTAGCTTTACCTAAAAGGGTAGAGTCATCCACAAATTGAACATGAGAGATAGGTCTAGCTGCATGAGCAATGTTAACTCCGTCAAAGGTTTTTTTTTCCCTCTTTTTGGTTATAGTCCTACCCAAGCATTCAACAAGAATGATGAATAAATAAGGGGATAGCGGGTCCCCTTGCCTAATACCTCTAGAAGCTGGGAAAGAAAGAGAAGGCCTGCCATTGATAAGAACTAAGTAGGAAACTGAAGAGACACATCCCATAATCCAATCCATCCAATCCTTAGAGAAACCAAATTGCCTCAAAAATTTGATAAGGAAGTGCCAATCCACTCTGTCATAAGCTTTGGATAAGTCTAACCGGATGAACATAGAAGGAGAATTTTGCATATCCATGGAATGGATGGCTTCCTGAGCAAGAACTATCTCATATACTATTTGACGTCCTTCCACATATCCCCCTTGCTCTAGGGAAATAATCTTATGTAAAAGAGACTTCAACCTTTTTGCCATGATTTTAGTAATAATTTTGATAAGAACATTACATAAAGCAATAGGTCTAAAAGCTGAGATATGATCAACCTCTTGAGCTTTTGGAACAATTGTAATATAAGTTTTATTGATAACCTTAAAAATTTCTTTGGATTTCTTGGCTTCTTCCACCACATCTAATAAATCAACATGAATGATATCCCAGAACTCTTGGAAGAACTCAATAGGAAAACCATCAGGACCTGGGGTTTTCCCTTTTTGCATTTTAAAAACTACTTGTTGAAGCTCATTGATAGTAACAGGAGCAGTAAAAATAGAGGTCTCCTCAGAAGTGATAAGATAAGGGATTGGTTGAAGAAATTTTTTTTGAGAAGCTGAGTCAAGAAGAGTAGCAACAAAAATATTGGCAAAGTAATCAACAACAATAGAGTTCATGCCATCCCAAGTATAAACAACATCTCCAAAATCTGATTTTAAGGAAGAAATAAAGTTGTGAGATATTCGAGCTAGAAGAGATTTGTGGAAGAAATTTGTGTTTCGTTCTCCTTCTTTGAGCCATTGAATTCTAGATTTTTGCTTCCATAAGATTTCTTCTCTTTTTTCCCATTCCTCTAACTGAGTTGTGAGTTTAATTTCATCTGTAGTTCTCTTCTCTATGAGGCCATCTAAACATATTTTCTTATTCAAATTTTCAAGATGAGCAATAACTTCATGTTTTTTTTTATAAAAATCCCCAAAATCTTTCCAGTTCCAAGTGTTTATTTTGGATTTAATGTATTGCGGTCTTTTGGCAAAATAGAACATCTTAGTCCCATGCCTAGGTTTACCTTCCTTCCACCATTGTTGCACACGATGTCTGAAGGAAATGTCTCTAAGCCACATTAATTAAAAATGAAAAGGAGAGAAACTCACATTGGTTTTCCACATTTCCACCATGACTGGCCAATGATCCGAACCAACAAGAATGGTGGAACCCATCCAAACTAATTGACTAATAAAATGATCAACACCCTCTTGATTAGGCCAATCCCTCCAAAGCTGTTCAAAAGTGAAAAAATCTGACCACTATAAGCCAAGTAAAGTTGTTGTTCTCCTCCATAGCTCAGAGGCTAAAGTACACTCAATAAAAATATGGTTGATATTTTCTACATTCTCTTCACACATTTCACATCTAAAAGGGCCATGAAAACCATGCTTCATAAGTTGCTCACTAGTAAGCACCTTACGATGCGATAAAAGCCAATTAAAGAACCTCACCTTAGGCCGAGCTTTTGAGCCCACAATTGAGAAAATATGTCGGAAGAATGGTTGGGATTATTATGGCATCAGATCAAATAACCTTGAGCAACTGTATACTCACCCTTAGTAGTGTCGTTCCATCCAAAACAATCTTTTTCATGGGACCAAGAGAGGGATCTCATATGAAGGATGCATTGGATTTCTTGTCTTTGCATCTCTAGGATTTGAATAGGCCAGTCCTCAGTAGGGATCCAATATATAACAACCTTTGAATTACCAGTATGGTACCGAAACTAATTAGCCACCTTTATCCAATTAGCTCGATGAAGCTCCTCCATCCAAGGCCTCCAATTGGGAAACTGAGTTATCGAAGGCTTGTGACCATCCCAAGAATCTGGCTAAAATTTTACATGTTGACCATTATGAATGATCCAAAATAATTTTTTATTTATCAAATCCTCACAAGTCTTAAGAACTACTAAAATGGGAAAACATTTGGTAGGAAGTTGATAGCGAACAAGGTCTTCAAGAATTTTGTTCTCAGCATATTTAGCATGGAGATTATTGGCCCAAAAATCATTGGGGTTATGCAACATCCTCAAATATAATTTAGTAGCTAAAGCTTTGTTGTTATTAATTGAAGACCGGAATCCTAACCCCCCTTCACTCTTAGGAAGACATAAAGTATCCCATTTCACCAAGGCCCATTTTCTTTTCTCCTTAGTACCACTCCAAAGGAAACGATAACTGATTTGATCCAATTCTTGAAGAATAGCCTTTGGGATATTCAAAATGGAAGAAACATAAATAGGAATAGCTTGAAGGACTGATTTTACCAAGGTGATTCTACCCCCAGAAGAAAGCCACTTGTTCGTCCACTTTCCAATTTTTTTTTTGAATTTGTCCAACAACCAATTCCAATATTTATTTTTCTACCTTTGAATATTTATGGGAATACCTAAATAAGTGATTGGAAGAGAGATTTTATTATATATTAATTTATCCAAGACCATGGCTTCCTGTATAGCAGAGCAGTGAAATAAAATAACTTTAGATTTGTCTTCATTGATCAACTGCCAAGTAGCCTTAGAAAAATAGCTAATGATTTGCTTAAAATTACAAGCTTCCTTAATTGTAGCTTTACCTAAAAGGGTAGAGTCATCAACAAATTGAAGATGAGAGATAGGTCTAGCTCCATGAGCAATGGTAACTCCCTCAAGGGTTTTTTTTCTCTCTTTTTGGTTATATTCCTACCCAAGCATTCAATAAGAATGATGAATAAATAAGGGGATAGCGGGTCACCTTGCCTGATACCTCTGGAAGCTGGGAAAGACTGATAAGGCCTGCCATTGATAAGAAATAAGTAGGAAACTGAAGAGATACATCCCATAATCCAATCTATCCAATCCTTAGAGAAACCAAATTGCCTCAAAACTTTGATAAGGAAGTTCCAATCCACTCTGTCATAAGCTTTGGATAAGTCTAATCGGATGGATATAGAAGGAGAATTTTGCATATCCATGGAATGGATGGCTTCCTGAGGAAGAACTATATCATATACTATTTGTCGTCCTTCCACATACCCATCTTTCTATAGAGAAATAATCTTATGTAAAAGAGGCTTTAACCTTTCTACCATGATTTTAGTAATAATTTTGAGAAGAACATTACATAAAGCAATAGGTCTAAAAGCTAAGATATGATCAACCTCTTGAGATTTTGGAACAAGAGTAATATAAGTTTTATTGATAACCTTAAAAATTTCTTTGGATTTCCTGGATTCTTCCACCACCTCTAATAAATCAACATGAAGGATATCCCATAAATCTTGGTAGAACTCAATAGGAAAACCATCAGGACCTGGGGTTTTCCCTTTTTGCATTTTAAAAACTACTTGTTGAAGCTCATTGATAGTAACAGGAGCAGTCAAAATAGAGTTCTCCTCATAAGTGATAAGATAAGGGATTGCTTGAAGAAAATTTTGTTGAGAAGCTGAGTCAAGAGGAGTAGCAACAAAAAGATTGGAAAAGTAATCAACAACAATAGAGTTCATGCCATCCCAAGTATAAAAAACATCTCCAAAAACTTATTTTAAGGAAGAAATAAAGTTGTGAGATCTTCAAGATAGAAGAGATTTGTGGAAGAAATTTGTGTTTCGTTCTCCTTCTTTGAGCGATTGAATTCTAGATTTTTGCTTCCATAAGTTTTCTTCTCTTTTTTCCCATTCCTCTAACTGAGTTGTGAGTTTAATTTCATCTGCACTTCTCTTCTCTGTGAGGCCATCTAAATGTATTTTCTTATTCAAATTTTCAAGATGAGCAATAATTTCATGTTTTTTTTTTTATGAACATCCCCAAACTTTTTCTAGTTCCAAGTCTTGATTTTGGATTTAATGTATTGCAGTCTTTTGGCAAAATAGAAAATCTTAGTACCATGCCTAGGTTTACCTTCCTTCCACCATTGTTGCACACGATGTCTAAAGGAAATGTCTCTAAGCCACATTAATTGAAAAATAAAAGGAGAGAAACTCACATTGGTTTTCCACATTTTCACCATGACTGGCCAATGATCCGAACCAAAAAGAATGGTAGAACCCATCCAAACTAACTACCTAATGAAATTCTCAACACCCACTTGATTAGGCCAATCCATCCAAAGATATTCAAAAGTGAAAAAATTGGACCACTGTAAGCCAAGTAAAGTTGTCGTTCTCCTCCATAGCTCAAAAACTAAAGTACACTCAATAAAAATATGGTTGATATTTTCTACATTCTCTTCACACATTTCACATTTAAAAGGGCCATGAAAACCACGCTTCATAAGTTACTCACTAGTAAGCACCCTACGATGCAATAAAATCCAATTAAAGAACCTCACCTTAGGACAGAGATTTTGAGCCCACAATTGAGAAAATATGTCAGAAGAATGGTTGGGATTATTATGGCATAAGGTCAAATAACCTTGAGCAACTGAATACTCACCCTTAGTAGTGTCGTTCCATCCAAAACAATATTTTTCGTGGGACCAAGAGAGGGATCTCATATGAAGGATGCATTGGATTTCTTGTCTTTGCCTCTCTGGGATTTGAATAGGCCAGTCCTCAATAGGGATCCAATATCTACCAACCTTTGAATTACCAGTATGGTATCGAAAGTAATTAGCCACCTTTATCCAATTATCTTGGTGAAGCTCCTCCATCCAAGGCCTCCAATCGGGAAACTGATTTATCGAAGGCTTGTGACCATCCCAAGAATCTGGCCAAAAATTTGCATGTTGACCATTATGAATGATCCAAAATAATTTTTTCTTTATCAAATCCTCACCAGTATTAAGAACTGCTAAAATGGGAGAACATTTGGTAGGAATTTGACAGCGAACAAGGTCTTCAAGACTTTTGTTCTCAGCATATTTAGCATGGATATTATTGGCCCAAAGAGCATTGGGTTTATGCAACATCCTCCAATGTAATTTATTAGCTAAAGCTTTGTTGTTATTAATTGAAGACCGAAATCCTAACCCCCCTTCACTCTTAGGAAGACATAAAGTATCCCATTTCACCAAGGCCCATTTTCTTTTCTCCTTAGTACCACTCCAAAGGAAATGATGACTGATTTGATCCAATTCTCAAAGAACAACCTTTGGGATATTCAAAACAGAAGAAAATAAATAGGAATAGCTTGAAGGACTAATTTTACCAAGGTGATTCTATCCCCAGAAGAAAGCCACTTGTTGGTCCACTTTCCAATTTTCTTCTTGACTTTGTCCAACAACCAATTCCAATCTTTATTTTTCTACCTTTGAATATTTATGGGAATACCTAAATAAGTGATTGGAAGAGAGGTCTTCTTATATCTTAATTTATCCAAGACCATGACTTCCTGTCTAGCAGAGCAGTGAAATAAAATAACTTTAGATTTGTCTTCATTGATCAACCGCCAGATAGCCTTAGAAAAACAGCTAATGATTTGCTTAAAATTACAAGCTTCCTTAATTGTAGCTTTACCTAAAAGGGTAGAGTCATCCACAAATTGAACATGAGAGATAGGTCTAGCTCCATGAGCAATGGTAACTTCCTCAAGGGTTTTGTTTTCTCTCTTTTTGGTTATAGTCCTACCCAAGCATTCAATAAGAATGATGAATAAATAAGGGGATAACAGGTCACCTTACCTGATACCTCTGGAAGCTGGGAAAGACTGAGAAGGCCTGCCATTGATAAGAACTAAGTAGGAAACTGAAGAGATACATCCCATAATCCAATCCTTAGAGAAACCAAATTGCCTCAAAACTTTGATAAGGAAGTGCCAATCCACTCTGTCATAAGCTTTGGATAAGTCTAACCGGATGAACATAGAAGGAGAATTTTGCATATCCATGGAATGGATGGCTTCCTGAGGAAGAACTATCTCATATACTATTTGACGTCCTTCCACATACCCCCCTTTCTCTGGGGAAATAATCTTATGTAAAAGAGGCTTCAACCTTTCTACCATGATTTTAGTAATAATTTTGAGAAAAAAATTACATAAAGCAATAGGTCTAAAAGCTGAGATATGATCAACCTCTTGAGCTTTTGGAACAAGAGTAATATAAGTTTTATTGATAACCTTAAAAATTTCTTTGGATTTCCTGGCTTCTTCCACCACCTCTAATAAATCAACATGAAGGATATCCCAGAACTCTTGGTAGAACTCAATAGGAAAACCATCAGGACCTGGGGTTTTCCCTTTTGCATTTTAAAAACTACTTGTTGAAGCTCATTGATAGTAACGGGAGCAGTCAAAATAGAGTTCTCCTCAGAAGTGATAATATAAGGGATTGGTTGAAGAAAATTTTGTTGAGAAGCTGAGTCAAGAGTAGCAGCAAAAAGATTGGAAAAGTAATCAACAACAATATAGTTCATGCCATCCCAAGTATAAACAACATCTCCAAAATCTGATTTTAAGGAAGAAATAAAGTTGTGAGATCTTCGAGCTAGAAGAGATTTGTGGGAGAAATTTGTGTTTCGTTCTCCTTATTTGAGCCATTGAATTCTAGATTTTTGCTTCCATAAGTTTTCTTTTCTTTTTTCCCATTCCTCTAACTGAGTTGTGAGTTTAATTTCATCTGCACTTCTCTTCTTTGTGAGGCCATCCAAACGTATTTTCTTATTCAAATTTTCAATATGAGCAATAACTTCATGTTTTTTTTATGAACATCCCCAAACTCTTTGCAGTTCCAAGTCTTGATTTTGGATTTAATGTATTGCAGTATTTTGGCAAAATAGAACATCTTAGTCCCATGCCTAGGTTTACCTTCCTTCCACCATTGTTGCACATGATTTCTGAAGAAAATGTCTCTAAGCCAAATTAATTGAAAACAAAAAGGAGAGAAACTCACATTGGTTTTTCACATTTCCACCATGACTGGCCAATGATCCTAACCAACATTATTAAGAGTCTTCACTTTAGGAATGTGACCATGGATTAAGAAATTTTCATAGAGCAAAAACCTATCCAATATCTCCATTATACTAGCTAAGCCTTGCGTTCTATTAGACCAAGTCATAAGGCCATTATCTGGTCGGATATCCACAAGATGGAGGTTTGCAATATATTCACTCATGAGGTCAGTACTTTTGTCCAAATTTCTATTTCGCCCCTTTTCTCATCCAGAGAGAGGATGGTATTGAAATCTCCTCCGATCAAGATCCAAGATTTTGGAAAATGAGAGATAATATGAGTAATATCCTTCCACTGTCTTCTTTTTTCCTCCAAAGAAGTCAGGGCATAAACAGTAATGTAGATCATAATGTGGTTGGAATATCTACTTTGAATAGATATAGCCAACAAACCCCAACTGCCAACCATATGGTGAATAACTACCTCTTTTGGGTCCCAAAGACAAGCAATGCCACCCTAAGTCCCTTGGGAACTGAGGGAAACCACTTTTCCAGCTGGCCAAATTTTATTGGCAATTAAGTCCATATCCTCCATTGACATTTTTGTTTCTTGAAGGAAAACAAGATGTGGATGATTTATCTGAATCATTCTTCTAATTTCATTTTGTTTTGAAAGAATCCCTTTGAGTCCTCTAATATTCCAAGTGATGATCTTCATTAATACCAGGGCTAAAAATTTTGGGAAGGGCATTAATCTTACCTTCCTCTATAAGTTTTTCACCTTCTTTTACCATATGATATTGATTGGTCTTGCGACTTACTTTTTTATTAGAATCCATATTCAATTTTTTTTCCCTATTTCTTGACTTATTCCAATTGAATCTGAGATGGCTTCTAACCTTGAAGAATGCTCATACATAGCCAAAATTTTACTAGATGGTTCAATGGAGTCTATATTGGGACCTGCATTATTTGAAGTTTTGACATTTGAAATATTGTTTTTCTTGTGTAAATTTTATCCTTTTTTTTCTGTTGAAAACCTTTGATTTGTTGGTTTGTCTCTAAGTTCTTTCCTTCAAATTTAAACTATGTTTCTAAGATTTCAGTTTCCATTATTTCCTCTTCCTCACTTGGGACATCATTTGTGGAAACGATTTCAAACATATTAGCAAATGACTTTGATTGATCCTTCATTACTGGTTTTTTCTGAGTGTTATTCTTCTTAGGTATTTGGAAACCTGTTGAGTTTATATCTTCTTTCTTTTGATCAGGAATTTTATTTGGGCAAGCACTGGCCAAATGACCATATTCATGGCAAATTCTACAATGAAAAGGAATGTTCTCATAGTCCACTACTTGCTCCCAAGTGTCTTCTCCAAATTGTAATGTGATCTTTTTAGGTAGGGGTTTGTCAAAATCCATTAAAACACAAATTCGAGCATAAATAATATGTTCAAAATTTTGAGTACAATCAGCGAGTCATCATAAAAGTTCCTAAAGAGTTTCCAATTGAAGAAAAAACAATAGGATTCCAAAATTCAATAGGGAGGCCAAAGAGTCTAACCCACACGGGAGCTATAGAAGGCATCTCTTCTTCGGCTTTAAATTTAGTATGCCGGGGCTTCATGAAAAGCCCTGCCCTTCAAAAAACCAAGGACCCCCTTGAAAAGTTTTCTCTCTATCTTCATTATTAGCAAATAAAAAAAGAAAATAACCATTTGGATAAATAGAGATTTGTAACTCACCTTTAGTTTTCCATATTTTTGTAGCCCAGAATTTGAAAGTAGATAGACTCAGATGAAAACCCACGAACCGACAAATTAGTCCTCTTTTTTCCAAATCTTCAATGCCAGTGTGAATGTTACCCATATCAAGCTTAACAATAGGAGTTCCATTAGCTACTTTAAGACATCCTGACTCCGATTTCCTGGGATCAATATTAAGCATTCTTAGAGGTTTATGAGAAGCCCTAGTATTGATATTAGCATTAGGCTGAGGCTGTCCACCACGAAGGGCATCCCTAAAATTCATTTTTGGGACTGAGTCTTCAAAATTCTTACCCTTGATAGGGGTTTTCACATTAGAATTATTTTGTGGGTGCACCTTAGCACTAGATTCACTTGAGATATGAGCCATTTTTTGGTCAACTACTTGAAACTTATTTCATGGTCTCTTTAATCCTTACCCTAGATGCCGTGGAAAGGTATGGTTTTCACTTTTATTTTGTGCAACAAATTGGAAGTCGTTGTCACTCAAGTTCATAGTATGATCTATTGAAAGACAAATTTCTAACCCATATTGTATCCCCTGCAATATTTCTTGCTAAAATATTGAGCATAAACCACAAAAATATTGGCCACTAGGGCCCGAAGGCCCTAAAAACCAACCTCTAGAGCTGCTTGCACTCAACCTAGATGAAACCCTCGCATAGTCGCTTGCCAAATATATCGTTCACACATAGGGATGTGATAGGATCTGTGTTGCTCCAAATGATATGAAAATTGGTGGAGACATTCTAGGGTTTTTCAAGCATCTACCCTCAACATTTCAGCTCAATACGAGTTCGGATGAGTGAGATATGGCCAAAACAAGTTCGGTATTTTGGGTAGTCCTGCGAAAAATGTCTCTACCATTCAGCTCAATTATTTTTCCTTGAGAAAGCTCCAGCTAATAGTTATTATTAAGTGTACTAAGATGGTTGAATTTATTATTTTAAAATGATTATTAAAAGATTTATCATAAACTAATTTATAGTGGAAAACACCCCTTTCAAGGTGCCACTTTCAACAGGTTGGGCATAGGAGGAATGGAGCCTTATCGACCTCTACCAACACATAGGACATTCCTAACTATACCATATATCTGCAATATGGAGACAAGGGGAATGGAACCTAGGTCAGCCTCTACCAGCACCCATGGCATTTACCACTACACCACAACAAGCAAGATCCTCTTCTAATTTATAGTGGAAAACACCCCTTTCGAGGTGCCAGTTTCAACAGGTTGGGCATAGGAGGAATGGAGCCTTGTCGGCCTCTACCAGTGCATAGGACATTTCTAACTATACCATATATTTGTAGGATGGATAAAAGGGGAATGGAACCTGGTTCTGCCTCTACCAGCACCCAGGGCATTTACCACTGCACCACAACAAGCATATCCTCTTCTAATTTATAGTGGAAAACACCCCTTTCGAGGTGTCACTTTCAACAGGTTGGGCATAGGAGGAATGGAGCCTTGTCAACCTCTACCAGCACATAGGACATTTCTAACTATACCATATATCTGCTGGATGGAGACAAGAGGAATGGAACCTGGGTCGGCCTCTACCAGCACCCAGGGCATTTACCACTACACCACAACAAGCAGATGTATCCAAGGTGGTACATTAGCCTGTACCAAATAATGTAATATATTCCAACATAGTTAACACAAAGAATTTACTTCTAACTATGATAAAATAGAAATATCTGAAAGTTGGGTTTATCAAATTAATTTTAACTAGTAATTATGTAAAGACTAGGGAACTTCTTCTAGAGATTAAAATTATGGAAATATGGTTCAATTGAGGGGGCTTCACAAATTATTATTAATTCTATCCAAAAAATAGATGTAGGGATTTTTATCCATAATATCATTATTTTTTATGTCTAACAACTATTTTTGGAGGTAGTATCTTGGAAATATCAATATATCTAAAAGGAAGAGAACCATATAGTTGATAATTTGGCCAATCACAATGTTGATCTTTGACTTGGCAAAAAACAAATTTTAGAAGGTAACTAATTGAGTGAGATCTTATTTCTTAATGAAATTTGAGATACTTATTTTGTCCCTTCTTTATTATATTTCCTTTTATAGTTGGAGACTTATTGTTGTTCTAAAATATTGGTCTTCATTCATAGGATCATTCTAAAGCAAGAACCTCTTCATGGATTCCTTTTTGATAATATTGAAAGTGATATAGTAAGTAGAGAGATAGATTGCAGTGTATCTTGCATATTGTAGTCTTCCAATAATGGTTAAGAACTTACATTTCCATCATATTAGAAAAAAGACTTTGTTCTATTCAAAGTTGACTTCTAGATATTCTTCCTTCATTTATTAATTAAAGGAATGCTTTGATATATTTATAGTAAATTTTAAACATTGTTTAAAATAAATTCATTATAAATATAGGATAGTGTTAATGAAATATATCATAGATTTTATAGTATTAACAAATTGTCTAAATTCCTTTTCATAGTATGACAATATTGATTTAAAATAAAATTTGACTAAAGGATGATCCAAAAAACTATCGATAAATTAAATATAAGATTAAGAGGGACCATTTGTTACAACCTAAATATATTTGATTTTTCCTTTTATTGTTGCCTTTGTAAAAACTATCCTCAAAATATCAACAAGAATAATAAAGAGATAAGAGATAATGGGTCATTCTAATGGTTTTCATGGAAAAATTTAGAGTATTCATAAATGGAATCCTTTGATAAAAATAGAGTATTTTGGATTGCAATAACAAAATTTAATCCATTAATGCTAACCTTGATCAAAATGAAATTTTATGAGAATATTGTGTATAAAATTCTAGCAAACCTTATCATACATTTTGTTAAAATATAAATTTTTAAGAATACATTGTTTTTCATGGAATGGATAGGATGTATGACCTATTTTGTAATTATTATACCATTAATATTTTTTAATATCAACAAAATCACCTTGTTCCTCAAAGACAAACTAGATTTATTTTTAATATATTTGTCATAAATGTTAACCAAAACTATGTCCTTGTACAAACTTAACCAAGACCCTCATGCATAGTATGAGAAGTATCATTCATTATACCTTAGTTGTGGGTTTTGGTAATGTGAGGCTAGACATGATGTTTACATCAAATATTAATATGAAGAAACTTTGGTGATTGTTTTATATGTTGATGATCTTCTCACCACTCGTAGCTCTCCCATTTTAATCCAAGATATAAGGTCATGAATTTATTTTTCTTTTGGGATGATAAATTTGGGATATTTATTACTTATCAGATATTTAGATTGATTAGATAGATTTTCACATCACCATATCATAACCCAAGTATACCTTGAATATTCTATAGAATTTTACGATGGAGAATTATAGGTTTTATCAAGATATTTTTACTTAAGACCTGAAGCTTAGGGATGGTTGTATCACTCCTTTATTGGATGTTACATTGTATCAATCTATTAGAGGTGAAATTCTTTGTCTTACTCACACTAGATCCAATATATCTTTTATTATCAATTATTATTCTAGGTACATATAGGCACCCCAAGTGAGTCATTGGATAACTCTTAGAGGATTATCAAATATATCTAAAGGACTTATTAGATGATGTAGAAATGAAAAATTGACCTATCAAAATGAGTCATTTTCACCTTAGAATCCCTAAGAAGTCCCTTAATCTTGCTAAGAGTAATTTTGGGCTTCTTTTTCTTCCTATTTATTTCTTTTTCCCTTGGCCTTACCAAGTTTGTGGTAGTACAAGAGAAGGCATGAATTTGATAAAGTTAGGGTTTTTCTCTTGAAAACCCCTAGTTTTGGATCAATTTTTGTGGCATCAGCTCTTGGCCAAGGTTGTTTTTCATTTTCCTACATTTTTCCCTCTAAAACCTCTTATAAATAAGAGGATTGGATTCTCTTTTTCTCCAACCAATTTTTTGGATAGTAATAAGTTCTAACAAGTTTTATCCTAGCTATCAACCTCATCCAAGTGTGATTTGACAAGTGCTCTTGTGCTTACGATTATTCTACTGCTAATTTGACTTTTATGATTGTGTTGCTTTGATGATCAAGTGTGGGAGCTTTGAGGAAGGATCTACCATTTCTATTGCTACATATATCCTTCTGTTGCTCTTTTAGTTCTATTAGGTTTTTCTTGCATTAATAGTCTTCTTAAATCATAAAATTTCCATATTGTATTGCATTTTTGGCATTATTAGATCATTTAAGGTCTCTATCATGAATTTGCACCTCATACTTACTGATATGAATTCGACAATATTGAATTCATGGTCACCCATTATAAAGCATGGATTTTGTTCTTTAGGGATTAGGGGTAGGATTTAAATCCCAAAATAATAGGTTTCTCTTGCATACTATATTTATGTCATAATCATTTGTTTGCACTCTATTGTTTACATTATTTCATGTTATTCCATTTTATATTTTTTCTCTTCCAAAGGTCAGTAATTTCTTTTGTTTTCAAAAAATTAGCTAAAAGGACTAAGTGGGCTTAACTTCTACCTCCAAGCTCAGTCACACAATAGCCTAAGAAAACCCCCAAATACTAATCAATTTTTGCAAGGATTTTAAGTTGTTTTAAAGGTTTTGAATTTGTTGGATATATCGAGATGAAAATTAAAAGCTAGGATCAACCATTGAATCAAGTTCTCTAAATAGGCTTCTTAGGTTGTTTATTGTTTGTTTTTTTCTCATTTTTATTCCAAGTTTAAATCATAGTTGAATAAAATAATTCAATTATGTTTTTAGGAATTTTAAAAGAGAAAAATCATATAGCTTGCATATAGGTTAATTTTATTTGTGCATTCTATTGAACCTTTGCTAAAAAGGAAAAAACATTATTTCTTGCATATTAGGGTTAGTTCTTATCAAATAAAAAATAATTCTAGGATAGCCTCTTTCTTGCTTGCATCATTGTTTATCATACATTTTTATTTAATTTCTTATAGCTTAGATTTTAGAAAGACCAAACATAGGTGTTTGTTCAAATAAACACATCAAACATTTCATCCTAGACTTGGAGTGAGTTCTTAAACCATTCCTGGTGAACCCTTTGATCCCCCAAGCCTCTGATTGTAGATAAAATAACATAACTCCGTGATCACATTAAGCTCCTAATGGATCCAATCAAGAATCATACATGATAGGGTAGTTTTCCCCCCTCTACATCTATGGTGAACCCAATGTGAAACACATCCTTAGTAGCCATATAGGAAGCCTTTTCTTTTTGCTCTTATTTATTTTTTATTTTAAACCATAAATAAGACCATTAAAATTTATTTTTTTAGATTAGAAAAACATAAATGATTAATAAAATATTTTGTGTCTTTCATTAGTTTTATATCTTCATTTTTCTCTCCTATCCATTTTCTTAATATTAATGGATGTTAACCTTATAAGTAAAGCTTTTAGAATTTGATGAGAAATTTTTAAGGGAATGATTAGAATCATAAGGAGAATCCCAATATAGATATGAAAGAGGACATAAATACTGGTAATGATCTTGATCCTATTGAGGGGTCTAATGGACATATTACTTTTAAATTGTTTGATCATATTTGGAGCATATTTAAGTATCATAGGGAAGTTCTGAGTAAAACTATGGATGAAGAATACCAACTCGAAGAGGTTGGGACATATCATCATCAAACCAATTCTCCTCTTAACATTTGTGTCAATTCTTTGTTTCAATATAAGCATCATTTTAATCCATTTCATAAACCTACATAGGCAACTACTATAACCACCAAAATTGGGGGAATTCTACAAGTTCTTCCAACTAGTAGTGCATCTCAAAATCATATTCAATTTCTTCTTCATTATGGTCCTCCTACTTATAATATTTATTTTTTATGCCAAATATTAGTTATCCTCCACAATAGAATACCAAGCAATGCATCCCATATCATAACAATGTTAATTTTTATTACATTAACACAACCATTTTTCAACAATCCAATTATAACCCTCTAGGGAACATAGGGGTATTACACAACAACAATCCTGATATTAAAATTTAAACAAGTATACTTAAAAAATTAGCATTAAGAATGGATACACTTCAACCTTCAAGTTTTACCTATGACTATAAAGAAATGTGCAATCAAACCCTAGATCCTATCGTCACTGCTAGGCCCTACCCTAAGCATTTTTTAATGTTGGTATTACCTATTTATAAGGGAATAGAGGACCAAATAGAACATTTAAGGATGTTTAGAATAACATGTCATGATATTATATATGATGACACATTGTTGTTAAAATATTTTCCTAAGAGCCTCGGTGGTATGACATTGGAATGGTATTATCAACTACCTCATCATTATTTAAGGAATTTTGAAGAGATAGTTGGGTTATTAATTCAACAATTTGGAGCTTCTATTGAGAAAAATATGACTATGCAAGATTTATATCTTTTGAAGCAATGTAAAGATGAAATTTTATCTAATTTTTAGCTCAATGGAGAAGTTTAGTTGGATGATTAAGGCACACCTTACCTCCTAGAGACATGCTAGAGATATTTATTGAAAACTTACAAGAATATATCTCATATGAATTGGGAAAAACCATTGTTACATGTTTGGAACAAGTAATTGATTTGGCAATAACAGTATAGAAGGATCTTATTCAAAGGGGTTAACTCAAGTTAAGGAAAGAATATGATAGGACCACAAAAAGTAAATACAAGAATAAGCATGTAGTTGGTGATGAGATAATAGATAATCAACAAACAAATAACACTAATGCTTATAGTACATTATAGAAGATGTTAAATAGTAGACCTCAAAAAATCCCATCAAATAATTTCACTCAAATCAACATACCTATGTGATGATAACTAAGCAAATCTTGGAAGTTAACATGATTGAGTTATCCCCCATAAGGCAAACCGATACCACAAAAAATTGGTATAATCTTGATCAACATTGTGAGTCGCATAGAGTGGATGCACACATGACACATTCATGTAAGAGGTTGAAAACTGTGGTTCATGACTTGATATATGAGGTTCATCTTGTTATAAAGGACTCTCAACTTGCTCCTAATAATAAAACTCCAATAAATCAACCTCCTACTCAACTAACACCTACAACTAATAAAGATATAGGGATCTTCCAAAATCCCCTACCCAATCATCAACAACAAATAACCAACCAGGTGTCTTATCATAATATGCCAACTTCCTATATCAACATGGTTGGAATTATAGAAGTTACAAAAATACAACAAGCTCAAGCTCAACCAAATCTAAAATCTCAACAAGAGATGAGTTCTACATACAACCGAACTTCGAAACCACCCCTAGTTCTCAAGAGTACCCAGAAAAAGAGCACAAGTGTATATAAACCAACATTAGTGTTGAAGCCACAACCAAAAGTCTCCTTTGACATTGAAAAACAGTTAAGTAATACACTAGCCAAGATTTCCCTCTTAGAGTTTTTGCAAACTTATATTCATAGGGAATCCTTGTTTAAGCTTCTAAGTCAACAATATGTTTCACAAGACCTCCCCCTAGTAAACTGGCTAATGTTGTAAGTTCTGTTAAGATTAATCATATATTTTTTTTTATGATGATTATTTTACTTGAATTTGCAAGAGGATTCTCTACTTTACATCACCACATATATTGAGGAAAAGTTTATGAAGTGGATATTGGTGGACAACAGTTCCTCCATAAATCTATGCACTTATAAATTCTTCTAAAGTTTTGGATTAAAGGAGGAAGATTTAACCAAATATTATGTCATCATAAAGGCTATCAGTAATGAATCCTAAGAATATTACAATATTTTATCCCTTCCCCTTAGGGTAGGACCCAAAATTTTAGATACCTTATTTTATGTGGTATCTTGCCCCACATATTTTAATATTCTTCTTGGACACCCTTGGATTTATGTTGAGGGTTGTTCCTTCTACTCTTCATCAATGTTTAAAATACAATTTCAAATATCAACTTGTCACCATTTAGGACAACCCTCATCCATTTTAATATTGTTCAATGGTTGAGCAAGCTCAATCCAACATCAATTTTTATTCATCTATTTCTCTTCATAGAAATTCTAACATCATCAAGGAGTTTAACAATTTCAAGATAAATGAGGAACCACCAACCATAATCTCATCATAGAATCAAATCAATCTGCTCAATGAAAATCCTTTTCTAGATATAGCTATGCTTCCACATTCACATCGAACTATGGATTTACTCCATAAAAATGGAGTAGTACACATCAATGTGTGTATTTGTATCTATGTGGATACATACCTCAAAGAGAAGATATGTGGTAGCAATACCTTTCCTATCAAGTTACCCTTGGCCCATTTCTATCTATCCAATGACTACCCACTTCCTAAGAAGATCTTATCTAGCATGGAATATGTAGATAAATGTTTGGGACTATAAAAAATATATTCAAGAGCCTTTAAGAGTTGAGTTTTGAATTTGGATATGTGGCATACACTACATCCCCAATAAAAAACAAACGTTACCAATGGATGATGATTACTTTATTACTTACATTGAATTGATTGACCACAATGGCTTAGAGTGGAGTAATGAGGATGAGGGACCATCTTCTCCCTCTAACATTTTATTTTACAATGTGATAACATTGGTTCATCCTGAGTTAGTTGTGACCCTAGGGGAGTATGCTGAAAGGAATATTATTTGTGATATTAGCGATAAAGATATCCTTCAAAATATATTCTTCTTTGATGGATCAGTTCCTTGTGTCATCCATGTCGAGTCTTCCAGTTCTCAAGTGGGCCTATTCCTATGTCTCTTGTAGATATTGAGAAATTAGAAGTCATAATTCTTATTGCTAAGAAGGAAGGCAAATTTAGGGTATGCACCAAATTTAATTTAGAAAATCCCAGAGAATGTGCTAAGGAGAATAATCTTTATGACATGGCTCATAAATATTTCCTCCATCGTAACCTTTTTATTTTAGGAGTTATTTCCTTGTATCATTATTTTTGTAGCTAAGAAATATGATACCATCAAAGTGTATGCTAAATTTCATTTAGAGAGTTTAAACCAATAGGAGTTATTGGATGAAAAGTACATTCATACCTTAGAGCATATTTGAGTCTATCAAAGTAGGCTCAAGTGATCTTACTCTAAGAAATTTTACAACCATTCTTTTGAGTTTGGGGACCTTGTCCTCAAGAAAAATCAAAAGAACACTAATGCTCATTCAAATTTGAAAGACAATTTTTAACCCAATTGGGTGGGCCCTTTGTCATAAATACCAAGTTTGTATGAGGATCCTATCGTTTAGCATCGTTATATACTAAATATATTAAATAACCAATGAACATAATGCATTTAAAAATATATTATGCATAAATTTATTCTCATCATCTTCCTTTCTATTCTTCCTCTTTTATTGATCATCTCTTATTTTTTTCTTCTATTTGCTTCATTTACATCAATTTTATTTCTCATTTTATATGATTTCTTATCATATTGCATGGAATGCTTGACATACTTCTCTTGTGAATATTTTTCTTATCATATAGTTAGATATTTTTTGCTTGATCATACTTGCATGACTGCTTAATCATATTGTTTTTGGAATTTTATCATAAGGCAGGTGATAGATTCTAGATAGATTCTTAGCAAGTCCTTGATAGATTGCACTCATACTAGATAGATTCTTAGCAAGTCCTCAACCTAGGGAATATCCCTTGACCTTGAAAGTATTAACAATTACATGCTTTCTCCAAGTCAAGGGATATTGTTCTTCATATCTTGTATATCCTTGTTCTTTGCATCCTTTCTCATTCTTCTTTTCTCCAAGACAATGAATATATGTTCCTTCTTTTATCTATGCATCTTGTTTTAATTATAATTATACATTTTTGATATTTTATTATTAAGGGGTACTAATGAGATATTATAGATACCACATGAATATCATTTATGGTGTTTACACATGGGGGTCACTCTGAGGAAATGGTAAATACCACATGAGTGCATATAGGGGATACTTTTAATATCAAGTTGAAGCATCGATATATAAGTAAATATCTTATATGGAAGGGATATTTAAAAGTCATGCATACCTAGATATATATTCTACCAACAAATAAAAGAAAGAGAGGTAGGGGTTATATTTGAGTTGCATACTATAAATTTATATCTTTTATAACATAAAATAGTTCTAAAATACTAAAATATTTAATAAAAAAATCGTATAAAATTTTATTACAGTCACAACACTTGCTTACTTTCTAAAAGTTGTTCAAATTTTGACTGATTTAATTTGCACTATGATATCATGAAAATTTTAAACTACAATATTATTTAATTTTTTTGAGGAGTATTAATTCATTCACCATACTCATCGAAGGTAACCAAAAAATACCTTTGTATTTTATATTTAGCAGTAAAGAACTTCCAAAATTGTTGAAGATGAACATCAAATCTTGGCCCTCCAAAACATCAAGTTGCTATAATTATAGAAGTGACTTTTTATGCATTAAACTCTTGGGGAAAGGTAGCTATAAAGTTATTAGATACAATTTATACCAGGTGAAAGGTTCAAGTTTTCCTTATGAACAGGATATTGTTGGCAAAGGCATTGTTATCAGGTACTTATTTTAATCTCTTCGAGTATTTATGTTATGAATTGCTTATGGTTTCTTAACTTTTTGGCTTCAAGATTCATACTAGCTTAGATTATTTCAAAGACCCATTGATCTTGCTTTCATGTCTCCAAGTCTATTTTGTTTCTTTTCGTTGGAATTTCCAAATCCTCCTATTTTTAATTTGCATTAATAATAAGTTGTTCAAATGGTGGGGAAAATTGCATGGCATGGCTAATTTTTGAATCAAATGCATCTATGTATTTTTTTGCATTCATATGTAACTTTTATAATTGATATGTTTCTCTTTTATTTATGAACAAGATATTGTTGGCAAAGGAGCTATTGTCAGGTATTTATTTTCATCCATTTGAGTATTTATATGATGGGTTTCTTATGTTTTATTAACTTTTTGGCTTTAATATTTACATTATCTTAGGTTTTTTCAAAGACCCATCAACCTTGCTTTCATGTTTATACATCTGTTTCGTTTCTTTTCATTAGAATTTCCAAATCCTATTATTTTTAATTTGTATTAATAGTAATTTGTTCATATGGTGGGGAAAATCATATGGCATGGCTAATTTCTGAATCAAATGCATCTACATATTTTTGGTATTCATATGTAACTTTTATAATTGAGAGATTTTTCTTTTCTTGATATTGTTGGCAAAGGCAATGGTACACATTTTCATCCATTCAAGTAGTTTTGTGATGGGTTGCTTATGGGTTCTTAAATATTTGGCTTCAAGATTCACATTATATTAGGTTTTTCAAAGACCCATCAATCTTGCTTTTATGTTTCTATGTCTGTTTCGTTTATCTTAATTGGAATTTTCAAATCCTACTATTTTTAATATTCAATTTGCAAAAACAAGTTTATAAGGAGATCACTAGAAGACTGATTGAAATTATTAAGCACAAATAGTTTGAGTAAAATATCAATAATTTTAGTAAAATATCATTAAAATACTGACTTCAACAGTAAAATGTGCATAAAATCTTAAAATTGCATAAATTAAAGAAAAAATTTGGATGCCCTTTGAAATTTTGTTGTGTAAGTAAGTAGGTGAAACAAAGGTATGACAAAGAAATTTACGATTTGTTTAAGCTGTATATAAAAGAAGACTCAAATATTCAAAAATATTGTATTATGAAACTCTGTATGGGAAAAGTAATTTTTTTAGAGGGAATTTTGAATTACTATGGAATACAACTCTTCTATGATATTTTTTATGGATTTATTTTTGTAATTTTTTTTATTGAATTACTTTTATTAAAATATTACATTTGTTATAGTATTAATTCAATTATATTTTAATTTTATTTTTAGTAAGGTAAGTATTTTTTTCTTATATATATTTTAAATTTCTGAATTTATTTTTGTCAATAAAATTAATGATAATTTATGAATCGTCTTAATTGAAATATATATATACATATATTTAATATTTTTTCACTTGTAATTTTGACTATTTTTAAAAAGTGCTCTAGCCTTTGCATAGTTCCATATAAAGTTGTTAATTAAAGTTCCATATAAAGGGAAGAGAATTTTGTATTTTAGAAACACCACCTCTAACAAATTTTCCTAGAATTATTTTGAAACACCATAAATTTTAATTTTGATAAACTCAATATCTAAATATTTTCTTTTAGTGAAAATCAAAGCAAATCCTTTGTTTTAATTTCATTGTTGTAGATCACCCTTCTATGTATATTCAAATATTGTATACAAGGGGCTAGCACCTATTTTTTAGCACTTGAAACTCCTCATGATGAATGATTATCTTTAAAAAGTTTTTATGAGAAGCAATAATACAATTCCAAAGTTAGGCATGAATTTGAGATTTATATTTAAAAATAATATTATATATTTCAATTCCAAAAAATAATGGTAGGGCCAATCCTCCATAGAATGCATAATACTTTAGCTTTGAAATATTTAATCTAACATCTTATACTTTATTTTAATGTTGATGGAGCTACCTAATACATTTGAGTATGTTTTAAAAGCAACCCAAATGGTGTGAGCAAAGACACAATGAAAAAGTAAATAGTTTGATTTTTCTAAATCCTTCTCACATAAGACACGTGAAATATCCATAATATCATCTTGTTTGGAGACTCTCTCTTATAAGAATCTTATTTTGGACTGATAATAAAATGAATGTTGAGGACTTAGGAAGAACATGTATTGACCAATCATTCTTCCAAGTGAAATATTTGGAAGTAGGAAATTTTGATTGCTCAAAATGTTCATAGCCCAACTTGATTGAGTATTCACCATAGTTGGATAGATTTTAAACCATCTCATCATTTTTTGTAAAATTACGCAAATAAAACTCTTATTTTTTAGAACTCATTACTATTGGTTTGAGTTCATCTTCTTCAACTAGATTGATAATAGAAATCCATGATCAAGAGTTGTTACTCATATTAATATAATATTTGGCCATTGAACCTTTTCAAGCTATATATACCCAATCCAATGGTTTCTATTTTGAATTAGAGATAAGAGGATAAGATTTTAACCACACATCAAACCAAAAAATTGCCTAATCCCCCTCATTGAATGACTATCTAATATATTTCTTGATCAATCAGAAAATATCTAATATGAAGTTTCATGTTGGTGATCCTTTTAGCATGATTCATTTATTAAATAATTTTATTGTATTAAAATAAACTATATATTTTAAAATAATGTTTTTCCCAATGCTTTTCTTGATCTTTGAATAATTTCTAGCTAAGTTTTGTTCCTTTGACCAAGCTCATAAGATTAAAATTTTGGAAGCTTACCCCTCCAACATTATTTCCTTTCCAATCCCTCTACCACTCACAAAGAGGAAACCTAAGTTTTTACTCACATCATTTCCAATGAAATTCTCTTTGAATTTTAACAATTTTTGATGATATACGTATTGTTAATCTTAAAAATGACATCATATAAATATGGATGGATTGTAATGTAGTATTTATGAGTTGTAGACTTCTTGTCATGGTTAAGAACTTACCTTTTCAACTTGGCAAACAAGCGTTCATTTTATCGAAACATGAGTCTAAAAGGTCCATTTTATTTCCATTACGAGATATAGGAATATAAGCAGGCTAATGGATTTTTTTTTTTTTTTTTTAAACACTAAAATGCCCATAATAATTTATTGTAAATCTAGGGGAATGTTAATAATAAAAAAGTTATAATTTTGTAGTATTAAACAATTGTTCAATAACATACTCATAACATGATAATATTGACTTAAAATGCATGATATCACTAAGATATGAGTAGAAAGAATGCTTCTTAATGTTTCTATCGTAAAATATATTACAAAGGATTATTACACAAAAATTATCAAAAATATTATCTCTCATTTCATAAGAACCAATATAATGAAGGTGACATTTTATCTCGCTTATTATGGTATTCCTTTTTCCAAGTGCCTTCAACCATAGCCAACATATCACTCTTTAATAAAACACAAAAGTTTGATAGAAAATTGTAAGAAATCTATTAAGGTCATATTCATTGTTACGATGGAAAAATAAAATGCCTCATGTAGCTCTTCCATATATGTGTTCCTCATCATGCTTTCATTTTGTCCTTTTGTGATGATTGATGGATTATTTTGTAAAATCTTATCGTGTTCCTTCTTATATTGTCCAACATCTAACAAAATATTATTTAAATAATTAATTGCTTTCTTCATGATATCTTTCTCTTCCTAAATAATTCTTCCATCTAGAGTTAAAATATTTTTGATGTGATTAAAAGAAATAAAAAAATTTGCCATAGCATGAAATAATTTGGTTTTTCTATCTCCTTCCTTGATCCATTTGTCCATATATTTTTGGAACCAATATGACTCTTTTTCCAATGCATTATGATAATAAAAAATTAATTGCTTTTATTAGACATAAGAATCTTGGTTCATTCTATTGATTTCTAATATATCTTATAATATTTGAGCTTAGATTCATTTTTCTTATTTTCTTTAAATATATTACAAAAAATTTTAGCATTCCAAATATTCATTTGCCCCTTAAGATATTTCATATTTTGAATAAACATGTACATATATGATCATTCAAAATTTGCTTCATACCAACATAACATAACCATCTCTTACCATTATTGTATAAATCACAAGTTAAAATAATGAGATTATGATATAATCCTAATCACAATAAATATATGAAATGATTACATATTCCATTTACAACCATGTTGGATAACAAAAATCTATCAAATATTTCTACTAGATGAGTTTTTCTAAGGCATTTATTATCCCATGTATATTGAAAACTAGAAGGGATGGCATCCCAATGACCATTTGAATTATCAAATGAACCAGAATATTGTATTGATTTAGACCATACAGGAGTACTATATTTCTTTTGTAAAGTAGATAGAGCTTTGTTGAAGTCACCCCCAAGAATACATAGATCACAATTATGAATCATCATTATATTTGATGAAAATATGTAGGTCCTTCCAAATATTTTATAAGGAGTAACTATAATTGAAGCATAAATATTTATTATTCCAACTCTTATGTTTTCTTATTTCATACATAACAGTCTAACAATCCAATTATTTTTTTCTTCTAGCAATTGTCCTTTTCATTTGAGTTGGTCCCATATTTTTGGAATACACCCCGAAGCTCCTATGGAAGAAACTTCCACAGAAACCCTCATATTCTAAATATTTATATTTGACCAATAGACCAATCATCCATAGAATGCATAATACTTTAGCTTTAAAATATTTAATCCAATATCTAATCCTTTGTTATAATGTT
Organism: Wollemia nobilis; assembly: GCA_028583015.1. Classification (NCBI taxonomy): domain Eukaryota; kingdom Viridiplantae; phylum Streptophyta; class Pinopsida; order Araucariales; family Araucariaceae; genus Wollemia; species Wollemia nobilis. Next base: position 72,961 of record JAQPPZ010002184.1, read on the forward strand.
GATGGAGCTACCTAATATATTTGAGTATTTTTTTAAAAATCAACCCAAATAGTGTGAGCAAAGAGACAATGAAAAAGTAAATAGTTTGATATTTCTAAATCCTTCTCACACAAGGCACATGTGAAAGGTCCATAATAGCATCTTGTTTGGAGACTCTCTCTTATAAGAATCTTATTTTGGACTGATAATTGCTAGAATTCCCAAGAGTAGAACTACAAAGCATTACAATATTTGAAGAAATAAAATAGAACTTATTGATTATTCCATGGATTAACTTTGTATAAATAACAAAGTTTATCATTGAGAGTCATTGGATTACAACAAATCATCAAATCTGATCTAGACTATAACTGAGAGTTCACCTAACTCATGAAGGAGTGGAAAATCAAGTAAGTCTATCCTAGTAGAACTTAAGATAATAATTACTTATTATAACACCCCCTCTTAAGTGATACTAGGGTGTATTGTACAAACGAGTCTCAACAACAGAACCTAATGAGGTACTCATGTACAATGGTTTGATTTTGAGTAGATGGTAAAAAAACCCAATGAGAAAAACCATCTATCAAAAGAAAAAAAGGAAGATGCATGTCTTTGGTTTGTGAATATTGTCCTATTAAAAAGGATGAGTCCTATAAACATGGCATGATAAGGTAATCATTTACAATAGATATAAGATATGGTGAAAAACCACATGGGAAAAACCATCTGCTATGAAATAAATAGGCATGTCTTCGGATGGCGAAGATTTTCCTCTTTAAAAAGGAGGAGTCCCGAAAACATGGCCTGATGAGGTACTCATTTCCAATATATATGAGAGATGGTGAAAAAACCACATGGTAAAAACCATCTACTATGAAATAAATAGGTATGTCTTCAGATGGAGAAGATTGTCCTTAATAACACATAAAAAAAAATAATGACTCCTGGCAACATGGCCTGATGAGGTACTCATATACAATATGTAAGTGAGAGATGATAAAAAAAACCACATGGGAAAAAACCATCCTCCAAAGAATACAATGATAAAAGGAGAGGTGTAAAGACATCTGTTTCAATGTAGCTATAATACTCCAAGTTTCTCTTGCAACTGTATGTAACACAGAGAAGGAAATGACTTTGTGAAGATGTCTGCAACCTAATTTTCAATTAAAATATAGTCCAAGTATATGTACCCATTCTAAATATGTTGTCGAATGAAGTGCATGTGTATCTCAATGTTCTTGGTGCATTGATGTTCATCTGGATTACGTGCAATATGAATTGTGCTATGATTGTCACACCAAATAGTAATAGGTTTTTCACTAGAAAACCCATATTCTTTTAGAATATGATGAATCCAAAGAGATTTTTGACTTGCTAAAACTGTAGCCCTGTATTCTATCTTTGTAGATGATAAGGCCATTGCTTGTTGTTTTTTGCATAACCAAGCAATTGGCAAAGAACCAAGACAAAAAACATAGCTAGAAGTTGAGCATCTGTCTTCTACTGAATCTGCCCAATATGAATCCGTGTAGCCAATGATATCCATGGATTTTGCCTCATATAAGATACCAAAGTGAGTAGTTCCTTACAATTAGTAGAGGATCCTTTTTGCTTCTTTCCAGTGACTGAAATGAGGTTGATGAGAGAATATGAATATTAAGCCAACAAAATATGAGATATTTGTATGGGTATGAGTAAGGTATAACAAACTCCCTACAAGCTGATGATATAGAGTTGCATCACATAGAGGGGATGTGAAGGAAGTACTTAGATTAACTCCAGACTGGAAAGGTGTAGGAGATGGTTTGCAATATGTCATTTTAAACATTTGAAGAAGATCTAGAGTGTATTTTTGTTGACACAATGAAATTCCTATATTTATTTTATTTATTTGGATCCCAAGAAAGTAATGTTCTATACCCAGATCAACAACATCAAATTTTTCAGAGAGAGAGTCTTTTATAGTTTGAATGTGATCGAAGACACTACTAGTGAGTAGCAGATCATCAACATATAGAACAAGTATGGTGATTTTACCTTCATCTCTCCAAATGTAGACTGTGTTATTAGAATCACAATGAGAAAAAACTAAGGAAAGGAAGGAGTCCATTTTTTCATACCAAGCTCTAGGAGCTTGTTTGAGGCCATAGAGAGACTTATTTAGCCTATAAACAAGAGAGGAGTATTGAGTGAAACCAACAGGTTGTTCCATGAATATATATTCCTTTAAGTCCCCATGTAAGAAATCACTTTTTATATCCATTTGAAAGACATGCCACTTTTGGGAAGAAGCTAGAGTAAGAACTAGTCTAACAAAATCTATTTGGCAATTGGTGCAAATGTTTTAGCATAATCAGTTCCTTCAATTTGAGAGAAACCATTGGCTACTAGGCAAGCTTTATGTTTGTAAATTTCTTCATTAGGCCCATATTTTGTTCTATAAATCCATTTAAAATGAACTAATTTCCTTCCTTTAGGTAGGGGAACTAAATCCCAAGTTTCATTTTTTATTGAGGAAGATAATTCATTTTCCATGGCATCACCCCATTCTTTAATACCAGTTGCCTCTTTGAAGGATTGAGGATCATAGGAAATATACTGATAGACAAGACCAGTGCCTTTGGATGATGGAATATTTTGAATGTAAGGAGTAGCTTCTTTAACAATGGTGCAGACCCATTTTGGTATAGTAGAAGGAGTTGAAGGAGTGGAAAGACTTTGAGTTGGAGTTATAGGTTCCTCATATTGATCATCAATCTCTAAAGTTGGTTCTTCATTATATTGAGGTTCTACTATAGGAGAAGGCTCAATAGGAGAAGAGGATGGTTGAGGATATTTCTGAGGGAATGTTTCATCAAATTGGACATTCCTATGAAAAAATACCTCATGATTTGTGGGATCAAGGAGCCTGTATGCTTTAATTTCCTCACAATAACCAACAAAGATGAGATTTTTGATTTTCTTATCTAGAGTCTTCCTTTTCTTCTTTGGGATGTGTGCCCAAATAGTACACCTAAAAATATTGAAGAAGGAGACATTCGATTTTGAGCCAGTCCATGCTTCTTAAGGAGTTAAATGATCAAGAGCTTTATGAGGTGTACGAATTTGAATATAGTTTGCATAGTTTATAGCTTTTTCCCAAAAAACTTTTGGAAGATATCTTGAATGGAGCATGTAGTTTGCCATTTCCTTCAATTTTTGGTTTTTCCTCTCTGCAACACCATTTTGTTATAGATTATGGGAGATAAAATGTTGATGAATGATGCCATGACTTGATACAAATATGGAGAACTCATTACTATAGTATTCCTCCCATTATCTGTGTGAATTTGCTTGATGTTGCAAGAGGCCTAATTTTCAACTAAGGCTTTGAAGACTTTGAAGTGGGATAGAACATAACTTTTATATTAGGAAGTAGACCCAAGTTCTTCTAGAAAAGTCATCAATGAATATTAGATCATATTTTTCTCCTTTGAAATAATGTTCTGGAAAAAACATCAAGTCACTATGGATTAAATCTAGAGGGGATGAGGCTTTTAGAGAACCACTTGACGGGAAAGGATCTTGATGTTGCTTTCCAAGAGAACATCTAGGACATACTCCATCAATAGAAGTGACTTGAGGTAAACCTATTACCATTTCATGGGTGCTCAATTCTTTTAGGTAGTTATAACTAAGATGACCAAACCTTTCATGCCAAATTTTGCTTTCAAAATCTCCATGAGCCACAAAATAGAAGGCCTCTTCTGGATTTTTAAATACTTTGAAGTGAAGGTGAGTGTTGTGATCAATATCTCCTTTGGATACAAGAGTGTGGGGGTCTTGTAAGTATCTTATCTCAACTCCTATTGGAGAGAAGAGAATATTTTCCCCCTTTCCAGAAGTGCAAATATGATAGATAGAGAGGAGATTTGTTGGAATATTTAGAACATAGAGAACATTATTGATAGAGCCACCATCAATGGATATGTCACTATTTCCTTTTACTGGGATAAATGAGGATTCACCAACTTCTATGCTATATATTGATGATGAGTGTCGTCAATCACATCATTTAATCATTATAATTGTTAGTCTAAGGTAGTATCTAATGGTTGTATGCAATAGTAGGGGTAAGCAGCTTGAAGGTTAGTCTACTTATGAAATGCCTTTATTGATAAGTCTAGTTAGTTATTGGGGGTTTTTGGTGTCACCTCTAATCCTATGAGCTGAATTGAACTCCTAATTACATTTTCTAAAACAAAATTGCATGAATGGAAAGATTGTAGAAGATTGAAATTAAGTACTTCTGCAAAATAAAAAATAACAGAATTGAAACCTATTTATGTTTTCAAAATGGAAATGGCAGAAAGTAACTCCTAATTACATTAGCAAAATTAAAAGGCTGAAATAAAATATTACAGAAACAAAATAGATAGAAATCAATGAACACAAATGAAAATGCTCAGAATTGGAAATAATTGCTGAAAATAGAGAAACTTCAAAAATATTGTAAAATTCAAAATTCTATGCTATATGATCAGCCATATTGCATCTAAATTTACAAAAAATATATTTCATGCATCTACAAATAACACATTTAACAAATGAAATGGAAATTGCCAGGTTTCTACTAATCTGCTGCAACAAGAAATGAACATAAAACCTGTTAAAAGCTGATTCTTCTCCTGATCCTGGAAGTGGTCCCTTGCTCCCTGATCTAGAAGAAGGCAAGAAGAATGATATAAACTATCTAATGCTCACTCATTTACTCAAGAAAGTAATTTAATGGAGAAACTACACCTTTTATTGATTATGATATGATATTACAATAATGCATGAGAAATCCTATAGAATTACTGTTATGTTTATAACTAAAACAACTATTTGATCCTTATCCTTCTATGCAAATGTCTATATACATGCTCAAACAACATGGAATATTGTTATTTATACTATCTTATTACATATGTTTATTCATTATGTTTCTACTTTTCAGGGATTCAACAACTGTTATGAAGCTGTCTTCTTGAAATACGAGAAACTATTCTGCTATAGCTTATCCATTTCACTTGTTGGGCATAATACATTGGAAGAAATGCATTGGAATGGATGAGAAAACCTCTCATACAACTATTTTTATATTTATTTTGCCATTTACTACCTTTTTGACCATTATGTTGATAGTTTTGACCGAAACTGGTTCTGCTCCACTCATTTTGGAGCTTGCTTAGGAATATCAGGCAGTGTAATAGTTCTGATACTTATCCATGCATAAGTTTCTTAGGATAATATTTTTAACTAGCTAGGTAGTATTATTAAGTCCTTAGAATACTAATTCCATAAGTTTTATGTGCTGGCATTGACAAATTCCAACCCATGCTGTTTGTGCACAACTGGTTGGAATTCGTATGGTGTTTTCTGCACAATCATACCAGTTTGAACAATTTTTGGTGCCTTTTTGTAATTTGAACATGTTAGAAGGTAAGGAAAACAAATGTCATGATCCCAGAATGGAATATACTTCAACATACATTATTGCATATTCAAATAAATATTTATTTTCTACGTAAATTAGCTAAAACAATGCAAAAAATGGTAAAAACAAAATACTCTGCTCCTGAACATTTAAACATGTAAATAGTAATACATAATGCATTCCATCATAAAAATTAGCACAAAAAAATAACATAATGTCTATCAAATAGTTTATGAAATATCCAAAAATTGTCTATGAATGAGGCAATTTCTAGCCTCATCATTTTTCCCCCAACCTATTATAATGCATGTCCTCATGCATTCTATGAAGCTACAACAACGTAGAGATCTATGTCCAGATTCCATTCTTCATAACTTAGTTTTCACCCTAGAACGTGATAATATCCTCTGATTGCCTGTATTTTCTTGAGCCACTCTTGGAACTGCTCATCTGGCTAGGGATCATTATCAAAGAAATATGGAATAAGGATTATAACAATTGGCAACCTATATCTCAAACCTACCCAATGATATTTTAGCTTGTGGATGACCTACACTATGCCCTCTACTCTTCTCCTGGACCACAACAAGTTGTTGGGCGAGATAGGTTCCCTTTTATAGAGTGATATTGACAAATATCCCTACCTTCTCTTACAATATGATAGAGCATTACCAAAATGTTGGTTATAAAATACCTAAAAACTCATTAAATAATCAATAAGATTGCTTACATAAAATTCTTTGATTTTTTGCTCCCTCATCATAGTGAAATATTGGTTTATGGAGTCCCTATAATTAGCATGGGAATGTCTTATTAGTAATTCAACTTTCAACTCCATTTCCTTGCTTGCCTTTTTCTCCTCCTCCCAATGCGTCTTATTTTGTAATGTAGATATGAAGGCTCTCAACTGGATATCTCCTGTGAAGATATGTGACAAGAATGTTACATTCTTAGGTATGAAGAAGTTGTGTAGAAACAACTCACAAAGTAAATTCCTTTGTTCCTCTGGACTATGCAGATATGTCTCTACAAATTCCTTAGCAGTGTCCATTTTGTAAGGAAGATCGGAAATAATCCTCATTAACTACCAGCGAAGGTAATTTTATTTTAGGATTTAAATATAAAATCTTGCAGATCTTCTACATTGAACTAAGTACTCTACAATTTGGCACATATCCTATATATGTTCCTACAATTTTAATAATATCTACATTTTGGGCATCCATCTTCTGTTTTAGAGGTTTCAAAGATGAAAAATGTGCCTTCATATATTGACACTACAAAATCCAATGTGCTATATCATCATTATACTTTGTTAGTGTAGCTATTTATGGGGGCTTGGGTATATGCTACACTTTTGGAGGTAGATCTACTTGTATTCCAATTTCTACTATGTCCACAAGGAGTAAATCTACTTGCACCCCAATTTATGTTGTTTCAATTTGAGGTGAATCAACTATAGTGAATTCAATAGAAACTTGAGGGGAGTGTACATTTACCTGTTTCTATATTTCCTCTTGTTCATTGGCCTCCTTAGCTATTGGTGATGTTTGTGCTTCCTATTGTTGTAAATTATCAAAATTATCTATAGAATCCCCTGCAAATTCATGTTCTGTCATACTGACATCCTACTAGAAGATTTGTGTTGTTGTCTCTTCTATTTCCACTCCTTTGTTAGGTTATTATTTCTCAGGTACAACTTCCTCCCTATGCTCTTCTGCTAAGTCCAATAGTATTTTAGCCAACTCATCTTCAGAATCATATTATATAGGTTGTTGCTCCAAAGTTGACAATCTAACCTTAAATTCATCTATCTTTTACTGCAAATCAACAATAAGCTTATCCTTTTCTTTTATAGAGGATTCATGTTGTTCAATCCAACTCATCTGTGTCCTAATGACACTTCTAGAAACATGTAATTGTTCTTGTATATCTTCTTTTTTTTCTTTTGCTATGGACTCTTCTTCAGAATCATAATAAAAATAACCAAGTGAGATAGGCATTATTGTATCTATGCCTTTAATTATTGTGCCTACCTCTACATCCTTTGTGCCTACATATGATTTTTTTGTACTGATTTCTACACTCTCATCTACAAGCACTTCTCCCTGCAATATACCTTCATCAAATGTATCAATGTATTTTCTTGTTTTGCACTCACTTGTTGGGATAGTGATACTGCCTCTATATCCACTACCTCCTCCATTGCTTTTTGCTTTCAAAGTCTAGAGGACCTTCACAACCCAACATTATATTGTTTGTATTTGACCTTTTTAAGGGGCTTTGAAATAGAATTTTGACAATTAAGGGGCTTTGTAATAGAAAAACCTATCAAAGCTTCTAGGGTTTCCCCTAAAATGATGTTTACAAATTAGTTTAATGAGCCCGTGGTGTTTTGGAGTCCCTTTCCCTGCTTGGTACTGTTTGGCCATATTTTGTAAATCCTGGTATAAATATAGAGGGAGATTTATTCTAAATTCTAGGTTTGAACCACCATGCATCAAATGGTTTAAAATTCTAATATGGTGTCCAAAAAAAATTATAAAGTGCCCATCACAAGTTAGAAACCTGATTACCCAGACAACTACATTTTCCCAAGGATGTTGTAAACTAGTTCTTTTAACCCCTTTGCATATATTATTGTTCATTATAAACTCAATTGGTTTATCTCCTTCTTCCATAAACTGGTTAACTATTTCACTTAGGGTATTTTTACCAGCTTTTAAAATCTATAACCCTTGTAGAGGTAATTCAGTAATGTGGCTTAAGATTTCTGGTGTTACCCGGATTGCCATACCACTGATGTGAGCCTGGTTGTTCCTGAGAGTGCATGCAAATTCTGTAGCCAATACTTCAGAGTGTCCATTGAATTTACACAAAAATGACATCAATACCCCTTATATAAATATATGTAGTGATTCAAGATCTCCTCGTAGATAGTCTACATTTTTTGGCTTAATTTTATTCTTCTTACCCCCCATTTTTTATTTGTTGTGCTCTATTTTCTCTCAGCCTTTTGAAGTAAGTTGTTCTCAGGTTTGGATTGAACAATTTGCCTTTACAGGAGCTATAATGTTGTTGGCTATGGAATTTATTTTTCTCAGCACAGGAACAAGCTTCATAATGTGTCAGAGTATTTGAAAAATTAAATCCCCTTTTACTCGTCACATAGCAAACTCCTATTCCCTATAGGAATGTGATTTATCTTTTTATGCTTCTTATGATTGAGTGGTTAAGACTTGCCGAGGTGGCATTTAATTGTTGGCTTCATCGTGTACAACATGTAGAGTTTATTTCTACCAAAGTGCCTTGTTACATGTGCCAATCAATTTTTGCATGTCACAAAGCACGCGATAGTTTCCAAGAGATTTTTCTATTGCAGCCTTGAAATTCGTAACTTTGAATGCTTTCCTTGATTTGTTATTTCCAACTTCCACCGATGAAATTAGAAATATTTTTTTTGCCACGTGATATTTCGTCCTTTGCCCTTGCTTATTATAGAGTTTTTCATTCTAACGCATTACATTATTTTTTTTCTAAAGGTTAAAATCATTCTGGAGCTCAAACCCTTTTCATTCTGAAACTGTTTTAGTTTAGAAGCAATAGTTTCATTCCAGAGCTTTCATCATTCTAAAGCTAAGCAATATTCTTATTTTGGAGAATCATATCATTTTGAAGCTCTTTCAAGCTATAATTCTCCAACTTTATCTGCTTCCTTCATCCCCTTATAACAACCTATAATATTTTATCTCCCATTGACCAGATGGATATCTTTTGGATCAAGCCTTATGAATGCTTTATGTATTAATTAGTGACTTTACACACTACATACTAAATATCTACAATGTTTAAAATGTTAAGAGCACATACCTTATTTAACCACTTATCTATATTTGTACATATGGCTATTTCTATTGACTACCTGTTGGCTCTTCTACTGAAAAAGACGTGCAATTCTGAGAATAGAGAAAATAATGATTATGAGAAAATATGGGATAATGATGGTGAATATGACAAGGCAAACATACCAAAAAATTGGTTTTCATGCAAGCCAATTCAGAAGTGCCTCCTAGGAGGTTTTCACTTTATGAATTATTCATTTTTTCATTCATTTTTTTTACTTTTTTATTTTTTATTATTATTATTTTTTATTATTATTATTTTTTATTATTATTATTTTTTATTTTTATTTTTTATTTTTATTCTCGCTGTAGTTGTTGTGGAAGAAGTGGTTCCTTACAACATGTGTACATCCAATTGCTCCACTTGCTTTATAAAATCATCCTTTGTTAGTGGTTTATGACATGTCCAAAGACGATACCCATTAACCACTAACTTTCTGCGTGAATCATAAATGGGTGAAAGGTGAACAACTCCATTTGTAAACACTTCTTCAATATGATATGGTCCAAGCCACCTAGTCTACAGCTTCCCAAGAAAGTCTTCATAATGAGAGTCAAACAACAAGGCCCATTCACCTTGCTAAAATTTACATTGTTGAATGTGACTGTCATGCCACAACTTTTGCTATGCTTGAGTCATATTAGTCTAGTGCAATGCATCCATTCATAGTTCATCCAATACATTGAGTTGTAAAATCTGGTCTGCTTGTGCCTATGACAAATCAATACCAACTTCCAAAGCAGTTCGAAGTGTTAGTAATTCAAATTCAATAGGAAAGAGAGACTTTTTACCATAAACCAACTCATAAGGGGTGAATCTAATGGTAGATTTCTAGGTAGTGTTGTAAGACCAAACTACTTCATGTAGTTTATTTATCCAATTCATCCTATGGGAAGCTACTATTTTGGTTAAGATTCTTTCCAATTCTCAGTTTGGTACTTCAACTTGACCATTTTATTAAGGATGATAAGGTGAGTATTTCTTGTGCTTGACTTCATATTGTTTAGTAAAGACTTCAACAACCCTTGATGTAAATTGAGGTCCTTGATCTGTAGTGATAGAATGTGGGGCTCCAAAATGCAGGAAAATTTGTGAATATAGGAAATAAACAACTTTTTCTTCTCATGCATGCTTAAAATCTCATACTTCTACCCATTTAGTTACATAATTAGTACATACCAAAATGTGCACCTTCCATTGAGAAGGTGGGTCAATAGGTCCTATAAAATCTAGACCCCACTTCTCAAATAACTCTATACCTACTTGAGGTTGCAATGGCATTTCACTGGTATAGGTAGGCTTTCCCATTATTTGGCATGCATCACAATGTTTGACATATTTCTTTACATCCTTATGCAGGGATGGCTAGTAGTAGCCAACACCCAATATTTTTTGAATTGTACTCTATACTAAATAGTGCCCTCTATATGGTTCATCATGACATGCACAAAGAATGTCATACACCTCATCTTTGTGGATGCACCTGCGTAAAACATGGTTAGGACTGCATTTGAAGAGTAGACCTCCTATCCATTTGAAAGAAGAGCTTTTATTAATTAACTATTTCTTTTGTTTAGGAGTGAATTGAAAAGGAATTTTTCCTATAGCTAAGTAATTAGCAATATCTACAAACCATGGAGATTGCATAGAAATAGAAAACAATTTTCCATCAGGAAAAACATCTTCAACCAATTATCCTATGTTTGTGTTTGGCAATCTTGATAGAAAATATGCTACTACATTAGCCTTCCCTGGTTTATTAACTATGGTGATATAAAATTCCTACAACAGTATTAACCAATGAATAATTATTGCACTAACCAGAGGTTTATTCATCAATTATTTAATAGCAGCATGATATGTATGTATGAGCACTTGATATCCTATGATATAGTTTCAAAACTTATTGATAGCATATACCACAACTAAGAATTCCTTATCAGTAGTGGTGTAGTTATTTTCAGCTCCTGTTATCTTTTTACTACTATAGTAAATGGCATAATGTTCTCCATTTTTAATCTATCCTAGTGCTACTCCAATAGCAGTATTGGAAGCATCAGTCTGGATATGGAATTTCAGTTTCCAATTAGGTCCTCTCAACACAAGGAGAGTTGTTAATTACTCTTTCAATGCTTCAAAATACTTTTGACATTCAGTAGACCAATAAAATTCAGAATCCTTAGTTAGTAATGCAAAAATTAGATTGGCTATGGTACTAAAATTTGTAATAAATCTGCAGTAGAAACCAATATGTCCCAAAAAATCCTTACATCAGTTTGAGTTTTTGGAGGAGGAAGTTATTTGATGACTTCCACCTTCTTGGGGTCAACTTTGATACCATGTGAGGAAATATGATGACCAAGGACAATTCCCTCCTCCATCATGAGTTTTTTTTTTCCAGGATTTAAAGACAAATGGTATGTTTTACAACGTGTTAAAACTTTTTCAAATTGTTCTAAAATATAATTTAAATTTTCCCCACATACTGTGAAATCATCCATGTAAATTTCTACACTTTAATTTGTTAAATCAGAGAATATGGCCAAAAAATATCTTTGAAAGGTTGTTGGAGCATTACATAAACCAAAAGGTAAGACCCTATAAGAAAATTTTTCCCAAGGGCATGTGAAAGTAGTTTTCTCTTGGTCTTCAGGTACAACTTGTATTTGATTATATCCACTAAATACATCAAGAAAACAGGAGAATTTCTTTCCAGCAAGGGTATATAACACTTGGTCTATGAAAGGTAATGGGAAATGGTCCTTATGTGTGACCTTTTTTAACTCTCTGTAATCTACACACAATCTCATATTCTCATTTTTCTTTGGAACAATAACCAATGGAGAAACCCATAAACTGTTTGAAATTGGATAAATGAATCCTACATCTAAAAGTTTTTCAATTTCTTCCTTGACAATATCTTTAAGAGAAGGATTCAAATATCTTTGAGGTTGTCTCACAAGTTTAACATATTCAGTGTATATCCTATGTGTACACACATCAGGGTGAATTCCAGTCATATCCTTGTAACTCCAAGAAAAATATTGAATATATTTTTGTAGGACAACAAATAATTTTGCTTCCTGTTCATCAGTCAACCAACTATTAATATTCAAAATTTTACTTGGCTATACCTCTATTTTTTTAATCCCTGGATGAATGGAGCTTACTGCCCCATACTTGTTGATCAAATAATTTAAGGGACAATGATGTGGTTGCAGAGTATGAAATACTCTGGATTCTATTTCAAAAGTGATGCCTGGTGGAATCATTTCTTGCATAGGACATGTGAAGGAAGTAAGAAGATGATGATGCCATCCATGTGGCAGTGTGAAAGAGCTTTCTTATATTGGAATTGATGACATATGTTCTAAGGCTTGTTCTTCATATATCCACAATAAGCAATGAAAAATGACTTGATTATCTTTAAGTCCTTCTTCCTGTAATGTCTCAACTAGGACAATTTCATCCTCAAAATTTTCTCTTTCTAGTGAGTTGATTTCCTCAATGTGTCCCTTCACTATTATTGGGGCAAGAGGGGAAACAATTTCTTCCTATTATTCATCAGACTTAGGAAACCATATTTGTCCAAAAAAATTTGTTGAAGGTTGGGCAGGTGGATAAAAGAAAATCTATTTAAGATCAATACCATTTGAGATAGTCATTTCCCTAGAATTGTAGTCTATAAAAGCACCTATAGTGGCAAGCCAAGGCCTTCTTAGAATGATGGGATAGCCATTAACTAAATTTATAGGTTGCAATACTAGGAAATATACATGATATTCCCAAGAAGAAACTTTAATAGAAATGTCTTCTAGTATTCCTTCTGGTTTTACCACTGAACTATCAACCATTTCTAAAACTGTGGTTGTAGGATTGAGATTATTGAGTTGTAGTTTTTGCATTGTGTATTTAGTCATTACATTAATTGTAGCACCAAGATCAATCAACACATTTGGAATTTAAACTAGACCAATAGTGACTATAACAACTAGACTTCTTGGCTCACTATATTTTGGAGGAACAAGTTTTCTAGATAACAGGTCAGCCAATTTTCCTTCTACTTGCATAGTTTTAGGAAAGGATTTATTCTTTCTACCAGGTTTCTTGATACACAACTCCTGAATAGTTTTCTTTATTAATGGCACATCCTTTATTGCTTGCAATAAAGGAAGAGATATAGTTATTTTATTTAGTTCTGTAGCTAATTCTGATTCAACAATAGTTGCGATATGATAAAACCTTTTAGGATGAGGTATTACTCCTACAGGGGGAACATGTTTTTTCTACTTATTTTTTGGTTTTTCTTTTTCCTTTGTTTGCACTTGTTCTAGACTTGGAGAATCTTTTTTTTCATCAATTTATTCAATGGTGGGTGGAGAAGGGTCAGGTAAGACCTTCCTTGAATGTAATTGGATATTACTATAGCCAAGTACATGAAATGTAGTGGTTTATTCAGACTCATCTCCATAAATAGGGGCTACTTGTTTGGTATTATTTGGGTTAGCCATAGGCTAAGCCGAAAGTGGAGGTTGTTTTATCGGTTGGGTTTGTTGTGGTTGAACTCTTCCCTAAAATTTTTGATTATGAGCAAGTAGTAGATTTTGAGTTTGCACTTGATACATTTGTTATCATTGATATGATGGGTATTGTGGCCACCATATTTTACCATATTGTTGATTTTGTATCCAAGGTGGATTAACAAGATTCTAGGGTGGATGTGACCAATATTGGGAAGATGTCCAAGATTGATTCCAGGGTTGTGAAGGTGGTTCTGCATATCCTCATGACATATTACAAGGGGTTTGTCCCCAACCTATAGGAAAGCAAGGGGTATTTTGATATTGTGAAAAGTTACCACCCTGTCTTTGTCCTATAACATAAAGTTCGTTAGTTTGGGTTTCCAAAATATTTCTAAGTTAAGGCAAGATATGACACTTATTAGTCATGTGCTCTTTTGAGCAAATGCCACAAATAGCTAAGATAAAGGTTTGGTTAAAGGGACAGTCTTGTAAGGTATGCTTGTTTCTACACCTTGGGTAATAGATAGCCAAAGGAGGTGTAGAGTTAGATCTTGCATTTATTTACCCTAATGCATAATTTAATTGGACAAGAATATCAATTTTCATGTTAGCCATTTCCTCCATTAATTCCTTCATATCATTAGTACCAGGACTCTGCTTCTTCCTTATTTGCCTAGTGTGAGAATAATTTCTACATAACTCTACAATATCATTAATCTCAAGCTAGTTCACATATCCTTTTCCCATTAAATCTAATACTTCTCTAGAATCATCCTACAAACCTCTCAAAAATATAGTCTTTAATAGGTCAGGTTCCATAGGACCACATATCTTTAGGATAAAGGTAAATCTATCAAGATAGTCCTCTAAGTTCTCATCCTCTTCTTGCTTAATATGAAATAATTCATCCTTCTTATTTCTCACTCTACAATATTCCTAATACTTATCCAAAATTGTAGTTTCCATTTGATCGCAAGTGCAGATTGAATTAGGTTCAAGGCTCAAAAAACAACATAAGGATGCATCTTTAAGTGCAGAGGGAAGCAATTTTAGTTTTTTATTGTCATTGACATAGTCATAAGTCTGACACATGACTTTGAATTCAAACAGAAACTGATCAGGATCCTCAAAAATAATCCCCTTACAGGTTGGTAATACTGAGGGTGAAATTTTTTTCATAGGAGCATTCTAGGTAGGATTCAGATGGATAGGGTATTCAAAAGTTTTAATAGGTGGAATGCCAACATTATGGGCCATAATATCCCTATCATATTCTTCTACCTCTGCCATAGTTGCTTCCTCAGTTTTTACTTGTACAACTGGTTCAGATGGACCAATCATAGGAGTATTTCTAGAAGTAATTGTCTCGAAGAGTTCTTGCAAAGATCCCAAAATTTTAGTTGATGAAGAATATGATTCTCATTTAAGTATTTCAAGAATTTCATATATAGGTAAGTCTTATCCTGATCTTGATGAACGCCTTTCAAGAAAAGAGTCGGTTCTAATAAACCTCCCTCTTTCATATCTTGGCCTATGCATTCATGCTTATTTGCTAAATAAACTGAAGTACAAGTTTCTATGAACTGTTACTTGTACCAAGACAACAATTCTTGGCATGATTTACTTCTCCTAAAAACACCTTAACTCCTTGGAAATAGTGCCATAAATGATGAGTGTCATCAATCAAACCATTTAATAATTATAATTGTCAGTCTAGAGCGATGTCCAATGGCTGTATGCGATAGCAGGGGTAAGCAACTTGAATGTCAATATGCTTAGAAAATTATTTTATTGACAAGTCCAGTTAGTTCTTGGGGGTTTCGGGTGTCACCACTAATCCTATGAGCTCAATGGAACTCCTAATTACATTTGCTGAAATAAAATTGCAGGAATGGAAAGATTGTAGAAGATTGAAACTAAGTACTTTTACAAAATAAAAAATAATAGAAATGAAACCTATTTATTCTTGCAAAATGGAAATGGCATAAATTAACTCCTAATTACATTAGCAAAATTAAAATCTTAGAATGAAATATTGCAGAAATGAAATAGATAGAAATCAATGAACACAAATGGAAATGCTCAAAACTGGAAATAACTACTGAAAATAGAGAAACTTCAAAAATTACTGTAAAATTCAAAATTCTATGCTATATGATCAACTGTATTGCATATATATTTACAACACAAATATTTTATGCATCTCCAAATAACACATTTAATAAATGAATTGGAAATTTTTAGGTTTCTGCTAATCTATTACAGCAAGAAATGAACAAAAAACCTGTCAAAAGTTGATCCTTCTCATGAGCTTGGAAGTTGGACCTTGATACCT
Source organism: Wollemia nobilis (assembly GCA_028583015.1). NCBI lineage: Eukaryota > Viridiplantae > Streptophyta > Pinopsida > Araucariales > Araucariaceae > Wollemia > Wollemia nobilis. The sequence goes on from JAQPPZ010002184.1 coordinate 89,165, forward strand.
AATATATAATAAGGTAAGAAGACTGCTCTAAACTACCAAATGCTCACTCATTTACTCAAGAAAATAATTGAATAAATAAACTGCATCTTTTATTGATTATGATATGACATTACAGTAATGTAGGAGAAATCCTACAGAATTACTATTCTGTTTACAACTGAAACAACTAGTTTATCCTTATAATTCTATGCAAACATCTATATACATGATAAACCAACATGGATATTATTACTTATACTATATTATTACATATGTTGATTCATTCTTTTGCTACTTTTCAGGGATTCAACAACTGTTTTGAAGCTGTCTTCTTGAAATGTAGGAAACTGTTCTACTGTAGCTTATCCATTTCACTTACTGGGTGTAATAAATTAGAAGAAATGTGTTGGAAGGGGTGAGAAAACCTCTCATACAACTGTATCCATATTCAATTTTCTATTTACCACCTTTTTGACCATTTTGTTGATAGTTTTGACCAAAATTGGTTCTACTCCACTCATTTTGGAGCTTGCTCCAGAATATTAGGCGGTGTAACAGTTCTGACGCTTATCCAAGCATAAGTTGCTTAGGATAATTTTTTTTACTAGCTAGGTAGTCTTATTAATTCATTAGAAGACTAATTACATAAGTTTTATGTGCTGGCATTGACAAATTTCAACCCATGCTATTTATGCACAGCTAGCTGGAATTTCACTTACTGGGTGTAATAAATTGGAAGAAATGTATTGTAAGGGGTGAGAAAGCCTCTCATACAACTTTATCCATATTCAATTTTCTATTTACCACCTTTTTGACCATTTTGTTGATAGTTTTGACCAAAATTGGTTCTACTCCACTCATTCCAGAGCTTGCTCCAGAATATTAGGCGGTGTAACAGTTCTGACGCTTATCCAAGCATAAGTTGCTTAGGATAATTTTTTTTACTGGCTAGGTAGTCTTATTAAGTCCTTAGAAGACTAATTACATAAGTTTTATGTGCTGGCATTGACAAATTTCAACCCATGCTATTTATACACAGCTGGCTGGAATTTGTATGGTCAAACTCTATTTTTTGCACAATCATACTAGTTTGAATAGGTTTTGATGCCTTTTTGCAATTTGAGTAGGTTAGAAGATAAGGAAAACAAATTTCATGATCCCAGAATGGAATACACTTCAACATACATTATTGCATATTCAAATAAATGTTTATTTTCTAAGTAAATAAGCTAAACCAGTGCAAAAAATGCAGAAAATGGTCAAAACAAAATACTATGCTCCTGAAAATTTAAAAATATAAATAGTAATACATAATTCATTCCATAATAAAAATTAGCACAAAAAACTAACGCAAGTTCTATCAAATAGTTTATGAAATATCCAAAAATGGTCTATGAATGAGGCAATTTTTGGCCTCATCAATTGAACTTGTAGAGATAGAATATAATAACTCATCTGAAGCAATCATGTGATGAGTTTCTCTAGAATATAAGACCCAGTAAGTAGATGAAGTATTTGTGGTATACTCTTGGACATTTAGGGCTTTTCCTATTTACTTTTTATTGTCTATATTTTGATCCTTTATAACTGCCTCTAGTTGAATATTTTCCAGCATTTGTTTGCAGAATGACCATTCTTTTTGCACTAAGTACAAGTTATGAGACTTATTTATTTTTAAATTTTTATTTAGTGGAGGTCGATGCTACTAAGGATTTAGAGGAAGAGGAAGAGATCTAATACTTTGTAAGTCTTTTTTCTTCTCTAGTTAGTCTCTCATAGAATTCTTCTTGGGGTATTTTGAAACTTGCACCAAGAGCATATTTTGTATATAGAAAAGTGGTTACGAATATCTGAAATACACCATTTAATATAGAAATAATTAGATAGATGTATTATTCATATTTTTTATTCTTTCCACTACCTTTAAATTGAGTAAGAACTTCTTTGAATTTTGTGAGAAAGTCAACAATATTGCTGAAGTCGTTAGGAGATAAAGCTATTCATTGTGCCTCAAGCTGCATTGACCTCATTTGATCTACTTTTCCAAACAAGTTTTTTAGTTTCCCCCAAATTTTATGAGGAGTTTTACAATATGTAATGTGAAACCACAAGCTTTGATTTACATTAGAGCTTATAATACCCATTGTTTCATACATCTTTCCTTTATGAACAAATATTTCATATTCTTTTTCAAACTCAGGTTTATTTTATTATAATAGGTGTGTGAGCCCTTTTTGAGGAATGAGATCTAAAATTTTGGGTTTCCATGTATGGTAGTTATGAGGAGTAAGAGGATCAATTGTATTCCCAAAGTTCTATCCTTTAAATTTAATTTAGAGAATGCAATGGATATTATTTTAGGAATGCTTGTAAGAAAAACTAAATATATCAAAATACCTACCCTAACGAGAGGGAAAATATAAGTAATTTGAGGAGATTTGATATTAATTATTAGGCTTAAAGAGAACAAGTATGCCAGGTCTATATATCTTATCATTTAGACCTATATTGGTTATCTTAATAACCTACCTTTACTTGAGGGAAAATATAAGTTATTTAAGATGTGCAATATGGTGTATTGGTGATTTAATATATTTATCTTTTAGAAATATTTAAGAAAGGATAAAAAAAAATTTCATACTTGAATTTTAATTTTAAGTTACTTTGTAAAAAAATTAATCAAAATAAGTTCTTAATAGAGAGATAAGAAAGGAAAATAATATATATAATGATATGTTCTCACTTTCATTTATTAAGATATCTTTATATTATATTAAAGAACTTTTTGAAAAAAACAATTTGAACAAAGTAAGATTTTTAATATAGAGATTAGCTTTAGAATTTTTTAGAGAATAAATAAAATAGAGTTAATTTATTTAGATATTTATTATATAAATGATTGTTAAATGAAATCAAATACCTCACCTATATTATATTACCAAGATATATAAACAAAAGACTTATAATAAAGGTAATAATGCAAAATAAAAGAAGCAAAAAATGATGCAATAACAAACCCCCTAAAGCGATATATAGGTGCAAAATAAAAAGGCACCTATCAACCCCCCAAAAAATAATTTGAATTTTATTGAGATTACAACTTCTTCTTTATCTTTGTGGCCACTAAAAGGGCCCTTAAAGAAAAAGATAGAAGATAATATGAGGGAAGATCTAAATATATTTTTTTACATATAGAGGAAAAAAATTAAAGAACTAGAAGATCTGTGAGTGAAAAGTCACACAAGAGACATCAAGAGATAGTGGTGAATCTGATTTCTCCAAGGCTACGTCAAGAGGTAGTGACAAATCTAGATTTGAAAACCGATAATGTTTCAATATTCACTAAAAAAAGAGGATATTAGTCCAAAATAATCATAAAAATATATATATTTTTTGATTTATGATCTAGATGAATCCGAATTTACCAAAGCTATGTCAATGGGTAAGGAATGTGATTTGAAAGATAAGAAACACTTCGAACTTTCTAAAAAAGAGGAGAGTAGTGAAAAAAGACCAAATTAAAAAACCACTAACAATATTTTGGATTCACTACCATTGTATTCTCCTAAATAAAGTAAGCTTAAATACCACTTCAATGCTGCATAAGACATAGTAAATCATCTATAGAAGAAGAGAGGGAGGGGCTCCTATAGAGGAGACGACTTTACAAATGATTTTTTAGATTAAAGGCCCACCAAACTAAGGTATTATTCACCAAAAAGTCTATGAATGTGCTATAAGTGCAGTGACGGATGAGGAAGCTCTAGTGAGGCACCTTGAAATAACTAAACACCCAAATTTCTCAATAAAATTTGAAGATCACAATGCATTTAGGAGAAAAAATTGTTAAAACTCGAGAGAATGCATATGATGTAAATTTCATTCATTTAGATGAATATATAACAAAACCAAAGCTCTCCAACGAAGCGCCAAAGGACGATAATTATGGAGAGTCTTCAGTGAAATTAAATGTTGGAGAAGATATATATTTCAAAATCTGAGAAGAGTTTTGAAATGCTTTTTAATGCTAATCGTCGCATGCCAAGAAGATACATTGACAAATATGCCAAAATGGAATTTGGTTTACCAAATGTCCACCTGACAATTTTGAGAGATAATTTTAGATGTCAAATTTCAAAAACATAGGCAGAGACCCCACGATTTTTAAATAATATCAATGGGCCTTATTTTTACCAAATGGCCATCAATATTGATGCTGGAAATGGAGCATTTATTTACTAAATATATTCGAAAAAAATATCTAATAGCCAAAATGATACCCATGATTTTATTGTCTTAAAAAAATGAAATGCCTATGTGCTTTATCTCCACTAATGAACGTATGCCACGATGGTAATAATGTTGCCAACGCAAGTATGCGTTCACTAAAAAATTGAAATGCAGTGATGGCTATTGGGCCAATGAGTTGCATCCGAGAAGAGAGATGGATATTGAAATAGGCCTTCGAGGAGAACAATAAAAATTACAGGTAAAAAAAATTTCAAATATCTATTTTATTTGAAAAAAAGGTTTGATAATTTTGCATAATATGGTAAAATACATCAAGTGTAACTATTTAGAGATTACCATAAATAATATCTCAAATAAAAATTGCAGATTTCATGGAACTTCCTTCAAGAGATAATGCCTAGCAGAATCTATCCTACTCTGGTACCATGTTAGAATTCCAAAGAGTAGAACTACAAAGAATTACAAGATTTGAAGAAAAAAATAGAACTGATTAATTATTCCATGGATCAACTTTGTATAAATAACAAAGATGATCATTGAGAGTCATTAGATTATAACAACTCATCAAATATGATATAGACTATAACTGAGAGTTCACCTAACTCATGAAGTAGTGGAAACTCAAGTAAGTCTATCCTAGTAGAACTTAAGAGAATAATTACTTATTCTAACAATAATAAAAGGATGTTGAGGCCTTAGGAAGAGAATTAGTGACCAAATATTCTTCCAAGTGAAATATTTTAGAGTAGGAAATTTTTATTTCTTAGAATATTCATATCCCAACTTGATTTAGTATTCACTATCTTTTTATAGATTTTAAACCAAATAATCCTTTCCTATAAAATTAGGTAAACAAAACTCTTATAGAATTTTTTAGAATTTATTACTATTTGTTTGAGTTCCTATTCTTAAACTAGATTAATAATAGAAATCCATGAACTAGAGTATAATATTTTGCCATTGAACCTTTGCAAGATAGATATGTCCAAACCAATTATTGCTATTTTGAATTAGAGATAAGAGGATAAGGTTTCAACCATAGATCAAACCAAAAAAATTGCATAATTCCCCCATTAAATGACTATATAATATGTTTATCAATCAATTGAAAATTATCTAATATGAAGTTTCATGTCACTTATCCTTTCTGTATGATTCATTTCTTAAATAATTTCATTGGATTAGAATTAAATATTTTTTAAAATATTTTTTTCCAAACTCTTTCCTTGATATTTGAATAATTCCTAACCAAGTTTTGTTCCAATGACCAAGATCATAAGATTAAAATTTTATAAGCCTACCCTAACAATATTATTTCCTTTCCAATCCCTCTACCACTCACAAAGAGGAAACCTAAATTTCTACTCACATCCTTTCCAGTGAAATTCTCTTTGAATTTTATCATTGCCAATCTTAAAAATGACATCATATAGGTATGGATGGATTGTAATGTAGTATTATGAGTTGTAGGCTTCTTGTCATGGTTAAGAACTTACCTTTCCAACTTGGAAAACAAGAATTCATTTTATCAAAACATGAGTTCCAAAGCTTTGTTTTCTTTCCATTATGAGATATAGGAATACAAGCAGGATGATGGAAAATATTTTAATTTTAAACCCTAAAATGTCCATAATGATTTGTTGTAAATCTAGGGAATTTTAATAATAAAAAATTAATATTTTGCAGTATTAATTTTTTTTTCAATAGACTGCTCATAGCATGATAATGTTGATTTAAACTCCATGATATCAGTAACTAAGATATGAGTAGAAAGAATGCTTTTCAATGTTTTTATCATAATTTTTAAAAATTATCTTATAAATCATATTACAAAGGATTATTGCACAAAAATTATCAAAAATATTGTCTCTCCTTTCATAGGAACCAATATAATGAAGGTGAAAATTTATCTTGCTTATTATGGTCTTCTTTTTTCCAAGTTTCTTCAACCATATCCAACATAGCACTCTTTAATATCACACAAAAGTTTGAACAAAAAAAGTAAGAAATCTATTGAGGTAATGCTCTTTGTTTAGATGGAAAAAGAAAAATAACTCATGTAGCTCTTCCATATATGCGTTCCTCTTCATGCTTTTGTTTTGTCCTTTTGTGATTATTGATGGAATATTTTGTAAAATCTTACCTTGTTCCTTCTTATCTTGTCCAACATCTAACAATTTGTTTTTTTTTTAATAATTAATTGCTTCCTTCATGATATCTTTTCTTCCTCAATGTTTCTTTTATCTAGAGTTAAAATATTTTTGATGTGATTAAAAGAAACATTTTTTTTTCCATAGCATGAAATAGTTTGGTTTTTCTATCTCCTTCCTTGATCTATTTGTCCCTATATTTTTGAAACCAATACAACTTTTCTTCAATGCATTATGATAATAAAAAAATAATTGTTTTTATTACACATAAGAATCTTGGTTCATTCCATTGAGTTCTAATATCTCTTGTAATATTTTGAGCTTGGATTCAATTTCATTTTTTTATTTAAATATATTACAAAAATATTTAGCATTCCAAATATTCATATACCCCTTAAGATATTTCATTTTTTGAATAAACATGTACATACATGATCATTTAAAATTTTCTTCATCCCAACATAATACAACCATATCTAACCATTATTGGGTAAACCACACGTTAAAATAATAGGTCTATGATCTAATCCTAATCACAATAAAATATATAAAAAAATTGTATATTTTATTTCCAACCATGTTGGATAACAAAAATCTATCCAATACTTCTATTGAGTTTTTACAAGGTATTTATTATCTCATGTATATTATAAATTAGAAGGAATGGCATCCCAATGACCATTTGAATTATCAAATGAATCAAAATCTTGTATTGATTTAGACCATCCAAGAGTATTATATTTATATTGTAAAGGATATAGAGCTATGTTGAAGTCACCCCAAATAATACATAGGTAACAATTATGAATCATCATTATATTTGACAAAAATATGTTGAGTTCCTTCCACATATTTCATAAGGAGTAACTATAGTTGGATCATAAATATCTATTATCCCAAATTTTATGTTTTCTTATTTCATACAAAATAGTCTAACAATCCAATTACTTTTTGCTTTTAGTAATTGTACTTTCTATTTGAGTTGGTCCTATATTGTTAGAATACCCCCCAAAGCTCCTATGGAAGAAACTTCCACACAAACCCCCATCTTATAAATATTTTCTAATATACTTTGTACTACTTTAATTTTTATTGTAAGGAGAGAATTTTATGCTACTTAAGTGTTTATCCTTGACCTCTTTCAAGAAAACTTGTTCTCTTTCACATCATTTGCTTTAAAATTTGCATTACCATATTCCTTTACTCTAAATATTTTTAAATGTGAACTTACACATTTCTACTTCCTCATCCCTTGTATCATTTTTTATCAAATTATTCAATTGAGTAACCTATAATGACCTATGTCATTTGATTGTGTAGAGGTATTTTTTTCCACTTAATTAGGAGTGAAAAATCCTTGATTTGATGAGCTTATACCATGATATTGAAGGACAAAAATTTGACTAATGAACAAAATGCTGAAAAAAACAATAATGAATTATATATATATGAATGTTTTGATACAGCTTCGGGTTACATGATAATCCTCTTAAGAGAATATTGCATAGCGATACAAAGGAAAGAAAGGAGTGTAATTCCCATTTTCTTTAGAAGGAGTATCTCTTGGTGTAATTTGGATATTTTTATACCAACATGTCATTTGGGAAGCACGTTTTCTTGTGATTGCCACATAGGATCAGATCTAAAGTCTTTCATTGCTCTTGACTCCTATCATCTACACACAAAGATAACAACAATGAATTAGTAGCATATGTTGGGTATACCAAATTTGGACCCGTATCCAACTTGGAAATATGAAATAAAATATAAAATAGATAAGTGCGTGGAATATCAAAGATCTAAGCTAAAGTATGAATGATAAATTAATAGATCAAGTTGGAATACAGATAATACTTGTCTAGCTGATTGATGGTGACCATATTTGGTTGAGATAGTTTTGGTCTATGGATCATATCAAGATGATATGGTTACTATCACAGGTTAGTGCCTTGGTGCGACTAGGTCTAGGGAAAGTCTAGAGTGATGCATAGAGATTTTTTATGATTACTTACATGTAAAAGAGTGATGAAACATACACCAAAGACCAACAAGATATTGAGGAGAGCTTATGCAAGAAAATAGTAAGTTTGATTTTGAATCCTTGGTGACAATCCGATAGTATTTTTGTAGCAAAAGCATCTGGTGAATTCATGATAGCACTTCATTGCATAAATTTTAGTTTATTCTCTTTTTTTTTGTAGAGGAGGGGGATGCCAATTTATAGGCTTCTTGGCAGAAGGAAGGTGATGGAAGGGAGGAGGTTGACAAGTTTGATTGTTGCTAGTAGGAGATTTCTACTAGTAGGTGATTGATGGTTGATGCAAAGGTAGGCACAAAATTTTGACCTGTGTGTGGCCACTAATAGGTAATTTACGTGCATTTTTTTTTTTGATTTTGTACGACCATATTAGATCGATATGGTTGATAATAAGTGATCATCTCAAATTGAGACAATTACACCAATTATAAAAAAATTTATAGAAATTTGCATTTTATTGAAGATATCCATGGATTTAGCCCTAAATATAATAAAAGTGGGTTGCATGGGTTGGAAAGGAGGATTTTTGATATTCTCCTTAAGATAAAATATTTTAGGTGTCTACAGATGCTCCTTTTTAGAATGCTTTGTGCATAAGCACAATGCAGAGCAAAAATAGATGATCTAAAATGGTTGAATTGATGATGAATGATGTTGATTTATGAAAATGACCTTTAAGGGGAGTGGTGTAAGATGGTCTAAAATAAAATTCAATGTGGGATACCCCAATCATGGAAAATATGCATGTCATCGAATCATTACTTTCGATAAATTAATGGACTTGATTTGATTTTGGTAAACCTGTTAGCCTTAGGTAGACATTATTAGTCTACAAGCTTTATGCTTTAGGTATACCAAGTATTTGTTTTATTGAAATTTTTACTTTTATCCTAGCAATTAGGGTGTGTGATAGTCTTTGGCAATGATTCTTGGATGAACGCAATTTCCAATATCGAGTGTTTGAGTATTGATCTAATTTGAGATGAAAATTTGTAGGTATTGTCTACCCTCTTAAGCGATAAGATGGTGGAGGTAATGTAAAATGATGATAGCTATGAAGAACTTGGTAAATGTGGAATGGCTAGAATGAAATGAGTGTTTAGTGTGAGAAAGGATCCAATGGAGCGAGGTATGCTTGTAAAGACAATGCCAAGGGCAGTGTGGAGAGTGGGGGTGTAGAAAAACCTAAGGAGGGAGCCTATCTATTAGCTTATTTTTGGATGTGAGGTTTGAGGACCCATTATATTGTAGCCTATGGGTATTTTTGTATCATCCAATATAATTTTTTATTTTATATATATGAGATGACTATTGGTGTTTATTATGGTTTTATTGTGCATATGTGTGTGTAATGATGAATGAATGAGTGTAGTGATAGATGAGTATAGATGTATACCTATACTTATAGATATGGTGATGCATGTATGTTAGATGAATGAATAATATGAGATGATAGAGCTATTATGTATGCATAGAAGTAGGTATGTATGTGATGCACTAATGACACAAAAATTGAATAATGTAAAGTTTGAATGTATGCTTAAGATATATAATGAAAAATTGAACATAATGAATAAATTAGAGATGAAAGAACAAAATGAGTGTAGGCATTAAAGAATGTATAAGATTCATAAATCAATATTTAAAAAATTTCATTAAGGGCATACGCTCAAATGTAAGTTGAGCGAGGAAAAGTGTGGGATGAAGAAGTGTGAAGGTAGTGAATGGTGAGCAACTAGAAATCACAAGGGAAAAAAAGGATTTCTGGAGATTCAAACACCCTAGTTGACCAATAAAATTTTATATACTAACCATGCAAAAAATTGAAAGATAAAAATATGCTAGGAAGACCAAGATATTCAAGATCCCTATGTGTGCATAGTGAAGTTCATTATCTTGATTTTGTACGTGGTTGGACTTAACTACTCTAAATCCAAGCCACCAAAAGCTAGATCATCCACAAACTAACATTGTTATGTACAAATGAAGGTTTCTAATGTGACCGACATGTTACCATCTGTAAGGATGCTCCACTACTAGTTATGTGTTTAAAGTCCCGATGGATATTACCCCATGATTGTTAGAATTGAGAATTCCAAGGATTCAAGATTTTTGCTTTTGCTCTCTTTTTGTTTATTTATTTTTTTGAGAGGGGAGACTTATCCTTTTATCAATTCTTAGCCTTTAGACCATGCACATGATAGGAGGATCAAGGGAAATAGCTTTCTTAAGGGGTATGAACTACTTTGGAGTGTCATATTTCCTTGTTCAAAATTATAATTATGAGTGCAAAACTGTATTGGTATTTTGAGATGAACAAGGCACAATTAAAGCAAGCTAAGAACCTACTTCCAGAGATCAAGATTGGTGTTAAATAACATCTAAAAGGAATATTTGGAATGGTTGAGTGATCGAAATACCATTTTGGACACATTGTAACAACTACTGAGGGGGAGTAAAAGAGAGAAAAATAAACATCAAGGAAGGTGAATGTGGATGAGAATGAACAATGGAATGGGGTGTATGCCCAAGATAAAATATGTTTCATCAAGACAAGTGATATTCATACAAATATGGTGCTATGCTTAGTGTTCACAAAGGAAAATATGAATGCAAATAAAATGAAATAATTGTTTAATGCAATATGATGAAATGTGAAACTAGATAACATGAAATGTAAGAAGGAAAATAAAGACATGATAAGAAGAGAATTAAATGCCTGGTGTAATAAATGGTAATGTGGAATGAAATATTTTTGTGTTTGTGTTATGTTGTTTTGTTATTTTTTTCATGCATAAAATACCTATAGGTGGATAATATTAAGGGTTTTAGGTTCCTCAACACCGTCAAGTGTAGCTAGATGATAAGTTCCTAGTCCTACCTTTTGTGTGATAATGAATGGTTCTAACCAGTTTGCATCAAATTGGTCATACAAATGGCTAGGCAAGTTAGAATTTTGTTGGTTCTACTTTGACACAATATTACCAACTTGAAATTCTCGAAGATGCATTTTTTTACCATAGGTTTTTTAATGTGGTCTTAATAAACATGAATATATTCAAGAGTGTTAATATATCATTCATCAAGAAGAGTGAGTTGATCAAGGTAAGCCTATTATGCAGTGTCATAATTGATGAATTATTTTAACGAGATGCACAACGAGGGGATTTCAATATCCAAGGACATGATGTCCTCAATGCCATAGACTAAAGAAAATTGGGTTACCCCAATTGGTGTTTGAATGCTTGTTTGATTATCCCATAGTGCTAGAGGTAATTAAAGCTGCCAATCCTTATGATGATTATTAACCATTTTCTTAAGAATGGTGATAACTGTTTTGTTTTATGCCTCAACATATCCATTACTCTATGGATAATAAGGAGTCAAAAAGTTATGCTAGATATGATATTTAGTACACAAAGCTCAAACATTATTATTCTTAAAGGGTGGCACATTATATGCTATTATTTTATATGGAATACCAAAATGATAGATGAAGTTATGAAGTAGGAACTTTGTGATGCATGATCCATTCATAGTGGTAAGGGAAATGAATTCAATCCATTTAGTGAATTATTTGGTGTCCATGAGGATGAATGTGTGGTGGCCCAAATATGGGGATGAAATTTTGCCAATTAAATCAAAGCCATATTTAGAGAAATGCCATTATTAATGAATAGGTTGCAAAGCTTATGAAGGTGTGTGAGACAAATTAGCATGATGTTGACACTCGACACACATTTTGACATAAGCACAACAATATCGCTCAATGGTAGGCCAATAATATCCCATTCAAAGGATGTGCTTTACAATAGCCATACCACAAAACTGGACACTAAAAGTACCATCATGAGCTTGAGAAATAACCCAAGTAGATTCTTTGGATTCAAAAAAGTGAAGAATACCATCATAGCTTTGACATATCAAATTTTATGCTTCATTTAGAAATGATGATGTGTAAAATTTTCCTAGAGATTACTTTGAAGACACACTTTTTATGATTCAATCAAATGTTATGTTCTAAAAGGTAATAAAAAAATTTATGTAGAACAACGATATACTCATAACACGATAAATATTTTACCAATATATCGTCAACATAGTATTCAACAATCTTATACATGTAGTTATGAAAAATGTATGTCATAGCCCATTGATAAGTAGAACAAGCATTTTTAAGACTAAAAGGTATGAATTTGTAACAAAAATTCCCCCATGGTGTGGTAAAGGTAGTTTTGGACTGATCATAAGAATTAACATGAATTTTATTATAGCTTTAGAAACCATCCATGAGGGAAATCATTTCATGACCCATAGTTGCATCCATAAGTGTGTCGATGCTAGGGAGTGGAAACTCATCCTTAGGGATCACTTAGTTAAGATTTCAAAATATGTGCATATGCAAATCCCTCCATTTGAATTTCCAATAAGTACCATGTTGGAAACTTATTCAGGATAATTGATGGTTTTGGATGAAGGTTGCATCCAATAATTTTTGCAGTTCATATTTGACTATTAGGGCTATCATTGGATGAAGTTTTTAAATATTTTGATTGATAGGATTGAATGTTGGATTGAGAGTTAAATTATGAACAACTAAGTTTGGATAAAGACCAGGAATGTCTTTGTACGACCAAGCAAAAAGTTGCTTATATTCTATCAAAAGAGTGGTGAATACAACATGTTTTTTAGCTGAAATATCTTTTCCCAATTTAAGTATTTGAGGATGTTTAGGGTTAGTGCTAATATCAATATCAATGGTATCTTCAATTGATATGTGATATTCCTCCTCTAATTAATGAGGAGTGGGTATCATATGGATGTCATTATCTAGATTAAATAATTTAAAAGTGTCATCACAATCTATCTTAGCTTGGAGAACAACTAAGACTAGGTGCAATGAGAAATTATACACTTGTAGCATGTCCTTGGCGTGAATGAAATTGGAAGGATAGGGTGCAAGAGAAACATGATAAAAATTGATGGCCTCAAGATTGAGTTCTAAATACTATGAAGGGTTTTATTGGATAATAAAATAGAGTGGCAAGGTCTATGGAGATCATGTTAATGGATGATGGATGAACTTAATTATTGGGTGGAAGGAGGTGATTAATAATATGAGGGGAAAAATATGTAGGAGGTGGTTAGCGTGGAATTATGATAAGAGGATGTGATTGAGGTGGAATGGGGATAACTGGGTTCTCAAGTGGAAGAATTATCACCAAATAGGAAACTGCATGGGTGATAGACAAAGATAAAAAAATTTGTCATCTATGATAGGGACAATGGGGGAGGATTCATCCTCCAATCTAGATGAAGTAATGGATAGTGCATCCAAATTATCTTCAAACTCCTCATTAGAAGAGTCAAAAGTATCAATAGATAATGTGATGATTTGAAAATTATTGCTAAGCAAATGAGTATAGCTACTATCAATATACTCGTCATAGTTGATATCCTCCTCAAGTCCTAGGGTAAGGCATTAAAGATAATATACAAGAAGTTTATAGAGCATACATATGGAGTATCCTAATCCTAAATTATTTATAGGCAATTGATAGCATGGTTCAAGAGGGGTACGAAGGTATTTCTCGTAGTGATCGAGGTTATTTTCATGCTCATAGAAGTGATGAAAATATTGTAGGGCAAAGGATGGGTTTGATATATACTCAATATTTGCAAGAAATGGTTCTTCCTCTTATGATATAAGTGATGTGTAAACTTTTGGTGAACATATGAGTGAGATCCATAATGTATAAGGTGAAGGATTATTTTGTGATAATTAATCTCCATATATTACCATAATTCATAAATGGATCATTTTTAAATTGGCAAAGGTTGCACAAGTTAGTCAAGGTAGCCTTATTAAAACTAAATGAAAAGAGTTCTAAGAATGCATTGGCTAGTTTTTCAAAGGTATAAATACTATGGCATGGTAAGCTATTGCACCACTCCAAATTACCCCTAGAAAATATTATAATAAATATCCTAGGAATTAGGGAGTCATTATATTGAAGGCAAAAGCAAACATTTACAAAGGTTTTTACATGCTCTTGTGCACCATCTTCACCTTTGAATTTGTCCAATTTAGGCATATCAAAATGGGGTGGATATGGAGATGAGAGAATATATGGGTGAATAGATTGATTACTAATTTGAATTAATATGGGTTTTTGATAATCCACACTAGAGGCTTATCTCTCCAAGGAGTTGATGCAATCGATAAAAAATTGATAAGATTTTGGTAAAATTATATTTTATTTTGATGAGGTGGAAGTGATACATTTTGATGTTGATCAGGTGGTGGATGTGTTTTATCAAAAATAATTTCACCATAAGGTAATTTAGGGCATGAATTCACTTTGTCCTGGTACTCTGGTTGAAGTTCTTCATAGGATTTTTCCTCCTGCTAATAGGGGAATGTTTGATATTGTTTGGGCGCAAGTGATTATTGCTAATGAGAGAGCAGTGATCTATGGTATTTGGAGTAATATGGATATGGGTGTATATAGGGTGGATGATTTTGATTTGGGAAAGGTAGAATATTTTCGTGTTTTATTAGGAATCCTTTATCATGTTGGATTTGTTGAATCTAATGCATAGGTGTGGGTGGAGGTTGGTGGATTATTTATTGTAAATACTATTGGTGACTAGGAATTGGCTTGGTTTCCTGATAAAAATGATTTTCTTGGTCAGCTATATGAGGGTGATCCTTGCATGTACTGATGATGTGAATAGGTGAGAATTGTGCATTGGTACTAGAATGGTTGATGATTTATTTTTTAGGACCACACAAGGTCACATTAACCTGATGTTGGGAGCGAATGACTAGTTCCACATAGGTAGGTGGCACAAAAGCACAACAAACTTGAGTGGGTCATTTATAATAAGAATTAGAGGGATGATTAGGGTCAAAATACCTTGATGTATGAGTAGACATAGAAGTTTTTTTATGATTTTGAATTATGTATGTGTCCACATAATATTTTTCATGGTTCAGCCATGGGCGCTCAACTATGGTAGCTTGAACATCCCTATTTTGGTGCGGTATGTACACCTACTCTTGATGCAATAGATATGTAGAGAAAAATGAAATGTGTAAGCATGGTAATGACCTCCTATATGATTTAGTGTAGAATTAATTGTCCTTATTGAGGGCATGTAAGGTTGCAAGGTATGGATACTCAATATCATGATTGATTGGGGATGTGGGTGGATCCAAAATAGTGATACCTAACATGTTGGGTTTAGTGGAATGATATATGATATTTAAGTCATATTGGACATGTTGCCACTCAAATAGGTCAAGGTATTGGTGAGAGGGTGCATTAGGTAAGATGTCTCATTCATCTAGTTGGAAATGATCCATGAATCTTTATGGTATATTTGGGGTGTTTACTCATGTTTGATATTGATTGCATATCAAGGCCATAAGCTAGATAAGAACAAAAATGTGCAACATACAATGAAAAATGCTAAAGCAGTAAAATAAATTTTATATATGAAATTTTTGTTACAAATTTGAGCTACAAGGGAATCCTCTTGAGAGGATTTTACAAAGTGATACAAAGGTAAGAAAGGGTGTGATTCCCTTTTTTAAGAAAGAGCGTATCTTGGTGCAATATGGATCTTTCCATGGTAGCACATCATTTAGAGAGAGAGTTTTATTATGACCATCGTGTAGGATCAGATATGGAGTCTTTGGTTGCCTTGAAGTCCTATCACCTGTACACAAAGGAAACAGTAACAAATCAATAGTATATGTAGGGTCTATCAAAGTTGGACCTATATCAAACCTAGAAATATAAAATGAACTACATGTAATATCAAATACTAAGCTAAAGTATAAATGATAAATTGGCAGACCTCAACTAGAATGCAGTTAAAACTTATTTCCTAGTCGGTCTATGGTGATCATATTTGGTCGAGATGATTTTGGTCTATGAATAATCTCAAGATGATATGGTCACTATCGCGGGTCTACACTTTAGTGTAACTAGTCTAGGCAGAGTCAAGAAAGATGCATGTAGTTTTTTAAAGATCAATTACATGCAATAGTACAACAAAACAATTATCAAAGAGTAGTGAGACATTGAGGAGAGCTTATGCGAGAAAAATACTAAGTTTTATTTCAAATTATTAGTGGTAATACAACAACATTTTGTTTGAAGCAAGAGGACCTAGTGGATTCTCGATAACACTTCATTGCATAAAATTTGATTCATTCTCTATTTTTTTGGTAGAGGAGGGAGATGCCAATTTATAGGCTTCTTGGAAAGAGGAAGGTGATGAAAGGGAAGAGGTTGGCAAATTTTATTGTTGATGGCAAGTGATTGATGGTCAACGTGAAGGTATGCACAGTGTTTTAGCCTATGTGAAGCCATTGATAGGTAGTTTAGCTTCATTTTATTTTTATTTTTGATTTTGTACGATTGTCTCAGGTCAATATAGTTGGTAATACGTGACTATCTTGAGTCAATATGCTTACACCAATTATGAATATTTTTGTAGAAAATTACCTTTTATTGGAGAAATCCATGGATTTAGCTTTGAAGTTGATAAAAGTGGGTTGCGTGGATTGGAAAGGAGGCTTTTTTGGAGTCTCCTCGAGATAATATATTTTAGATGTTTATAGATATGATCTTCTTGTTTCATATTGAACTATATCTCATGCCTAATATTTTTCATTTCTCTCTCCATCATTTTCACTTTACAATGTCATGCCATGTTTCTTGTCTCATAACATTTGTGACATCATAATGCAATGTTCTCATGATCTAGTTGTTGATCCCATTCTATTGATTTAGAATTAATTCTGATGGAATATAGTAAATATTTTTAAATATCTATGGCAATA
Source organism: Wollemia nobilis (assembly GCA_028583015.1). Taxonomy (NCBI): domain Eukaryota; kingdom Viridiplantae; phylum Streptophyta; class Pinopsida; order Araucariales; family Araucariaceae; genus Wollemia; species Wollemia nobilis. Next base: position 106,440 of record JAQPPZ010002184.1, read on the forward strand.
CATGTTTGAGTGTATACAACATGCCTTCTCTCCTTAGTAGTTGGTCCCTTCTAGATTAACTCCCTTAGAGTAGTGCTAATATTTTTTAAGATCTCCTTATTGTTAAGCTAATAAGGAGGCTAATCCATAGTAGACGCCTTTAAATAGTCCATATCCATAGAAAAATTATCACTTCATGGTATTAAATATAATGTATCTTTGCCCCTAAACCAATGGCCACCATCCATTATTTTATCCTTGATTCCTAAACTAGAGAATATGATGGGGAAAATTAGTTTTGGAAGAAAATTCAAGGAGAAATTTGGATGGAGTAGTTTTAATCACTAATCATTTTGGAAGAAAATTCAAGGAGAAATTTGCATGGAGTAATTTGAATCACTCCTCACTTCCACTTGGTCCAATTTTGAATATGTGAAAGACCTTGTCAATATCTATGAAACTTAATATTAACCATTTACTTTGAAGAACTATTATATCATCCTTGAAAATAACTTATATTTTTTGGATATGGTAAAATAGGAAGGTATGTGACATTTCCAAAACTATTTCTAAGGTGTAACAAATGGAGGAATTGGCATGGAGTATAAATAAGATACTCACAACTAAATATTCCTAACATCTTATGCCAAGTATAGTCTTCCTTACAAGGAGATTGTTATGTAAACATGATTTACTTTTATTTTGTATGATTGTGTTTCATGCTGCAATAAACCTTTATGACACATATATTTAAAATACCTTTCCTATAGGTTGTAAGAATATTATGAAAAAGGGTGTATGAGACATTTTTTTTTTCTTGTAGATGGATGTGTTACTTATTGGTCATGGAAATAGACTAAGATAACTGGATGAATGTTTATTTGTTTTTTGTTCAAACAAGAGATTTATTTAATTTGTGGGATCACCTTATTGATGAATTGAGCTGAATGAATAATTAACAAATATATCATAGGATTATAATAGATCCCTTTTGTGCTAAAACATGATGCTAGTTTAATATTTTTTTAAATTTTTTTAAATTTTTTTATTATTATTATTTTAAAATTATAATTATTATTTTAAGGGGTAAATTCAAATTATTTCTAGTGATTTATTATAATGTTGTAGCATGGATTTTATTCCCAAAAATATAGCAAACATATCAAACAAAATAAGCCACAGGGGAATGACAACAATGATAATTTAGAAAAAGAACTATTTCATTATGTGCAATCTGATATGTACATTACTTACAACAATATGTTTTTTGTAATCAACAAGACCACGCAGATGATTTGAGTAATGGTAACATTCCATTACCATCCAATGGAGTATATAAAATTTGAAAAGGGGGTGGATGGTTACAACCTAATCATCATCCTCTCAAGTTAGAGCTCAAACTACTAATTTTATTATTTTCATAAAGGCTTGATAGTTCAATGGAGTCAAATATACTCAATGGATATACATTGAAAAAATGATAAAACTACCAAGGGATATTAAAACAATTTTCAAATTATTTTTGGCAAAATGGTAAGTTTTGAAAATGGGTTATTATTTATTATATAGGGTTTTACCACTAGGGGTTTGGAGGTGGTAAAAAAAAGGGGTTTTTTTAGAAGCCCATGAATGCACGTGTTTTGAAGGCTTTCAGCTAAGTGGCTCCCCTGTGTGTTCAAATGACCACTAACTATTCGACGCACATCTATTAGCTCTTAGAATTTCAAAAAATGCACACACACTTGCTTGTTCAATATTCTTCTCTCAAGATAATACCCCTATCAGGTTGCACTCCTAACCATATACACACATCACACCCCTATCAGGTTGCTATTTCTCTTCATTTTGGCTCAGCAATCTTTGCACGTATTACAATGATAGATTCATGGTTGCTAGCAAGGGGAAGAATCCACATAGACCATTTATGAACACACATTCTAGTAGGGAACACTCCAAAACAACCGCTAGCAAACACACACATAATAGATTCTTTATTCCATCTTTTGTTATTAACAAGTACACATACATAACAATTAACACTCCCCTATAATTTATTATTTTCAATGAGTAACACCCTTATAGGATAACTTCATGGCCACTCACGAGCACCACAACCCTAGTTTATTATGCTCCATCTTGGTAATTAGTGAGCATACATCCTTACAGGGATTTGCTCCTCTTTTTTTCCCTTTTTTGCTTAGTTTATGATCATTTGATCATACTAACTCCTTGTGTTCTAAGATGATCCAAATACCACGTTCTAAGAATTATTTTTGTTCTTTGATTGAATTATTGTTGAATTTTTTGTTCTTCTCATTCCTTTTCTTCTTTCTCTTCTTTTGTTATTTTTTCTTTCCAAAATTTCACCCTATCCTTATGGGGCACGAATTCACTTTGGTTTGTATTTACGATCCCTTATTATGGGAAACAAACTTGGCTAGAGTGTTGTTTTTCTCTTTGTTTCTTCTTTCTCTTCTTTATTCCATCATTCTTGTGTGCCACCAATAATCTAGTCATGCATTTCATTTCATTTTTGCATTAGCACTCATGCATTTGTATTTAGTTAGTCCATTGTGCATTTAGTTAGTTTCTCATGTATTTACTTAGTTTTCATTTACACACACAACTATTTAGATAATTTTTTTATATTAAAAATGATCATACATCTATATTTTATAAAAAACCAAAATAAAAATAATAAAATAAAATTTATATAAGAATAGCTAGGTGTATTCCTCATGAACAATAGAGTGTGTGTTTATCGGTGTCCCAAATTTCAATATCAACACACTCAAACACCCCCCTAAGCCTAGGGATGCATGCCACACTAAAATATTAACATGTCACCTTGATTCTCACCCTAGGTCTATGAGCCCATCTCCTCTACTCTTCCTATTAGAGGTGGTGTTGGAGGAGGCATGTTCACAAACTGTGAAATAGTCCATGATTTGGACTACAACTAATCCTTTGTTTGAAGGTAGGATGGTGGAGGCACCTTATGCTTTATTGAAACTACCTAGAAGTATAGGGTCTAGTAGAAGTTCTACCTCTATACAAATGCTTCTAGCCTCTATACTACCCTTTATAGCTCTACCTATAGTAGGTATATCCCCTCACCTTATTGGTTTCTAGTTATGATAGCCATCCCCTATGCTTGAGCCTACTATCACTCCTACTTTTGCCAACTTATCTCTCCCTTGAGGTGATCTACCTCAGCCCTTATCACATATTATTGTATGAGTTTCATGCTTAAGGAACTCTATAATTACTCTATCCTCTTGGCCCTATCCTCTCAAAGAAAGTCAATATCCCTATACATGACCACTATCTAGGCTTACAACACCTCTGTCTCCCTCCCTAGGTCTCCTTGACCTGTGGTCCCACTAGGTTCTACCATTATCAATATAGAGGCACCCCTTGTTTCCCCACTCGACCTAATTACTACTATTATAGGAGCACTTTTGGCTGCTCACCCTTCTCTTGAACCAAAGAGGATGATGGTAATCCTCATGGTCATCACCATATCTATATTGAATTGTATCCTCACCTTCGTAGGTGGGTCTAGAGCCCTCTATCATTATATAGTGGTGCATTAGGTAGCCTCTTGTAATGCTAGCTATACTCATTGGGTCATGAACTATCATATCTATACTAGCACTATTGGGAAGATCCTCGAATGCGTAATTCTATTATACCATCTCTTGTAGTTGGGGGCCATCCTGATATTATCCACCATTGGGTTGATGTATAGTGGGTTTTCCAAGTTCTCCTCCATGAACCTTCCCACATCATGGTACCCTCTAACCTCTGATTGGTCCTTCTGAATCCACCTAAACTAGTAGTCACCTTAGTCCAATATCTTTTATAAGATACTATCCTACCTCTAGACCTAGTCAAAGAAAAATATCTCTAGCTCATATTGGTGTGTGACCACCCATTGGATGCTCTTAACACTCACCAGCTTCTCCCTATCCTCTATCTAGTAGGGTGTTGATACCATAATAGTCAGATGATTTAACGATCTTGTAGCTCATCAATAACCTACCTCCCTAGTGGTAGAATCTTTGTGTATGTCCTTTTGACTCACTCAAAGTTATGGGTCCACATGTATGCTATTGGTTACTTAGGATTAGGTTGTGGTCCTGACAATGCATGTAGTATTTATACTACCATGTACTCCCAACACCACACCTAGAGAAAAGTTGTGTACACTAGTGCCATATACCACTGATGCATGATATTGTATAATATCCTGTATAAGCGGGCTAGGACATATGGCCCTCATGCAAATCTAATATACTAGTCGTGCATGTTCACCACTACCTTTGCCAATGCCCAAAATGAGTACCACCTACTAGTGTGGTATACTAAAATCTCTACCATCACCCCACATTGCATAATTTTTAGTGCTCTGACTCCATATCACTTAGGCATCTCATCAACATGGAGTCTACTCTACTAGACCTCATGTGTCAGATCCCTCGTCTCTACATTGCTATTTATGGTACATGTTTCTCATAAAATACCCTCCCCCTAATGGGGATGTGTAAGATGCACCACACATTCTCCAATGTGATGGCCATCTTCCTTGTCAATAACTTTGTATACCATATTTTTGACAATGTTATTAACAGTGCTCTATCCACCTCCATCTAGGGTATATTTTCTAGATGCAATAGCCCAATTGCTTGTAGGATATGTTTTTACATTATGGTAAGCTAATCTAGGAACCCTTCTAGTGTGCCTGGCCACCAATCTTTGTTCTTAAAAATATCTAGCTACAAAACCACATTAAATAAAAATCAACCATGTCCAAATACATACATATATACACACACACATATATATATATATATAATTATAATAAAAATAATCAAGAGCATTTACTTATAATTTATCACATCTCTTTTTTTTCTTCTCTCTTGGTCTATTCTCTCTTTTTCTTCCCTAAATTTGCACCCGCTCTCTTTAGGTCACAAATCATGATTTCATGCATTTTACGATTAGGGCACGAAATAAAATTCATCATTGATATATCTAAGTCATGAATTCAATGCAACATCAATCTTGATCAAATTCATGGTTACCCTCCAAATTCACGTTGAGGCTCGTGCTGATAATTTTCTAAAATTAATTAAATTAATTTAATGCTTATTTTCTAGTCTAGCCTAGTCTAGAGGTTAGGTATTGGCTCTTACTTATGCTTGCTAATCTATTGTTCCAGACTCACCCCTCACAATGGATGAACATTTATTTTTTACTTTTGATAATTATATGATCATCATTAACAAACCTACAAATTCATTTTCACCCCCTTTTTCCTTTTTTTTTTCTCTTTTATCTCTCTTATTTTCTCTTTCTCTTTTTTTTCTTGTCACTCATTTTTCTTATGTATCTGTATTTTTGATTTTCCTAAAAAATATTGCATTCTATCTAAAAATAAAGGGGACATTGTAGCCTAAGAGGCATTAAAGTCATTAATGCCTCATTTTGTGTGTAAAATTTCAAAGTGTTTGAAATAACATCATTTTTACACCACCCTTTCTTCTAAACCAACCACCCTTTTTTGTGTTTTTCATTCTTAATTAGTAGGTGCCTACATATTTATTTGACATATTTACTAGGCCATAAATGCATCAAAGATGAGGCAAAATGAAAACATGGAAAATTGACCCATAAAAATTTATCATTTTTCCCTTAGAACCCCTAAGAAGTCCCTTAAGCTTGTTAAGGATAAGTTTGGGCTTCCTTGTCTCCCTTTTGCTTGTATTTTCCCTTGTCCTTCTTGAATTTGTGGTCATCTAGGATAGAGCACAAATTTAACAAATTTAGGGTTTTTCTCTTGAAAATACTCAATTTTGGGCCAAACTTTGTGGCATTGGCTCTTGGCCAATTTTTTTTTAGATTTTTCTTGTCTTTTTTCCCTCTAAAATCTCTTATAAATAAGAATATTAGATTCTATTTTCCTCCAAACAAGTTTTTAAACAACAATAATTTCTAGCAAGTTTTCTGCTAGCTATCAAATTATTCCAAGAACGATCTAAGAAGTGCTCTTGTGCTTTGGATTCTTCTACTGTTACTTTGAATTTTATGATTTTGTTACTTTGGTGATCAAGTGTGGGAGCCTTTAGGAGAGGTCTATAATTTTGGTTGCTGCCCACATCCTTCTATTGCTCTTTCACTTCCACCAAGTTTTTCTTGCATTAATAGTCTTCTTAAATCATAAAATTTCCATATTGTATCACATTTTGACATTATTAAATTATTTATAGTCTCTATCATGAATTTGTATGTAATCCTTATAGGGCATGAAGTTGAAAGTACAAAATTTGTGATCATCCCTTACGGGACACAAATTTGGTTTTCTAGGGTTTGGGGTAGGATTTTACTCCCAAAACCCTAGGTTGCTCTTGCATACTACATTTAGGTCATAATATCTCTATCTGCACTCTAGTTTTTATATATTTTCATGTTATTACATTTTGTCTTGTTTTGCTTCCAAAGGTCAGCAATCAATTTTATTTTCAAATGGTCAGCTAAAATGACCAAGGGGTCTTGACTATTGTGCCTCCAAGCTTATTCACATAGTGGCCTAAGCAAGCCTCTAAAAACTAATCAAAATTTCTAGAGGTTTTTGAAGTTGTTTTTCACTTATGAAATTGTTAGATATATTGGGACAAAAGTTAAAAGATAGTATCAACCACTAGATCAAGTAAGTCCTCTAAATAGACTAGTTCTTAGGTTGTTAAAAGCTTTTATTTTTACTCATTTTTGTTCTAGTTTTAAATCATAAGTTAAGAAAAGCATTCAATTTCATTCTTAAGCTTTTTAAAAGAGAAATATATATCTTGCATATAGGCTAATTTTGTTTGTGCATTCTCTTGAACCCTTGCTAAAAAGAAAAATATCTTATTTCTTGCAAATTAGGGTTAGTTCTCATCAAATAAAGAATCATTCTAGGATAGTCTCTTGCTTGCTTGTATAATTGTTTGTATTTCATTATTCTTGAATATCTTATAACTTAGATTTTAGAAAGACCAAAAATAGATGCTTGTTCAAGTAAACACATCAAACATTACATCCTAGACTTAGGGTGAGTCCTTAAACTATTCTTGAAACCTTTGATCCCCTAAGCCCTCAAGTGTAGAGAAAAAAATATACCTCTATAATTACCTTGTCTCTTGATGGATCCAGTCGAGAATCATATGTGGTAGAGCAGTTTCCTCCCCTCTACATATGGGTATTCACTACATTTTTAGATTTCATTTTATTTTATAGGATTTTAAAAATTTTATTAGGTTGATGAACTAGATGAAAAATGGTCCACCTTAGGTTTTATTTTCTATTTCAAAATTTCCTTATTTCTTAGTGTTCCAAATGCCAATCATTACATCTCAGTATTATATGAAATCTAAATATTGTACCACCAAGGAGGTAACTAAGAATATTTAGTGGATGCTCATAAGTTTTGAGGAGATTGATATTTATCATAGTTTTGCAATCACCCTTTGATGTGATAATCATAGCATAATCCAACTTGTTTATAATCCAATGTTCCATTAGCAGATGAATCACATAGAGATTTGAATGCACTTTATGATATGGCTTCATGCACATGGGATGCTTGATCCAAATTTTGTTCCTTCATCATAACATAAAGTAGACATCTTGAACAAGATCATGACAGAGGTTATTTTTCTTCACATGCAAGAGTTACTTAGGGGTAGGAAGGTTTTCCTTAAGGGGGATGACAAGAAAGGGTCTCCCTTGTGTTTCCATGTTAAGGAGTAATTTTGGAATATGTGATGGTTAAGCTTCTCTTAAAGGCATGATAAAATTTTATATTGTATTGTTCATATTATCCCAACAGATAATGGCAAGATCAGTGCTTCACAAAATGCATAATGCTTTGGATTTAAAATAATTAATCCAATATTTCATCAACTCTTTCAATGTTTATGAAGCTAGCTAATATATTCTCATAATTTTAAAGAATTTACTTGCACATGGTCTAAGCAAAGAGACAATAAATAAGTAAATTAATTTATATTTCTAGATCATAACTATACAAGGCACACCTAAAATGTGAATGATAACCTCTTCTTTGTAGATTCTTGTAACAATATTACTTTGAACTTATAACCAATGGAATGTAGACCACTAGGGAAATAATAAAGTGACCAAAAAGTATTCCAATGGAATCTATAAATATTTATACCCCAACTTGAGTAACTATCCACTATATTTGGATAAATTTAAAATTTTCTTGTATCCCAACTTTAAAAACTATCTACTATCTTTGGATAAATTTGAAACTAACTCATCCTTCTACATAGAAATAGGTAAATATAACTCCTAAATAATGCTTTTAAGCTCATGCACAATATTTTGGAGGTCCTATCATACTTCTACATATAAATAGGTAGATTTAACTCCTAAAGCATACTTTTAAGCTCATGCAAATTTTTTTTGAGGTCCTTTCCTTCAACCACATTGCTAATAAGAATCCATAATTTGGTTTTGTTGTTTTCAATAATATAATTTCAACCTTTAGTCCTTTATAACATAAACATGTCCAAGTCAACCATTGTCAATTTGGATAATAAATAAGTGAATAATGCTTTAACTAAGCATAAAAACAAAATATTGTAGAATCCTCTTCATTGAATAACCATCTAACATATTTCTTGGTAAATTGAAAACTATCCAATATGATATTCCATGTTGTCGAGGCTCTAGGTAGTAATTGTTTGTTAAAAAAAGTTATTACATCCAAAGAACCTATATTTTTAAATTAATATTTTTTTAACTCTTCCCTTAATCTTTGAATAATCTCCAACCAATTTTTTTCTTTAATGTTAAACTCCTATGTCTATAATTTTGTAAGCTCAAGATTGCCCTACCAATATTATTTTCTTTACAAAGCCTAACCCACTTATAAATATAAAACCTATATTTTTTTTAACATCCTCTCCAAAGAGAATATTTTTTAATCTTATCAAATTTGGATGTTATACTTGCTAACAATATTGAATTCCAATTAACAACTACAATTGAATACCACTTTAAAGTCTTCCTATAGGTACAACCTAACCAAGGCTAATATTTGGCTATTCAAGATGAACACTTATTAGGGTTTTACCCATATTTTACATGGAGGAATGTTAAAGTACAATCAGATACAAAATTCTTTTCTGACAAAGAACCATCAATTTAGTTAAGTATTTATAATTTTTACCTTTTTTAAAGATTTTGATAATGTTGTAAAACAAATATCTTTAACAAAAATTAAATAGTATAAGTTCAATTATGCTATTTGAGTCTCACCCAATGGTACATGCATAATTATCAACTTGTTCTAATATCACTATGTAGTCATGATATAACACGAGTACAATTGTTTCAACCCCGTATAACCAATGAAAACCCATCTAATCAATTGAAAAAAGAGAAATATATTGAGCACTTATTATTGAAGTAAATACCACTTGATAAAAACAATTTTTTTCTAATACTATCTAGTAGAGTTTTCTTAATTATTGATGTTACACATGCATACTAATTTGGTTTAATACTCTCTAGTACAAATTTTTAATTGAAGATGTTACACATACATACTAGGACTTGAGAATACAATATTTGAACCCTTGACCTCATCATAGAAAGCACTCTAATTCACCACTTCATATTTAAAATTAATTTTAATAGTAATTAGTATATAGATATACCACACAAATATTTTAATTCCTTGAGGCTAAGATTTGATGGCCAATGCCACATGTTAATCAAAATTCATTAAGTGTCCATCTAACATTATCGATGCTCATTAGTAGCCTAACACCATATATTTTTATAAAGAATTTTAGCTTATATCATTCTCATAATATAATTTAAAATGATTTTTACTCTTGTTACTAATTATGACTTGCTTTAAACTTGAAATTACTATATCCTAATAGAATTTTTAATTTTTTTCTTATTTTTAAATTAAATTATTAAATTTAATAGTTACTTTGAGTTTCCATTTGTTAGGAACATTCATATAAAAATAAATAAAATCCATAATAGATATGCCGAAATTAACAGAAATGCAAAAATAAAATAACACAATTACTTAAGAAAATAATTATTGGAAGTACAAAAAACTTATATTACTCGAGAAGAATAGAAATTGTAAGCCCGTTGGAAGTAGAGATTTAATACAATATGGAATATGAGATGATTCATTCCATTCAACCCTTGTCTTATATAGATATAATCTTATTTACAATGAAGTAATTGTTACATCATTATAATAACTCTTGCTTACAATAAAGTAATTATTACATTGTTCTCCTAGTTGCGTCATTGCTAGTAGCCCCTTTTTAGTAAAAGTATTGGTTACATCATAATGGGTACATACACAATAGGTTCCCAATGTGCAACATTATATAATGATGGTTATGTTAGGATAGGTCCTAACATACCCTCCCCCTTCAAGAAGCTTTGTCCTCAAAACTTGAGGTGATAAAACTTCTACTAGAGTTGATGGAGTCACTCCTAATTGGTATATTTTGGTAAAAATACCTACCATTTGTACCAAAATATCAGTGAGTGTATGGTTGCAAAGTGTGCATGTCTAGTGGTCCAAACTACTATTAGGTTCTAAGATGACTAAAACTTCTTCATCCAATTGAGGTAGTATTTATTAAACTTGTGTTTGACTACTAATGATTTTTTCTAAATATGAGATATGATAAATTAGATGTAAAAAGGAGAAGACTGGAAATTTGATTTTGTAGACCACAAGGCCAATTATTATAGTCCCTTATATGGTTCATCAAATTTTGCTATTATCTTTTGACAATTATTGAATTTCAATGATGATTTTTTGTATGGTTTCAAGTATACAAACACCATGTCCTCAACATTATAACTATGCTCTAAGTAATGTTGATCTACTTATTGTCATATATGATTTTGTGCCATAGCCAAATTATCCTTGAGATATTGGAGAAGTTATGCATGATGTTTGATATGTGAGCCTCAAGATAAAATAGGCTATTTAAAATATGAGAGCATGGATAAAGGTAATTTGACTAAAATACAATTATCATCATTCATGCATACTTTGATTTGGTTGGCACTCCTCATGGTAGCCTTTACTTTTTGTTTTATCTAATTTTCCTATTTACTACTGCTAGTTGGATGGGACCGATTTTTTAGTTTGGTTGAGAATCCTTAAACCAAAATTTTATTTTGATCCTAGTGTATTATAGAGCCTTTGGGTACCATTGGAATTCTAATTTTCTTTTATTGAGGACCCTTATCATGTAGTTTTGGTCACTATATATTTTATGTTTGCCTTGGTCACATTATTCTTTGTAGCTCTAATTCATCCTATCCTTAGGTGATTGTGTCTTCTAAAGGGACTTTCTTATAACACTTTGACCAAATGACATTACTCCATCTAAGTGTAGTGAGAATTCACTACAAGGATCAATGAAGATACAAATAAAAAGTAGATTTTGTTACAAGTATACCAAACATTGTTGCTAGGAGTAAGTTGAGCAGAAATATAATAACAATAATTTTTACAAAGGGATATGGTATACAAAACCTTTATGTCAATGGAATCTCAGCGAATCAACCAAGAAATCAAGAAAATTCAAGTTAACCAAGAATATATCTATGAAGAGACTCAAGGTGAAGGATTTGACACTCATAAATACTTAAAATATATTCTAAGTATGAATTAAGGTGAAGGATTTGACACTCTTAAATAATTAAAATATCTCCTAAGTATATCACAAAAATAATTGAAATAAATCATAACTAGGAAAAATATTATAAATTTGCCTTGAAAATAATAGTCAAAAACTTGTAAGAAATATATCAACAAAAGTTGACTAGTCATAATAAAATTTATCCTCAAGAGAGTATGCAAAGTAATATAACCCAATTTAGTGATTAAAATATTAAGAAATTTTTGTGAGCCAATCTCATATTAACTTGCCTTACAATAGAAGAACAAGTGATATTGGTACAACTCAACCAACCTTAAAACTAAGGTAGTGGATCTAAAAATATAATAATTTGAGTAAATTCAACACTTGCTAAAGTTATAATTGGAGAACATGAAAAATTATTTTAAAGAATACAATATCAAATTTTCTTGAGCACAATTAAAGTAAAAATAATTTAATCATCAATAATTTCAAGAACCACCACACCCTCCCTCTCAAATATTAAATTGAAAAACACAAACTTATACTGAGAGGGGGGTGAACAATAGAAGACCACTTTTTACTTTTCTTTTCAAATCAATATTATGTAGTGTATAGATAGCAGTATAAATAGTAGTAATAAAAGCAATGCATAAAACACCATACACAACAAAGACACAGATTTAATGTGGTTCACCCAATGTGGGCTACCTCCACAAAGAAAATATTTCTTCTAAATATTTCTCAAATAATATTTTGGGAATCCTTCCCAATTATAATGTTTATGGACCTCTGTCCAAAGGAGATGTTGATCCCCTAAATCTGGTTTGTGGATCTCTATCCACAAGAGAACTTTGTCTCCTGTATTCTGGCTAGTGATCCTCTAGAAGACACTACCTCCATTGAACTAACTATATATCTCTCTCTACTTGAAGACTCTTGTCCTCACTTAGAAGACCTATCCTCAATGTCCTGGTTGATGGATCTCTATCCATTGGTAACTATGTCCTCTCTTTTCTATCACCTCAGAAGCTCTGTCTCAATATTGTACTAAATACAGTCCAATCATTCTAGGACAAATATGCTCAATAGGTTCACATAGAACCTTCTCAAATCAGCTCAATAGGCCCACTCAGAACCTACTCAAATATTCTCAATAGATCCACTTAGAACTAGCTCTAATCTGCTCAATAGGCCCACTTAGAACCTGCTCAAATATACTCAACATGTCCACTCATAACCTACTCAAATGTGCTCAATAAGCTCACTAAGAACTTGTCCAAATATGCTCAACAAGCTCACTCAGAACTTGTCCAAATTTACTCAACAAACTCACTCATAACTTGTCCAAATCTACTCAACAAGGTCACTCAGAACTTGTCCAAATTTGCTCAACAAGCTCACTCAAAACTTTTCTAAATTTGTTCAATAAGTCCTCTCTAGGACTTGGTCAAATTTGTATTGCATGCTTCCACAAAAGCTCACACAAAATCAGTCCAAAAGCCTTCTCAAAGACTTGTCTCAAATCAGCTTAACAAGTCCACATAGAACTTTTCCAATATCATAGATTCATAAAGAGAATTGTTAGAGACTCAATATATTCTATACTCAATGCTTAATCACTATCTCAACTCAATATCATAGAATTATAAATAGAATTTTTAGAGACTCAATATGTTCTATTCTCAAAGCTCAAACTCAACTCAATTCAGAATATAGAATAGTTTGTTTCATGGAACTTGAACAACCGCTTCACATAATCACTTGACTAGGCTCAATTAACTCTTACTCAACCAATCACCTCAAGGAACAACTCTTTCTCACAAATTCTAGTCCAAGCATGTATCACCCAACTCAAAATGTATCCAATAATGCTCAACAACAAATCTCACATAACAATGATACTCATGTTCTTTTCTAACTCAAGTTCAAGTTCTTTGCACAACCAATGGCTTCAACAATAATTCTTATAAAACATTCTTCACATAACAATGATACTCATGATCTTCTCAAACCCTAACTCAGGTTTTTCACACAACCAATGGCTTCAACAACAATGCTTATAAAACAAGGTTTAATCACAACTCTCAATCCAAAAAATCTTGAAGCATTAAACCAACCACTTTCAAAAAGGAAACCCTAACAAAATCCTTTTCACTTCAAACTTAATTTTCAATCAAGCCAATCACCTAACTCAACAAAGAAGAATTTGCCCATACTTTTTCTTTTAGAGTAGTTGTCTTTATAAATCTGCCACACTCACAATTACTTCTTTGACAAACTCAATAAGGGTTAGAGGATATTTATTTTCTCAATAAATAACTACAAAAATATAATTTCAACCAAAATACACCTTATCACTCCATCTATAAATTAATACTCAATATCTTTCAAAAATAATCTTCTTGGAAATTTCACAATAAAATCAAATCCATTAAAGTCTTACTTCTCAAATATCCAAAATTTATTATCTAAGACTTTAATTAAAATAATAACTAAACTCCTTATGCCTCCTAAATTTATTTCCAATCAATAATTCTCAGCTAGAAATTTCCAAATAATAATAACCTTTTAACTCCCAAAATTGCTAAAAGTAATTTATCATCAACCTAGGCAATATTATTCAAATGCTCAACAAAAATATTACCTCTTGCATTGGAGATGATTCGAAACCCTAACTCTGCCCATGAATTGCGCCTTAGCCATGGCTCTATTGGCATGTGAGATAAGTGCTCACTTGGAGTATTGAGAGCACCACGTGATCTATGTTCCTTATGCTGCCAATGAAGACAAAAACGTGCGTAGCACTTTGGTTTTCCCAACACCAACTGAATTACGTATTGCTAGGATTTAAATGCATCTCAACATTACCATAAAAAACATAACCAATGTTTCCTTGCCATTACACCACGCTTCCTAGCTGGCTTGAGGGTTTCAATGCACTTTGGATTATTTTGATTTTCGTCCTTCAAATTTGTGCACTATTTCTTACGAGCTCAACCAACAAGTTGTATGCCTTTTTTATTTCAAGTAAGGATAATTTAATCGATGTATTTTAGGGCATTATATATAGTGCCCTTTGTCTTCCATGCAATCACATCGACGCAATGATTTAATCTGATGTCAATTTGGTTGATTGCTTTATAAGGTATTTAAATTTAATTAAAATTAAATTTAAATATTATAAATTTAATTAAACCAACCTTAGGTTTTAGCTGAATTAAACCTTGGAGCCTTGTCTTATTGCACAACCATGGTGTAATGAACATTTATTTATAAAATTTAAATCCTTGTGAATTTCAATAATTTATAAATAAATATTAGACCTCCTTTTTAACCTTTGCAATAACCCTTCTTGGGTTTTTATGAACCAATAGCTTAACCTGTGCTCCCAATAATATTAAAATATTATGGAGCCTTTTGCCTTTAAATTTGCACTCTTGAAGCTTTTCTTGGGTGATAATGACAACCTTTGATGACTTTATTTCTTGCTAAATTTATTTATATGAGTGATCTCTATCGGGTGAAATCAATGAAAACTTTGACTTAGAGGATTTAAAATGTCCAAAAATCTCCCCCTTTGTCATTGATGGCAACCCATATCCTTTTACTGAAACCTAACCTTCTTTTTTCTTCTGCTCCCCTTGGGACATTTCTCCTCCTGGCTCAATACTCTCTCAAATATCAAATATCTCCCCAATATACACAAATATCTCCCCCTTTGACATCAATGGCAAAGGGTCACCTTTGGGGCTCGGGGCTAAGAATGAACCGCTTAGCTTAGCCCCTCACCCACCTCCACATGAGGTGGTTGATTCCAGGGTGGGAGTATTTCTACTGCCTAAAAGCATTGTTCTTTACCTTTATATTTTTCTCTTTTTTTCTGTGTTTTTTGAATCCTATGGCTGTTTCTTTCTAAGTCATCATCCCTATTCCTGTCATCACTTCTATTCTTGTTCTCATCCATGTTCCTATTCCTATTCTTGTTCTCATCCATGTTCATGTTTTTGTTCCTATTCCTTTTTTCTGTTCATGTTCTTGTTTTTGTTCATATTCTTGTTCATATTCCTGTTCATATTCATGTCTATTTGTAGAATATTTACTCTACACCATCTTGTTGTGTGACCATCATTATTGCACTTAGAACACTTAATGTTATTATTCTTTGGAGATTCAACTATATTAGGATTTCTTCTATCCTCTTCTGTAATATTACAATTCATTGCCTTGTGACCAAAGTCATTACATGAGTAGCAATACCCTTGGAAGAATTGTCCTTTTCCACATTCCTATCTTTCATGTGTCCTGCACTGTGAAGCCATGTGACCAAACCTGTGACATGAAAAAAATCTCCCATCGAAGCTTCCATGTCTTGACCTCATTGGTATCCTGTTCTGATTGAGGTTCCATCTGTATCTTCTCTATGCATTGTTCCTATCTTTGTTGAACTATTTGTTGTCCAACTGATACTTTGATGTATCATGCCCACTTTTACTGTATTTTTATGATGTATCTTCTTCTGAAGTTTCTTCTTCTTCAAGAATTGAAGAAGAATTTTCTTCCCATTTATTTTGAACCTATTTAGAACCAAGACATGTCTTGTTTGTTGCTCCTATTTGTATCTTGACTATTTTATCCACATTCTTTGCACTAGTTACATACTTGTATAACTTATTCTTGGAATCCTCTAAATATTCCTTTAGTAGTGCCACTTCTTGTGTTAACTTTTCACATTCCAGAATCTTTGCTTCTAACTTATCTTTGAACTTACTTGCCTTGGCCTTTGACTTTTCTAAATCCTTTATGAGCAATAATATTTCTTCATCACATTCTTGAAACTGAATTTCAATCTTAGAGTGTTGCTTTCTTACCTTCTTTACTGTGTCAAGGGCATAGATAAGTTCTCCCTTGAGATCATAACCATTCTTTTCTGAATAATACTCTATTTTTTTTACCTTTGTCCATATCATTTCTTTATTTTGGCTTATCTTATATAGGATTACTTACTTCTTCTTCTAGTGCGATAAGAATATTTTCATCTGGTCTTTCAAGTGCATCTTAAATCATCATCACTAAAACTATAACCATCCCTTGTACAATAATCTTCAAGATGTCCAAATTTACAACATCTAAAACACTTGAGAATAATTAGAGTCCTTTTCTTAGCTGGATATTTCTCTTCAACCATAAATAAGACTTCATCTCTATCATTGTCTGAAAAACTAACATCACTATCATTTGAGTACTTGTATTATCTGCATAGTAGCATCTCTTTTGTATTTGAATGAACTTATTTCCTTGTCTATTTTGTCCATCCCTACTTTTCTTCTAGTACCTGTATATTTTAGATTCCCTATACCTGTGATCTTATTTTTCTTCATCATTGTTGTTCTTTGGCTCTTTGCACTCCGTTGCATAATGTCCATACTTTCCACAATTAAAATACTTAAAAAATGTTAGATCTATGGGTTTCTTGGAACCTTTAGCTATTTTACCATAGTTAGCTTCTTCATATCTAGATGACTCACTACTTGATTTTGTCTTCTTACCTTTTTTCTTTTTGTCCACTTTGAATGCAGCCTCTTTCGAAGGAATAAGATCTTTTGTTATTATTTAAAAATTCGTAAGCATGCCAAGTAAAGAATTTATTGTTAGAGAATCACTATAAATGGATGTTTCTATAGTAGAAAACTTTTCACTATACCTTTTTGGAAGAGTTCTCAAGATCTTATCACAAGTATCAGATTCATCAACCTTCATTCCAAGACCTTTCATCTCAAGTATAAGTTCATCAACCTTGTTGAGATAGTCATGAATATTTTCATCATCCTGCATTCTTAAGTTCTCAAATTATCATTTGAGATTTCTGATATTAGCTTTCCTGACACCTTTATTACCTTCATATATGGTATGCAATAGTTACCACATATATTTTGTTGTTTTACAATCCATAACCTTCATATATTTTGATCTACACAATCATTTTATAATTGTATTCATAGCTCTTGAGTTTGCATGCATTAGAAGCTTACCTTCCTTATATATAGGATGATTGATTGCTGAATCATATCCAAGTTCCACTTCATCCCAAACTTCATTGCCAAGTGCCATTAGATGAAATTTCATCGACACACACCAATACAAGAAGTCATTTCCATAAAATACTGGTACTGCATAATTGATGGACCCATCCTTTTGATTCTTTTGATCCATTGTGTTCTTAAACTGATTTTACTTCAAGCTATCAAACTCTTCTGAAGGAACTCATTCTGATACCAATTGAAGAACATAAGATTACACTAAGAGGGGGGGTGAACAGTATAAGACTACTTTTTAATTTCCTTTTTAAATCAATATTATGCAGTGTATAGATAACAGTATCAATAGCAGTAATTTTTTTTTTTTTAGATAAGATACTATAGCATTAATATCGGGTTTTACAGGTTGACCAAAAATATTTTACAAAAAGCATCCCAGGGTTTTTGATGAACATATCCTTACTAAGGATCCTATATATGTAAAATCTACATGCCGCCAAAGCCATTACATTTGGTAAGGCACATAGCCTATTATAAAAAAGAAACTTCCCATACAACATTTTGGGTATACCCCAAGAAAACACACATGCATCATAATTACAAAAAAGAAATAGACACGTATCCCTTCCTTGAGACAATGGAGAAACAAAAAGCTACAGACACACATAGCAAAGTACTGAAAAAAACTCCCACAAGCTCTGTATTGATAGTTACTTTTAATAATTCTTTGGTAATTGCTTTATTTTGTATATGAAACGCTTTGGCACCACATAATTTATTTTCCAATCATCCTTGGATAAGTAAACCTATTGGCTATACTTATGGTGGTGGCTATTTTGTGGTCCACGTGGCTTTGGTTTGAAGTCTTATATTGTCGTTTCTTTCCTTCCTTGTGATTATCAACCAAACTCAAATTACTAAGATGACTAGGAGCCATGTTATATGACATGTGATTGTCCCCATTAGTATTTGTGGTATTTCCAAGCAACATCCACGAATACTGACAGATCAGGTAATTTTTATTGTGAGTCCAATTCAAAAAAGAGACGGGAATACTCCTAGCCTTTGAACTTACAATGCATTCCCTATTGGTAAATTAGACTATCATTTTTGGCATTCTTGTTGAATAAGCTCATCTAATTGACTCGAGACACCGTGTTCCCATTTGAAAAGTTCATCACCATTGACACCCAAATTGGCCAGCTTATTAGCAATTTTGTTAGCTTCTCGAAAGACATGTTGGGCTTTTCAGTCTTGTCTTCCCTAGAAAAGGGTCCTAGCCTCTTCAAAAATTATTTTAATCCTCCAAGGAGATGTTTTCCAATTATTGAGGAGATTTATAACATGCATAGAGTCTCTTTCTATGATCAAATTGCCTTCTAAGTATTGAGTCATTTGAAGGTCTCTCCACATAGCACTAGCTTCAACTTCATTGTTCGTCCTTGTTCCCAAATATTTGGAAAATGCAAGCATCATTTTACCATTATGATCTCGCACAATGCCACCAATGCCTACTCTACCAAGAATGTCCTTAGATGCTCCATCAAAATTAAGCTTAAACAAACCCATAGGAAGTGGATACCACTTAACATTAACTCTAGGGTTGACTACCCTAGGCACAGACTCATATAACAAGGTTAAGCTTAAATATTGAGCAATCATGGTCTCCTACATATGAGGTTTACAACTATCAAAATGGATAAGGTTCACATTCTCCTTGGTAAATGATAGGATCCTGGAAATGATAGTTTGATGATCATGGATAGACTCATTAAAGACTCTATGGTTCCTTTCTAACCACACCTGCCAAAGATAGTGATTGAGAAAAATTTTCCACATGTATCTAAGTCTTTGGATTGAAAAGGGGCAAGGCCAATGGATGAAAAAATCAAGTATGATGGCTGATTTAACCCATGAAATATTGAAGGCCTAAAAAACCCCACTTAGGACAGTCAAGGAAAAAGGGCACTCAAAAAAAATGTGATAAATGGTCTCCCAATTAGCCATAAATAGATAACAATGATTAGTGATACAAATACATTTACACATCATATTATCAATGGTTAGAATTCTTCCTTGGATAACTAGCCATGAAAAGACTACAATTTTTGGAATTAAATTTTTTATCCAAACTAAGTCCTTTTGGAGGACAAAATCTTCGTCATCAAGAAGAAGCTTGTAAGCTAATTTAATAGTGAACTACCCATTTTCCGTAGGAGCCCAGGTAACTTGATCTTCCTTGGGTCCCATGGGGATAAAATGTTATTCGAGAATGTTACAAAGATCATTTGATTCCGCTTGAAATCATTAAATCCTTATTTTTTTTCCACTTCATTCTACCTCTGTCCTCAACCATATAATCAGAGACTTTTCTACCAATGAGTTCTTTTGTGATATCTCTGATTCGGGATAATTTAGGATATTGCATCAATGGTTTGTACTTAGGCCACCTATCATTATAAAAATTTCTCCTCTCACCATTACCTAAAACCCATCTTAAACCTTTTTTGATGATTTCCTTACAATTGAGAATTGTTTTCCAAAAAGTAGAACCTCTGATTGGAACTGAGTCACTTAGAAATTCTATATTTTGAAGATACTTTCATTTGATGATAGTTGTCCATTCATTTCTTCACCAAAAATGAGGAGCCACACCTGATTATCTAGTAAAGCTAAATTTAGATGAGCAATTATCCTCAGACCTAAGATCCCATTTTACCTGGGTCTGCACACTTTGGTCATCCTACAAGGTGTATCCTTTTTTTTCTCCTCTGATCCAGTCCATAAAAATTCTTTTTGGAGTTTCTTAATTTTTTGAAAAACCTTCATAGGGGCTTTGAAAATGGAGAGGAAATATACTTGAATGCTCTGAAGAGAGGCCTTAGTGAGGGTCAACTTTCCTTATTGAGATAGAAGATGACATTTCCATCCAATAATTTTTTTTTGAATTCTTTCAATAACCCTGTCCCACATTGACTCTCTCGGATAACCAATGAAAAGAGGGAGACCAAGATACAAAGTGGGGAGGTTTGCTATATCACACCCTAAAATTTTGATAATCCTTCCTTACCTCTGAATGAGGGTGTTCAAGAAATATAACTTTCTTTTACTGAAATTAACTTTCTGACCAGCAGCGTCCTGATAGAGTTGTAGGATGTATTTAATTATTTTAGCCTCAACCACTGATGCCTTAGTCAATTAAAGGGTATCATCAACAAATTATTGGTGAGAAATAGCCCCAGTAAGATATGTTGCCTTGATTCCTGATATTAGCCTTGAACTACAAGCATTTTTTATGGTTCTGCCTAAAGCTTCTGCCACAATGATGAATAACATGGGGCTGATAGGGTCCCCCTACCGAATTTCTCTGTGACTTTGAAAGTAACCAGCAGTTGTTCCATTAACTAGAATCAAGAACCATGATTTAGAAATGCATTATTTGATCAAATTAACCCATTGGTGGTGAAAACCAAAATTAAGGAGGAAAACAATCAAAAAGTCCCAATTTAGCTTGTCAAATGCTTTGTTCATATCAAGTTTGAGGGCAAAAATAGAAATGTTAGTCTTATGAGCAGAGTGCAGGGCTTCATGAATTGTGATAAATCTATCCAAGATTGACCTGCCCTGGACAGAGCTTCTCTGGTATGGAGATATGATGCAGGGCATAATATCTCTCGTTCTATTTGCAATGGATTTAGTTAGAATATTGTAAGGAACATTGCACAGACTGATTGGCCTGAAGTCAACCATAGATTTAGGGGTTTGCTTATTAGGAATTAGAAAAATAAAAGTAGAGTTAAGACCTTTTGGGATATTATTTTTTGCTTGGAATTCTCTAATAGCAAAAATTACATCCTCACTTACGATGTCCCAAAAATCTTGATAGGAACAAGGGGGAAAGCCGTTGGGTCACGAGGCTTTGTCTGTCTCCATGCTAAACAAGGCTTCCTTAATTTCATCATTAGAAAAGGGAGATAGAAGTTTAAAGTTTATATCCTCATTTATTATGCTAGGAATGGATTGCAAGAGAATGTCTTTGGCCTCCTCATTGCACTGTGATTCCTGACCAAGGATAGAATTGAAATAAGTTACTGCCTCATTTATGATTTCTGTTAAGTCTTGAGTAATAGAACCATCTACCTTTTTAAAAAAAATTATCTTGTTATTGCTTATGTTTCTAAGCGTGGTGACATGAAAAAACTTGGAATTTGAATCTCCATATTTCAACAAAAGAGCCCTTTATTTTTGCCTCCAATAGATTTTCTCATAGGCCAAAATGTTTTGAAACTCTTCTAGTTTTTTCCATTACTCCTACCTAGTAGTTTCATCAACATCACCATGTTGGATCCTCTGATCAATTATCTTCAAAATTTCAACAACCTAGTTTTTATTTTCAAAGAGGTTCCCAAAGACCTCTTTGTTCCAAGTTCTAAGATTTTCCTTAACAAACTTTAATTTGCCAAAAAGTTTAAAAGATGCAATACCCCTGATAGGATGCTGCCACCACTGACTTAAGTTATCTCTAAAACTGGAATGTTTGATCCACATAGATTGAAATATGAAAGATTTCTTGAAGGATAGAGAGTTAGGGATCTCCAACAAAATGGGATTATGATCAGAGGCAATTTTAGGAAGGGCTTGCAAGGTAGAATCATCGAACAGAGTTGTAGCCTCCTTTGATAGAAAAAACCTATCAAGCCTTTCTTGAATGATATGAAACCCTATCCACCGATTGCTCCAGGTATAATTCGATCCTCTAAGTTTACATCCATCAACATGTTGGAGTTCACAAAGTCATTGAACTCATCCATGCTCCTGATAGGTGGTCCATTTCCACCCATTTTGTCTGAAGGGTAAAGAGGAGTGTTAAAATCCTCAGCAAAAATCCAAGGGACACTATGGAATATTTCACTCAGATTGCCTAAGTAATCCCACAGTAGAGCTCTCCATTGAATTGAAGTTAGGGCATAAATATTTGAAAGGATCCATGACCTGTTGTTGTTTATTTTCTTAAATAAAACACTAAGAACCCTATCATATTTATGAATAATGGTACCTTCTACTATCCAAGGATCCCACAAAGTCATAAGGCCTCCATATGCTCCTCTGGATGATTTGCAAACTATATCCCCTTGATTCCATTTTTTTTTTGCTATTATTTTCTACTGAATCTCATCAATTTTTATTTCTTGCAACATGATAATAGTTGGATTCACTTGATTTCTTATTGCACTGACTTCCTTGTGTTTAGGTAGGACATTGAGGCCTCTCATATTCCATGAGAGGAAATTCATTTATATTTTTTGGTATTTCTTCCTCTCCCCCTCCCTTGAGGGGGTTTTCCTAATTTGTTGTCTTCAAAACCCGGAATAACTTATTGAAACAAGGTTCTCTATTTTCCATTGGCAATGTCACTATCAGTTTTAATTTTTTGATGCTCATCATTTGATATTATCCTTCTTCTTTTTTCATTGCCAAAATATATAGGAGACTTCACAGTGCTTCTAGTTTTTTTAGGACTATAATAAGGGGAGGCAATTTGTTGTAGAACTGGACTACCATATTCCTCAGTCTGAAGAGTTTCACATATCTCCACCCCTACATCCAAATATTTTCCTTTTTTCTTGTATTCCCCTGGTCTACGGGACGGCCCCTCAGTAGGATTCACTTGGCTCCTAGTGATGATGTTAGAGAGATGAGATTTTTTATTTTCCAATGCCTCAACTTTCTTCCTAAGTTCTTCAGCATTAGGGTTTGGATTTGGGGTTCCCACTAGGATTGAAGTATTTTTAGCATTGGGGTTTAAGGATCCTGAATTGGATGTGTATTCTAGAGATAGTGCATTAGGGTTTGGCTTTGTGATGCCCATGGGGCTTATAGTAATTTTAGCATTAGGGTTTGAGGATCCTGAATTGGATGGGGATTCAAGAGAGTTAGAAAGGTTAGCCTGAAGGTGCTGGGCTTCCATTTCTTCTAATAATCCTCCTACTCCCATATTGGATAGAATTGAAAATTTATTTGAAATTAGAGGATTGGAACTTACCTGAGTATTTTGGTTGCCAACAACCTGTTGTTTTCATTTGTCTTGTTGGAACCTTGCACCCTCTCTTTTATTTTTTTGGTAGACATAGTTTGTCTGATTGAAATCACCTATGCTAGGAAAACTCCTCAAATTTCCTCTATGTAGCATTCCTTGTCTATCAATAGCAATAATTAAATCAATGCACAAAAAAACATGCACAACAAAGACATAAATTTAATGTGGTTCACCCAATGTGGGCTACCTCCATAGAGAAAATACTTTTTCTAAATATTTCTCAAATAATATTTTGGGAATCCTTCCCAATTACAATGTCTATGGACCTATGTCCAAAGTAGATGTTGATCCCTTAAATCTTGTTTATGGATCTCTATCCATAGGAGAACACCTTCTCCTCTGCTCTGGCTGGTGATCCTCTAGAATAAAATGACTCCACTACATTTACTATGGATCTCTCTCCACTTGAAGACTCTTTTCCTCACTTAGAATACCTATCCTTAATATCTTTGCTGATGGATATATATACAAAGGAGAATCTGTACTCTCCTTTTTGTCACCTCCAAAGCTCTGTCTTGATATTGTACTAAACATAGTCTAGTCGATATAAAAAAATATGCTCAATAGGTTCACTCATAACCTTATAAAATCTACTCAACAGGTGCACTCAGAACTTGCTCAAATTTACTCAATAGGTCCACTCAGAACCTGCTCAAATATGCTCAATAGGTCCACTCAAAACATGCTCAAATATACTCAATAGATCCACTTAGAACCTGCTCAAATTTACTCAACAAGTCCACTCAAAATCTGCTCAAATATGCTCAAAAGGTCCACTCAAAACCTACTCAAATCTGCTCAACAACCTCACTCAGAACTTGTCCAAATCTTCTCAACAAGCTCACTCAAAACTTGTCCAAGTCTACTCAACAAGAACACTCATAACTTTTCCAAATATGCTCCACAAGCTCACTCATAACTTGTCCAAATCTGCTCAATAAGATCACTCAAAACTTGTCCAAATTTTCTCATTAAGTCCTCTATAGGACTTGCTCAAATCTATATTGTAAGATTCCACAAAATCTCACACAAAATCAGTCCAAAAGCCTTCTCAAAGACTTACCTCAAATCAGCTTAACAAGTCCACACATAACTTGTCTAATCTTTAGAATCATAAAGAGAATTATTATAGACTCAATATATTCTATACTCAATGATCAATCACTTTCTCAAATCAATCTCATAGAAGCATAAATATAATTGTTAGAGACTCAATATGTTCTATTCTCAAATCTCAATATCAACTCAATTCAGAATATAGAATAGTTTGTTTCATGGAACTTGAACAACCACTTCACACAATCACTTGACTAGGCTAAATCAACTCTTACTCAACCAATCACCTCAAGAAATAACTCTTTCTCACAAACCCCAGTCCAAGCATGTATCACCCAACTCAAAATGTATCCAACAATGCTCAACAAAAAATCTCATATAACAATGATACTCATGTTCTTTTCTAACTCAAGTTCAAGTTCTTTGCAAAACCAATGGCTTCAACAATAATGCTTATAAAATATTCTTCACATAACAATGATACTCATGATATTCTCAAACCCTAACTCAGGTTTTTCACACAACTAATGGCTTCAACAACAATGCTTATAAAATAAGGTTTAATCACAACTCTCAATCCAAAAAACCTTGAAGCATTAAACCAACCACTTTTGAAAAGGAAACCCTAATCAAATCATTTTCACTCCAAACTTAATTTTTAATCAAGCCAATCACCTAACTCAACAAAGAATAATTTTTCCTATATATTTTCTTGAAGAGTAGTTGTCCTTAAAAATCTGCCACACTCACAATTACATCTTTGAAAAACTCAATAAGGGTTAGAGGATATTTATTTTCTCAATAAATAACTACAAAAAAATGATATTAACCAAAATACACCTTATCACTCCATCTATAAACTAATACTCAATATCTTTCAAAAATAATCTTCTTGGAAATTTCACACTAAAATCAACTCCATTAAAGTATTACTTCTCAAATATCCAAAATTTATTATCTAAGACTTTAATTAAAATAATACCTAAACTCCTTATGCCTCCTATCTTTATTTTCAATCAATAATTCTCAGCTTAGAATTTCCTAATAATAAAAACCTTTTAACTCCCAACTTTGCTAAAAGTAATTAATCATCAACCTAGGCAATATTATTCAAATGCTCAACAAAAATATTACCTCTTGCCTTGGAGGGGATTCGAATCCCTAACTCTGCCCATGACTTGTGCCTTAGCCATGGCTCTATTACCATGTGAGATAAGTGCTCATCTGGAGTATTGAGAACACCACGTGATCTAAGTTCCTTATGCTACCAACGAAGACCAAAATGTGCATAGCACTTTTGTTTTCCCAAAACCAACCAAATTATGTCTTGCTAGGATTCGAATGCAACTCAACGTTACCATAAAAAACATAACCAATGTTTCCTTACCATTACACCACGCTTCCTAGCTGGCTTGAGGGTTCGAATGCGCTTTGGATTATTTCGATATTCATCGTTAAAATTTGTGCATTGTTTCTCACAAGCTCAACCAACAAGTTGTATGCCTTTTCTATTTCGAGCAAGGATAATTTAATCAATGTATTTTAGGGCATTATATATAGTGCCCTTTGTCTTCCATGCAATCACGTCGACGCATCAATTTAATTTGATGTCAGTTTGGTTGATTAGTTTATAAGGTATTTAAATTTAATTAAAATTAAGTTTAAATATTATAAATTAAATTAAACCAACCTTAGGTTTTAGTTGAATTAAACCTTGGAGCCTTGTCTTATTGCACAACCTTGGTGTAATGAATATTTATTTATAAAATTTAAATTCCTTATGAATTTAAATAATTTATAAATAAATATTATACCTCCTTTTTAACATTTGCAATAAGCCTTCTTGGGTTTTTATGAACCAATCACTTAACCTATGCTCCCAATAATATTAAAATATTATGGGGCCTTTTGCCTTTAACTTTTGCACTATTGAATATTTTACTAGATGATAGTGATAACCTGTGATGACTTTATTTCTTTCCAAATTCCTTGATATGAGTGATCTCTATCAAGTGACATCAATGACAACTTTGACTTAGAGGACTCAAAATTTCCAAAAATATCCCCCTTTGTCATTTATGGCAACCCATATCCTTTTACTGAGACCTGACCTTCCTTTTTCTTTTACTCCCCTAGGACATTGCTCCCCCTGGCTCAATGCTCTCTCAAATATCAAATATCTCTCCAATATACACAAATATCTCCCCCTTTGACATCAATGGCAAAGGGTCACCTTTGGGGCTCATGGTTAAGAATGAGCCACTTTGTTTAGACCCTCCCCCACATCCACATGAGGTGGTTAATTCTAGGGTGGGAGTATTTCTACTCCCTAAAAGCACAATTCTTTACCTTTATATTTTTTCTCTTCTTTTCTAAGTTTTCTGAATCCTCTGACTATTTCTTTCCAAGTCATCATACCTGTTACTGTCATCACTTCTGTTCCTATTCCTATTCTTGTTCTCATCCATGTTCCTGTTAATATTCTTTTTATCATCCATGTTCACGTTTCTGTTCATATTCCTATTTCTGTTCATGTTCTTGTTTCTATTAATATTCCTTTTCCTATTCATGCCTGTTTTTGGAATATTTACTCTACACCATCTTGTTGTGTGACCACCATTATTGCACTTATAACACTTAATGTTATTATTCCTTGGAGGTGCAACTGTCTTAGGATTTCTCCTAGTGAAGCCATATCCTCTTATGGAATCTTGCAATTTATTGCCTTATGACCAAACTCATTACATGAGTAGCAATAGCATTGGAAAAACTATCCTTTCCCATATTCCTGTCTTTCACGTGTCCTGCACTATGAAGCCATGTGACCAAACTTGTGACATGAAAAACATCTCCTATTGAAGCTTCTTTGTCTTGACCTCATTAGTCTCCTATTCTGATTGTTTTTCCATTTGTATCTTCTCTATGCATTGTTCCTATCTTTGTTGAACTCTTTGTTTTCCAACTCATCCTTTGATGTCTCACTCCCACTTACACTATTTTTTATTATGTATCTTCTTCTGAAGTTTCTTCTTCTTCAAGACTTGAAGTAGAATTTTCTTCCCATTTATTTTGAACCTGTTTAGAACCAAGACATGTCTTGTTTGTTGCTCCTATTTGTATCTTGACTATTTTATCCATATTATTTGCACTGGTTACATACTTGTATAACTTATTCTTGGAATCCTCTAAATATTCCTTTAGTAGTGCCACTTCTTGTGTTAATTTTCACATTCCAAAATCTTTGCTTCTAACTTATCTTTGAACTTGCTTGCCTTAGACTTTGAATTTTCCAAATCATCTATCAGCAATAATCTTTCTTCATCACATTCTTGAAACTTTCTTTAAAGCTTAGAGTGTTACTTTATTACCTTATTTATTGTTTCAAGGGCATAGATAAGTTATCCCTTGAGATCATAACCATTCTCTTCTGAATAATCCTCCATTTTTTTACCTTTGTTCATATCATTTCTTTCTTTTGGATTATCTTCTATAGTATCACTTACTTCTTCTTCTAGTTCCATAAGAATATTTTCATCTGTTATTTAAAGTGCATATTAAATCATCATCACTGAAACTATAACCATCCCTTGTAAAATCATCTTAAAGATATCCATATTTACCACATCTAAAACACTTGAGAATAACTGGAGTTCTTTTCTTAGCTAGATATTTCTCTTCAACCATAAATAAGACTTTATCTCTATCATTGTCTAAAAAACTAGCATCACTATCATTTGAGTACTTACTTGTATTATCCGCTTAGTAGCTGTAGAAACCAAAATCTTGCACCCTCTAGTTCAAATTCACCACCTCACCATCAAATATTGCATAATAAAGATATATGCCTAAGTTCTAACTTAGGGATATAAAATCCTGCACATCATTATATTTTCCTAATTTATTTAATTAGGAAAATCACCCTAGGATACCTTGTCCACACATTGGAAATGTGTCTTGGACACCTCACCCAACATATTTGCCACATATCACCCACTCTTGTCCCCTTGTTTTTGCACATAGGATATATTCCCAACACCCATCCCACGTTTAATCCACCTTGTCTCATTTGTCCCTTCACATAGGATATGATCCCATTTTTCACTCCACTCGCAGCCACATCACCCCAGTTAATTGAGCCACACTAGATGACTCACTCTAACTGCCCCTTCCACTTAACATCCCAAATTTACCACTTGGAAAACCAGGCTTGCCACCTCTCACTTCCCTCCCAAATCCCAAGGATCCTATAAAAGCACCATTAGTTCACCAAGAAAATGGAGCTAAATTTACATACTGATAGGCTGCCAAAATATGCCCAAATTTGACGAGAAACCAAGAGTGTGAGCTTGAATATGACTATTGGCACACATCTTGAGGTAACCTATCATTTCAGCCAAAACTGCCCACCCATGGTTCTATAGTAAAAAATACACATATGGGGTTTCACAATCGCATATCTACAATTTCCAAACTACAAACGCATGTCTACGGTTCCACGGTCCCAAACAAATTTTATCAATAGAGATAAAGTATTCTAATATTAGCAAGGTTTTATTTGTTAATTGTTATGCTATATATTGTTAGTCTGAAAATGACACTGAGAGGGGGAGGTGAATCAGTGTGGCTCTTTAAAACTTAAAAATTCAACTCTTAAAGCCAAAACAATGAAAACTTAAAACCACATAAAGCAAATATAACAAGAGAGCATCACACAATACAAGATGTACCGAGGTTCACCGATTTGGCTACTCCTCAAAAATTGATTGTTTGGACTCCCATCCAAATCCAGCCTTTGCAAAGCAACAACTTTACAATAAATTTGTCAGCACACACTGGAAGGAGCACCAACCCCTGATTTATCTACACTAATAGAAAGGAGAACCAACCCCTAATTTACCAGCACCAACTGGAAGGAGCACCAACCCCTGATGCCAAGCACCAACTTGGACTTCAATTTTGAAACTAGAAGATTGACATAAAAATGCCTTCCCTTTTACAAGACCCTGACTGGTCTATTGCTTACTCAACATTGCTCATGCAACACACACCCTTCTCGCTCACCTCTCGCTCGCCTCTCACGTACTTCACAAGATTAAATCCACTTTTTAATTCTCCAAGCAGCACTCCTTTTATAACCATCCTTTCGCTTTGTAACTCCAGTTATAACTCCTTTCATTTCTCATATGCCACTTGTCAATTGTAACTGTTTCTTTCATATTCTCATCTACCACTTGTCAATTGTAACTCCTTATTTATGTAACTCCTTTTGTATATATAGAGTGGGCATTTCGTCAAACACGTTACATGCAACGAATTGACACCATATTCTCCTACCATGACTATTCGTCTTCTCGGTCATGACTGTTCGTCTTCTCCTTGCAAGACTGTTTGTTTTCTCTTTGCATGTCTGTTCTTTTTCTCTTCACATTTCTGTTCGTTTTCTATTTTAATGACTGTTCATTTTCTCCTTCCACGACTGTTCATTTTCTATTTTAATGACTGTTCATTTTCTCCTTCCACGACTGTTCATTTTCTCCACATGGGCATGCGTCCATTTCTTTCCACATGTAATGACCATATTAAAGATTCCTTATGGGTCCACATCACTCTGCAATATTTAGTTTCACCATCCTGGTATTCATGTCACGATATCGTGACACTTTTGTTTCTCTGCCTGCCTGGCCTTTTTGAGTCATGAAAATGTGACATGTCATGATATCGTGACACTTTTTCTTTCTCTCTCTTACTCTTATCATCGAACCACGAAAATGCTACATGTCGCGATATTGTGACACTTTTTCTTTCTTGTCCTTTCTCTTTGCTTAGGCCCGTGAAAATACATGTCGCGATATCGTGAAACTTTTTCTCCTTGCTATTTTTCTTAGCTTTGGCCCAAAAAAATACAATATGTCACGATATCGTGACACTTTTGCCTCCATACTCTTCCTCTTTACTTTTGTCATGATATCGCGACACTTCTGCCTTCTTACTTTCTCTCTCCTCCTTTAGTCGTGAAAATGCGACATGTCGCGATATCATGAAACTTTTTCTCCTTTGCTCTTTCTCTTGCCTTCGGGTCACGAAAACACGACATGTCATGAAACTTTTTCTCTTGGAATCTCTCTCTTGCAATATGTCACAAAATTGCAACACTTTTTCTTCTATACAATCTCTCTTGCAATATGTCATGAAATCACGACACTTTTTCTTTCGGACTCTCTCTCTTGCAATATGTCACGAAATCATGACACTTTTTCTTCCGTACAATCTCTCTTGCAATATGTCATGAAATTGTAACACTTTTTCTACTTGCCTTTTTCTCTTCCAACATGTCGCGAAATCATGACACTTTTTCTTCCATACTATCTCTCTTGCAATATGTCGTGAAATCGTGACACTTTTTCTACTTGCCTTTTTCTCTTCCAACATGTCGCGAAATCGTGACACTTTTTCTACTTGCATTTTTCTCTTCCAACATGTCATGAAATCGTGACAGTTTTTCTTGCTTGCACTTTCTCTTCGAACATGTCATGAAATCACGATAGTTTTTCTTGCTTGCGCTTTCTCTTCGAACATGTCGCAAAATTGTGACAGTTTTTCTTGCTTGCGCTTTCTCTTCGAACATGTCATGAAATCGTGACAGTTTTTCTTGCTTGCGCTTTCTTTTTGAACATGTTACGAAATCCTGACAGTTTTTCTTGCTTGCTCAACATGTCGCGATATCGCGACAGTTTTTCTTTCTTGCTCAACATGTTGCGATATCGTGACCATTTTCTTCCTTGTTATTTTCTTTTGATTTTTAGCATATGGGCCACTTCGATCTTTTGGAAAATCACTGTACATACGCTGAAGAACCTCTTAACTCCTGTCCATTGCATCAACCGATCTGTCTGATTGTGTTGACAACAATGACAATACTATTGTTGCACCTTGCTCAACATATACTTTTCATACATACATCAGTGATAGGTTCATTTGTAGCATTGGGTTTCCCTCTTGACTATACAGGTGCTATTGATCCTCCTTTATGGTTTTGTGTATGTGTAGGTAACAGATATCTTGAGGGAGATACTAAATCTAGAGTGGCCCCTTGCTGGATATCAAAGCCCACTCATCCCTTGAAGCTATGATGAAGGAACGAAGAACACCACACCCTGCGGAAGAGTCGAAATATCTCACCTCCTCAATGAAAGCATTGGATATTAGATAGACAAGAAGAAGCATTGTAACATTGCTCCCAACATGCTTGGGATAATTTAAAAATCCTTTTTGTAACACACTGTATCACCATTAATACAAAAGGGGCATTTTGGTAAAATTACTTCTCTTTATCTCTCTCTATTTTTATTTAAATAAGTTGTGTTCAGTTATTTGGTTACAAAAATTGCGATCACGATGGGACCCCATAAGGGTTCCATTTTGTTTTGCCTTAATTTTTAATCTATTTTACTATTCTCTGTCTACACCTACAGGTTTCAGGAATTCGAAGCATTCACAGACTCAACCTTGAATTGACACATTCAGAAAACCTTGCAGCCGAATTGTTTACTATGGAAATGCATACCTACAGTTTTTGTTTGAGAAAATTTAGATGCATGGTTACTGGTAGGTGAAAATACAAATACATAGTTAAAAAATGCAAAAGCGTGGTTGTTGCATGAGAAATGTGAGCTGACGGTTTACAGAAGGAAGGAACACATGTATGTACTTCATGCTTCCTGTCTAATTTTTGTCTTAGTTTTAGTTTAGATTGCATTTAAGTAGATTAAGAGTCCTAGTCCTGTATGCCTTTGTGTGCACTTAGGTATTAGAGGTAGAAGAAAGTACTTAAAACTTTGCATTCATACATAAAAAGAAAAATCTGCATTTGCATAGTAGAAAATAGATCATATTGCATTCACCTGGTTAGGAATAGCTCAGGTGTTTATTTCAGGTTCGGGTCTATAATATTATTCTATTTCTATTGATAGAAATGACCCATGCATCCATGATTGGGATATCCCAAACACAGATGCACGGTTGGCAAACTGCGCACTAGTGGTTTACTAGAACTAACCGTGCACCCACGGTTAGCCCTATTAAACATAATCTGATTAAATTAGACCTAAAATTGGTATTTTTTCCCTTGATTTACTATTTTTAATTCCCTTTTTTTTGCTTTTCTGCATTTAGGCCATTGAAACAAAATTGCATAGTAATTTTGCATAACATCCTAGTTAAAAAAAACCACCACACACTCACATAAACGTTGGAAAATGGCTAGATTTCATCATCATCGGGTTTGGATTTCATCATCGAACCACCAAAATTATACCCTATTCTTAGCCAAGATCAATTCCAAGATCCATCATAACCCATGGGTGATAACATGCATCTCTCTTCGAAGAGGTGTATCACAGACTACGGGCGAACTGGATGAGGAATTGGTAGGACCTGTGCTCCCTGACTGTGTGTGGACTTCATTACCACACATTATAGGCAGTATTACATGACCTGGAGTTCATATCTAGTTTGTCGAGCTGTGAGTATATAGTTGAAATCCTCGATTCATTTAGGGCAAAACATTGAGCACACGTCTTTTTTATTTTTCAAACAAATTAAAAAAAAATACGAAAATCTAACATCAAAAATTTTATGTGTTTATTTCCTTTGTGTGTTGTATTGCATTATGTTGTAACTTTATTTACATATATAGTCTCACTTCACATCTTACCACATAGTAACATATGGTAGTGACTCGTAATCAAGCTAAGAAACTAGTGTCAAATCAAAGTCAGTGGTCTACCCTTATGGCCTCTCAGTTTGGTAATGTCCCTCACACTTCAATGGTGGGACACGTAGGTATGCCCATTTTTATGTCCTAGATTCTTGATGTGGGGCCTTCTAGTAATGGCCCCAACATGGACATAGATATTATGCATAGAGCTACTAACACAGCCATACATGAGACACCTAGGAGTGAACCTCCTGCGATGGTAGACAGTCAAGTCACCATGATAGATATGGATATTGTTACAATGTACTTAAATACAACTGGAATGGTATTCCCATAATTACCACCACTCTCCATACCATCACGTGTCATACCCTAATCACAACAAGAATCCATATTCACCTATCCGCAATAGTCAGAATAGATTCTCACCAATCCTCTCTTTGAGTTGGTTGCTGTAGCATTGGCCAATCAACCATCATCATCCAACAAAATTACCCCCACACTATCACAACAAATGACCATTACCACTAATCCCTTGTATGAAATAATTCCTATTATTTCATAAGCCCCAACATCCATTCCTCCATCCACACTTGTAGGACATACGTATCATACCATTCCATAATCAGTAGCGATAACTTTTGCTACTTACCCCCCATATACCTCCATTACCATGGTTGTTTCACAACCAACTCAGTCCACCACATCACATGTAGCAGTACCTATGTCAAATGCAATTGCTATGCAACAAGATTTATTATAGTTGCAGCAAATTATTTTATATAATGCTAACCGTAGCATGAATCCCAACTCCAACTAGTATTTGCAAGGGATTGATCAAAATATTCCACCTAAATATCATCAACCTAATGCCTTTATCCAATATCCATCTTGGGTAATACGTCCTCCCTCTACCACTATGGTTCATAATCAACCACCACACCCATATGCTAACGCAAAAAGTTAGCATAATATCATACCTCTATCACCCCATCTATATGATAACATCCCTCAACACCCATACCGTAACACATTCTAGCCACCCATGTCTTATCACCCAAAACCTACATACAATCCACCCCATTACTAGCAGCATCAAGTACATTCAAGTGTCAATCCTGTAATTGACCCTAGATACCAGTTTCTATAGAGTCAAATTGATAGTCTTACCATGAAAAATCTAGGTTTACAATACCAAAAGCCAAATTTGAGGTAACTACTCAATCACCCTATTCATGCTTTGGTACCAGAGCTGCTATATCCACATGATTTTTAGATACCAAAGCTTGAATTTAAAGGGGAAGAGAATCCCCATGAGCACATAACAAGATTTGTGAATGCATGCTTCAGAATCAAAAGCAACAATGCATTACTATTACATAAATTTCCTCAAAAATTAGGGGGAGAAGCCCAAGATTGGTACAACCACTTGCCACATCAAAGTATTTTTACCTTTGAACAACTAGCAGACCAGTTCTTGGAAATATTCACCCTAAATGTTAGAAAACAAACAACACTTATTGTTTTGATTTATCTAAAATAATATGATGATGAATCAGTCTATGACTTTGGAAATATATGGAGATCATTCATGATCAAGATACCATTTTCAATCCCTATGCCAGAGATAATACGAATTTTGACAAAGAGTTTTGGTAGACCCATATCTTCATTGCTACTGCTACAGTAGTATAGAACATTCGATGAGGCATTCGCCTAAGAAAAACTAATTGAAGAAATTAAAATTCAAGAAGGTGAGATTAAGCCTAAGAAGAAAGAGTGGTACAATAAGAAGCAAAAGGGGAATAGCCACGGTTAGTCCAAGACCACACAGGTTAATCAAATAGTTTTGAGCCAACCACAGTCAAATCAACCGACTCAAAAACAAATCCAACAACCCCAAAAATAACAACTGCAACAATTGAATTATCAAGCGGTTCCACCTCCAAAACAGGCACAAAATTAGACACAACTTGTGGAAAGGCAACAATGTCATTTTAAGCCAAAAATAAATTACACAACAGTACAAGAGCCATATTCATTAGTATTTCATAAGTTGCATGCGACAAAACTTTTTAATTTGCTAGAAATGAAACTTGATGATCCTAAAAAACCAAAGACAAAAGGTTACAAAGAAAACTTCTTTTGCATCTATCATAGACAAATAGGACATGATATTGAAGGTTGTCATGGATTTAAAGGAATTGTAGAAGATTTATTGGAAGCGGGTAAAATCAAAGTTGACAACCCACTAGCCCAAAATAACCAAAACCTAGGCATATATCAAATACCTTTGCCTCATCGAGAGGTAAATCAACAACCAATGGGAGAATTAACTTCTACAGTTCCTCCTAATCAGGTTAATTATGTGTCTCAACTGCAACAATGTTTTGTAGGGGCTATCAGTATAGTTACCCATGGACAAAGGTAAGCTAATCGCACAACTCAAGATTTGACAACCTCACCAACCAATGTCCCCATATAGTTTGGATCGAGTGGGCCACCACCACCTTTCCACAACCACCATGTTGTTACAATGAACAACCGGTTAACACAGAGTTTGAAAATAGCTTTAGCAAAATTATCAATTTATGAGCTAATACAATAATCAACACCTCATAGGGAAGCATTGATGGAAATTTTAAAGTTTATTCAAGTACAATCAAAAAAACCCAATTCATTAAATTCCTTTGTGGGTGGTGTGCAAAAGTGCATGAAGCCCTTGATAGTATTCTATGACTTCAAGGAAAAGCAAATATCAAGAGATTCACCTGATCAACCACTACACATAGTAGCTCACATTGAAAGGAAACACTTCAAGAGAGTGCTTATTGATACTAGTTATTCAATCAACCTCATTACCACACCTACCATGATGAAGCTCAACGTCCCATCATCTCACATCACAACATCCACATTCACTCTTAGGGCCTTTAATGACACTTTATGCTCAACTGTATGGAATGTTGTTCTTCCCGTCACCATGGGGGTGAAAACAATACATGTCCTCTTTCACATATTAGAAGGGTAAATGCAATATAATATACTTCTTGGATGCCCTTGGATTAGGGAAATGAAATGTGTGCCTTAAATATTGCATCAATGCTTAAAATATGTGCATGAAGGCAAGGTACATTGCATACCAGCTAAAACTGAATCTTTCAAGTATTGCAACTTTATTTCAAACCCATATGAGCCATTGCTTCCATCAAAAAATCTAACCATCCAACCACTAGTCATTAGAACCATTCCATCCAGCACCACATCATCAAAAGCACCCATTCCAAAAGAGTTGCCTATAGTTTAACCAACTTTTGCATCCAAAAGTGTTAGCTCAATGCATCCTTCAAACACCACATTTTACTTTCAAATTACACCCCACCCATCCTACTAATCAATTTCCAACTCCATATAGTACACTTCCAGATACAAAGCAACCATTCAAATTCAAAGCACAACCCACAACATCAACCACTACCTCACAGTCATTAGAACCCGTAGTCTCACAAATAAGGCCACCTATTAGAGATAATCCACCATCGCCAGTAGATCCAAGAGCTAATGCTCAAGAACCCTCTTCATCCACTGAGCCATTAGCCACACAACCATCTAGAGTTGCAGTACATATCACCAATCCAAGTATTGATGAGTACATTATTGAAAGTGTCACAGTTACACCATCTATTGAGTCAGTCAAGGATTACGAAAACCCTCACGACCCACCTTTAGCCATAGGTAAAATATACAAAATGGGCTCCCCATAAAATGAAATAAATTTCATATATGGGGGAGTCGAATCTTCATCAGGTCCACCTCCTCTAGAGGAGGAACATGTAAAAGAGTTTAATGAGAACATTGATTTTTTATCTAACCCCTCATTTCCAGTGAGATACTTTCAGAGGGTTAATTGGAAAGGATGTGGACTTGGAAGACATGAACAAGGTCCTCACCACATTATTGAGCCAGAATACAGGGAGCCAAATGATCACTCAGGTCTAGGTTACAAACCCTCCATCGCAAGCTCTTCGTTAAGTCAAACATTCTAGGAGCTGGATATTGAAAGTGAAGACGAGGAAGGAGGAAGTGACAAGGAGGATGAACCCAATGATGAGGATGATGATATAAATGGTGAATACCTAATTAAAAATTGTTACCCTCATGTTTTTGGAACTTTCCCAGAACAAGCCTTACAACAAGAACCAGGATATGAAGATCCACCAGAATTGACTGACCTTAGGCCAGAATACACACATCTTGTTTTGGGACCTCATACAAATGCAAACGGATTTTGGATAAGTGATGACGATTATGAATATGAGATAGAAATGATATTTCTAAATCATGAGCGTGAAATGCAAGCTAGAAGAATGCTTCAAGAAGAGGCACATCCTGAATGGCTAAATCAGGAAGAAGAAGAGCCTCAAGAGGATATAATATATGGAGAAACTATGCAAAGAGATAACTGGTATCAAAAGAAGTTTCCAATAGACCATGCACTTTTTTGGCTAAACAAAGAGTGTGAGGGTCCTAAACTAGAACCTCCTCCATCACATTGGCAAAGCATGCAACACAACCAATCACACACATTAGGTCAGTTGCAACCTAGAGAATATGAGTCATCAATTCTTGAATCATAGCCACCTCATTTCCATCAAGTCAACATGATTTTTGTTGATTTTCTCACCCCACTCGCAATCCATATGATGAGACAAAACCAATCCATATCGATACCAATCTCATAGCCATGGATAGGATTTCATCCCCACCATCCACTACTAAATTCATCTTGTCCGAAGAGTTGTTGCACGCTTCAAACACTTATATTCCACAACAACCTTCATCATCAAACAATTCAGTTTTTCAAACTGAGATATAGGGAGAAACCCTAGACACATTTGAAAATGTTGTAGATGATATCCACCTCATCCCAACTCCACATCAGCTAGAGGAAGGTTCTCACATGCTAATCGAAGAGTCTATAGACGTGAACCTTAGTGAAGATGCGGATAATCCCCAAATTGTCAAAATAGCAAAAGAATTATCCGTAGAAGAAAAAGAGTGCATCATAAACATGCTTATCAAAAAGAAGGAAGTGTTCGCATGGTCCTACAAAGACATGCCTAGCTTAGATCCAGACTTGGTAGTCCACAACCTTACTCTAGCACATGATGCCAAGCCATTCAAGCAGAATATTAGGAAAGTCCATCCAAAAGTCTCATTAATTATGAAAGAAGAGTTGCACAAGTTGTTGGATGTGCACTTCATAGTACCAATTGATTACCCATAATGGATTTCAAATATGGTACCCATTCTCAAACTAAATGGAGGGATACGCGTATGCACTGATTTTTGAGACTTAAACAAAGTGTGTCCCAAGGATGATTTTCCTTTGTCGAATATTGATCAATTAGTAGACTCCTATGTTGGTCATGAAATGCTTTCCTTAATGGATGGTTTCTTGGGATACAACCAAATTTGGATTAATCTTGAATATCAACATAAAACAACATTTACAATGCCTTGGGGGACATTCTGCTACAAAGTGATGCCTTTTGGGTTAAAGAATGCATGAGCTACATATCAACATGCCATGATGTACATATTTCATGATTATATGCATAAGATAATCGAGGATTATGTAGATGATCTTATTGCTAAATAAAAAATGCATCTTGAACACATAGATGTGCTAGAAAAAGCATTTGATCGATTGATAGAACATAAGGTAAGGTTAAATCCTAAGAAGTGTGTATTTGGTGTCACATCAAGAAAACTTCTAGGATTCATTGTTTCCAAGCGAGGCATTGAAGTAGACCCAAGCAAGGTAAAAGCAATATTAGAAATGTCGGTATTAGAAATGTCACCTCCCAAGAACTTGAAAGAGTTGCGAAGTTTGCAAGGAAAAGTCCAATCTATTCGATGATTCATTGTGTAACTCTTAGATAAATGCAAGCCTTTTAACTGCCTGTTACAAAAAGGAGTGATATTTTCTTGGACAATTGAATGTCAAGAGGCATTTGATGATATAAAGAAATATCTGGCCTCACCGCCAGTTCTTACGCCACCTAGAACAAAAGTCCCATTTCACCTATACATTTTTGCAACAGATTTTGCTTTAGGGACAATGCTTGCACAAAAGAATGAGAAAAATAAAGAGCAAGCAGTTTACTACATCAGTCGAACATTGGTAAGTTACGAAACAAGATATGCTTATGTCAAAAAATTATGTTTAGCAGTGGTTTTTTCCACTAAGAAACTTAGACATTACATGCTAAGCAATACCACCTATGTTATAGCTAGAGAAAACCCTCTGCGCTACATGATGACTCGCACTTACAACAACACCCACACTGCTAAATGGATAATGCTTTTAACAGAATTCGACCTCAAATTCATAAGTCAAAAATCCATAAAAGGGCAAGTGATAGTTGATCAATTAGTAGAAGCTCCACTACACAATGATAGACCATTAATAATTGAGATTCCCGATGATTCAATATTTTTTGTAACAGAACAAGAAGAAGTGGTTTCACCTGAGGATGAAGCAGATATGACAATGTTCTTTGATGGATCCAAGTGCAAAAAAGGGTAAGGTGTAGGAGTTGTGTTTTACACACCTGAGGGAATACCCATTCCCTTATCATTCAAACTCGACTTCACATGCACTAATAATAATGTAGAGTATGAAGCCTTAATACTAGGTCTTCATTCAACTATAGCAATGGGAATAAAAATATTAAGCATTTTTTGTGATTCTCAATTGGTTGTCTACCAAATAAAAGGAGAATACCAATGTAAAGAACCAGTCTTAAATAAATACCATGAAGTAGCAATAAGGTTGCTAGAAAAATTTGACTGGTATAAAATTAGTAACTTGCCACGATCGAAAAATAGATTTGTGGATGCAATGGCTTCCTTGGGATCTCTCATCCCTAAAAATGAACATGGATAAGTGCAACCACTAATCATAACAATAGTGTCTAAACCATCAATTAAAAGAGTAGAATCTATAGGTGAGAAGAATGTTTGTTTGATACATGTCAAACCTTACAATTCTTACCTTGATGAGATAAAAGACTTTCTCAAGTCAGACACACTACCAATAGAAATGACATGAACTGCAAAAAGAACATTCAAACAAAGAGCCATTCGGTTCACTTTACTTGGAGATGTGTTATATAAACGTAGTTATGATGGAATATTACTACGATGTTTAAATCCAATTGAAGCGAGAAGAGCAATATCAGAAGCCCACGATGGTACTTGCGGTTGTCACTTCAGCGGAATGGCAATTGCAAAAAGAATATTACGCATGGGATACTATTGGCCGACAATGGAAAATTACTATTGTAAATACGTCAAAAGATGCCAAAAGTGCCAACATCATGCAAACTTGACTCATGTGCCATCACAAAATTTGCAACCCATTCAAAGTCTGTGGCCCTTTTCACAATGGGGCCTTGAATTGATTGGTAAAATAACACCTGCTTCATCAGGACAACATAAATTCATCATAACCGCCATAGAATACTTCACAAAATGGGTGGAAGCAATTCCAATGACCACTATGACTGGACCTCAAATAATGGAGTTTATACTTCAACATATTATCTGTCATTTTGGAATACCCTAAAAAATAATTTTTGATAATGGAAAGTCATTTAAGAATAAGGATGTTAGAGCATTGTGCAACAAATTCAAAATTCTACACAGTTTCCCAACACCTTATAACCCACAAGTGAACGGGTAAGCTGAAGCAACCAACAAGACAGTAATATCTATTCTCAAGAAATTGGTAAAAGATAATCATTGAGATTGGCATACTCACCTCCCTTTAGCACTATGGGCTTACAGAACAAGCATAAGAACACCAATGGGAGCAACGCCATTTTCACTAGTTTACGGTGTAGAAGCTATATTACCATTAGAGCTCGAGATACCATCCTTGCAAATCGAAATACAAGAATTCATGGACGATGATACAACTAGACAAGCACGTCTTGACCAATTGAAAATTATTGATGAGAAATGTATCAATGCTCTAGAGCATTTACGAGTATATCAAGATAGAGTCAAACGCGCTTACAATGCAAAAGTCCATCCTCATGAATTTCAAGTGGGGGACCTAGTGCTCAAAGAAAATCAACAAAATACCAATGCTTTACCGCACTTGAGAGATAAATTTGCAGCTAATTGGTTGGGCCCATATATTGTAAAGCAAAATTTGGGACAAGGAACGTACAAAATTTCCAATTTAGAAGGGAAATTGGAGCCAGAACCACTAAACATTATGCACCTAAAGGCATTTTATGCATAAAACGACTTGCAATATATGTATATATGTACATGGCTAAAAAAAAAAAGAAGAGATTTCATTTTACAACATTGCATGCATTTCACATTGTAAATAGACATATTTTTAATTACATTTTGCATATTGCATTTGCATTTCAATTATATGTTCATACACAAAAAAAAAAAATAAAAAAAATAAAACATATAGTTGCATCCATCCCATCCCTTGCTCAGTAATATTTAATAGTGGTGATGATACGACCAAGAAAACAAGTTTCAAGAGTTGGGGGTATTCAACTAAGATTCTTTACAACTCACAAAATCATACACATTATCATATATCATATATCATACAATTTTCAATCACTCA
This sequence comes from Wollemia nobilis, assembly GCA_028583015.1. Lineage (NCBI taxonomy): Eukaryota > Viridiplantae > Streptophyta > Pinopsida > Araucariales > Araucariaceae > Wollemia > Wollemia nobilis. Next base: position 148,696 of record JAQPPZ010002184.1, read on the forward strand.
AACATATCTAGTGAAATAAATCAAACTTCATGACGTGTCCAATTTTCATTAGGACCAAAGCACTTTTATCACATTAAGAAATATTGAGTATGGTAGATTGACCCAAAGCAATCTGGAACCAAATACACTTTTACAAATCTTAAAACATCTTGAATGATAGAAAGATAATGCCAATTTGGGTAAACCTCGAAGCAAAAAAAGTAAAATTCTTCGCTTACCCTATCACGCAACATAGTCCAAAAAAATAGTGGTTATCACCACTACCACAATGAAATAACAAATATAAATAAATGTAGAGTAGTAAGGATAGGGTCACATTCTCATCATACTTTGGTTGAGAATCCAATTCCCCAAAACTCTATACAAAAAATAATTACAAACACACACCACAAATCTCTAAAGCTGAAAATATCATACTATGTTCCCCTCAAAAAGCTATGTAGTCATCACAAAGGCTTAAAGATCAAATCATTGGACTATGGAGTGAGCCTCCATCGGGGTTATAGATGCTTGACTAGCAGTGGAGTAAACTCATGCAGGGCGACATGTCTCTCTCTCAAGAGGGAAACCTCTGAACGCACATATGGGTAAGCTAGCCAAAAGGAGAGCCAATAAAAGGTACCATCCAAATCACTCAATATGGGGAAATAAACATCACAATCACATGCACTAGTTCTGGATTGCTTAGGGTCATCGACATGCAAGATTTAGTAAATGAACTTCACTTGCACACAATATGGTCCTAAAGAAAGTAAGATAACGTCAAGAAAAAATGGTTGACATTACTAGGTTCTTTGAGTCTCTGAAAATCTATTGCAGTTACATATCAAAAACCAAACCATAATCCATATCACCATCCACATTCCCTTTATACACACCACATACCTCATCAACAAAGAATCATCAAGTGGGATACCCCTAATTGCAAATATGAAAAAGTAAAGGTCAAATACTCTGAGCTAAAAAAATATTACATGAGCACCATGCATACCAACATTTAGTTACATGAATATAAATAAAAATGCATTTTACATATTCATTTGCATTCATTATCATAGCAATAACATAGATATATTAGATTGCATAATATAAACATTGCAAAGCATAAACAAGAAGAATGCATATACAAATAACACATGTGAATACCGAAATAAAAATGCCATGTATATATATATATATATATATATATAAATATGAAAGTCTACAAAGTACAAAATACCCGAAGGCAGTATACATCGGAGCACTAAGGCTCATACTAAGATAAAATATACAAAAATACAAAAATAATGCAATAAAACAACTAGCTAGCGCCATTAGGATCCCTCCGTGGACCCTATGCTGTAGAAGCCCCGTGAGAGCTCAAAGTGCGATGAGTCCTACGACTCATCTCGGTCCCTCGGGTAGCAGTGGTAGTAGATGATGAAGGAGGAATAGGAAAAGGAATATGATGCTCATGAAGAATGTTCTCCAACATATCGATGTAGACAACCTACTTACGTAGGCTCCTCAAATCAGCACCCTGATGAGCAACCCATTGAGAAATATCTGCTCACAAAGTAGAAATAGTAGTCATAGTGTCACCTCCATTGAATCTCGCTTGTAGCCGAGTCAGCTCACCCTCTAGCCGAGTGACCTCACCTTCGAGCCTAGAAATATCTAAGTCCTTTCCAGTGAGAGCATCGCTTCTAGGCCCATCATGCATCCTATCCACCTCACCCTGGAGGTGAGTCACCTCACCTTGGTACCATGCCAACTTGCCCTTTAGATGAGTAACCTCTAAACCCAGGCTATCACGCTCATCCTATAACATGTCCCAATCCTCCTCAGTCCATCGAGGAGGAGCATCCTTGTCACCAACACCCCCATCATCACCATTGCCATCATCACCACCAGCCTCATCAGGCTACAAAAAATTGGTACCCATGTCAACTCTCGAAGAGCTACCTCATCGGTGCTTCATCGACCAAGGAACCCATCCATCCACATCTACATCATCACCACTCCCATCATCATCTACGATGACACTAGGAGTCCATAGAGGCTGACTCAAAAACCATGCATCATACTCAACAGTCATACCCACATCATCCAAGTCAAGCACCTCTAAGTCCAAGTCATCAGCAGGATCATTGACTCACCAGAATTTAGGAGCCGCCCATAACCCCAACTCATCACCCCATTTCTTGTACATAATAGGCACGTCAAGAACATCCTGAATGAGCCCGAACTGACATAGTACACGAGAGAACTGGATAAACTCCATATCCCTCAGATGGGTGCCAACAACCCATCATCCTCGCCTAACGTGATGAAGCTCTGCTGCATCTATCACCCAATCCAAACCCCTCCAAGGCCGCTAGCACATCAAGTCCCTAGTCAGAGAACTCAAGATATCTCTAAAATTTGAAGCGCTCACAACAGATCGACTGACCTCCTCATTGAGTAACCATTTGTATGCACGGGGAGAAGTGGCATCCACGCCACAAGGTAAACCAACAGGGTGACCAATGATAATATGCTCCCAACACCAAATCTAGAGCAACAAACTGCAACCTAGGCCCTTACGCCCCTGCCTCTTCACCTCATAAAGCTCACCTAAACCTCATAGAGAAGAGGGGAGCCCAAGCCAACCGATGAGGATCAACTATCAAATCCAGAACAATAGGCACCTAGTTCCACGGGATCCTCGATCCCATGGAATTGGGAAACAACATGTTGCTCAATATGTACATCATGAAAACAGGTAATGCACCCAAGCTACCAGCTATAAAAAGATCCAAATACGCAATGTCGCCCTTGCTGCAATCAATGTCCCACATCTCACCAAACAAAGGGAATAGAGCCTCCTTCTTGTCGAGGCCAACCCGAACAGTAGGACCCTCGATAGGAACGTGAAAGATAGGTAGATATCCTCGAGAGTGATAGTCAGCTCCCCTATTGGGAGCTAAAATGTGCCCCTATCTGGATCCCAACGCTCAACAAGTGCTGAAAGGAGATCCTCATCAGCTTGGATGATGTCTAACCGCCTGCAACCGTCTAAACCAATGGTATGTAGCAGAGTCCAATCATCATTAGAAAGTGCTCTCCACACTTTTGGAATGGTCCTCGACCACCTATGCCGAGCATCAAGAAGCTTAACCTGAAAAGAAAAAAAAAAAAAATTAGCACAACATGCTAGAAATAAAAACAAAAAAATGAAAATTTTTACCTACCCTAGGTAATAAAACAAAAAATGAAAATTTTTACCTACCCTAGGTAATAAAAACAAAAAGCGAAAATTTTTACCTACCCTAGGTATAAAAACCAAAAAATGAAAAAATTTACCTACCAAAAAAAAAGCATTTTTTTTTTTACCTACCCTAGGTAATAAAAAAAAAAACCAAAAAATTTTACCTACCCTAGGTAATAAAAACAAAAAGCAAAAATTTTTACCTACCCTAGGTAATAAAAAACAAAAAATGAAATTTTTTTACCTACCCTAGGTAATAAAAACAAAAAATGAAAAATTTTACCTACCCTAGGTAATAAAAACAAAAAGCGAAAATTTTTACCTACCCTAGGTAATAAAAAACAAAAAACGAAATTTTTTACCTACCTTAGGTAATAAAAACAAAAAAACAAAATTTTTTACCTACCCTAGGTAATAAAAAGCAAAAAAATGAAAAATTTTACCTACCCTAGGTAACAAAAAAAAAAAAAATTCATTGCTAGCCTTGCTTAATGAGAAAACAATAATCATTTACCAACCCCACTTAATTATCAAAAGGAACAAAACAAACGCAAACAATAAAAGGGCAAATCGCCTACCTCGGCAAACCGACCACAAACTTTCGCTCCAACCGAGCCACCACCACCACTCCCCTCTCCAACCTCCATCTCACTCATCAATTCAACCACTCAATCAATGACAATTGGCAATTTGGTTTTGAAAGTGACACCACCCTTTAAATAGCCGCTTTTAGCGACAAAAAATGTGTGCCCGCATTTCCTGTGGCATGCGTGAAAATGCATAGCTACATTTTGAGGCACAAAAACGCGAAAACATGGTTTCATAAAATAAAATGCAAATTCACGTTTTTCACCACAATAATCGCAAGACCGTAGTTACACAAAAAAAAAACATCAAAACATCACCAAATCTCCAAATAATCATCAACACTCATAATCATCTGGAGTGAAACTTGTATCTAGTGGATTATCCTATACACCTAGCGGTTGCAGCGACTAGCAATCCATGCAATCCGGTTGGATGGGTAAATCACCATAAGGAAACTCATTCAGAAATTCACCACAAAAACAATGAATCAAGTCAGCTAGGTCCCTAAATCTATGAGCTTAAAAGTGTTCAAAAACAGATTTGCCAAGGTAATCCTACAACACCTTCTGTTGGGTCAAAAGCGGAACAACAAACAATAATTTGGTAATAATCAAAAACCGCTTGAGCATCAAATCCTCGACTGACTGGTTCCTTAAACCCATCATTTGGAAGGAATTGCTAAAGTCATAGTGGACAAAAACTCAAAATAGTGGTAAATTTTTTTACCATGTATTCTACAAATTAATGAAACCAAAAGCAAAATTGCAGGAACACAAAAAAAAAAATTCCAAGCTTGGGGCACAAAGAAAATCAAGACAAAATTCATTAACATCACATCAACATCAACAATCAACAACCCACTTTCAACATCTGTATTTCATCAATTGGCTTATGGGTGTCAACCTTTACCCAATCGTCAATTGAGGGGGTAAGCAAACAAATCAAAAAATTTAAATTCATTCACTCTATGTGTCAAGGAGAAATGAGTCCATTCGTCCAATAAAGTTAGATGTCATTAGTTTTTGCACCGCATTGTGTTGTACACAACGCAATACAAAAAGGGGAAACTATAGACACCAAAATTTGGCACCCTCTAGTTCACATTCACCACCTCACCATCAAATCCTACATAATAAATATATATGCCTAAGTTCTAACTTAGGGATATAAAATCCTGCACATCATTATATTTTCCTAATTTATTTAATTAGAAAAATCACCCTAGGATACCTTGTCCACACATTGGACATGTGTCCTGGACACCTCACCCAACATCTCTGCCACATCTCACCCACTCTTGTCCCCTTGTTTTTGCACATAGGATAGATTCCCAACACCCATGCCACGTTTAATCCACCTTGTCTCCTTTGTCCCTTCACATAGGATAGGATCCCATGTTTCACTCCACTTGCAGCCACATCACCCTAGTTAACTGAGCCACATTGGATGACTCACTCTAACTGCCCCTTCCACTTAACAACCCAGATTTACCACTTGGTAAACCAGGCTTGCCACCTCTCACTTCCCTCCAAAACCCTAGGGAGCCTATAAAAGCACCATTAGTTCACCAAGAAAAGGGAGCTAAATTTGCATACCGATAGGCTGCCAAAATATGCCTAGATCCAACGAGAAACCGAGAGTGCGAGCTTGAATCTGACCATTGGCATGCATCTCGAGGTGACCTATCATTTTAGTTGAAACCACCCGTCCTTGGTTTTACAGTCAAAAATGTGCATCCGTGGTTTCACAACCACAGGTCCACGATTTCTAGATCGCAAATGCGTTTCCTTGATTCCACAGTCCTGAATATATTTTATCAATAGAGATTAAGTATTCTAATATTAGCAAGGTTTTATTTGTTAATTTTTATGCTATCTACTTTTCATACATACATCAGTGATAGGTTCATTTGTAGCATTGGGTTTACCGCTTGACTATACAAGTGCTATTGATCCTCCTTGTTGGTTTTATGTGTGTGTAGGTAACAAATATCTTGAGCAAGCTGCTAAAGCTAGAGTGGCCCATTGCTGGATACCAAAGCCCACTCACCCCTTGAATCTGTGATGAAGGAATGAAGAACACCACAACTTGTGGAAGATCCAAAAGATCTCCCCTCCTCCATGAAAGCATTGGATATCAGATAGACAAGAAGAAGCATTGTAACATTGCTCCCAACATGCTTGGGGTAATTCAAAAATCCTTTTTGTAACACACTGTATCACCATTAATACAAAAGGGACATTCTGGCAAAATTACTTCTCTCTCTCTCTCTATTTGTTTTTATTTAAATAAATTGTGTTCAGTTCTTTGGTTATAGTAGCTTCTCTTTTGTCTTTGAAAGAACTTCTTTCTTGTATATGTTATCCATCCCTACTTTTATTCTGGTACCTGTATCTTTCAGATTCCTTGTACTTGTGATATTATTTTTCTTCATCATTATTGTTCTTTGGCTCTTTGCACTCTGTTGCATAATTTCCATACTTTCCACAATTAAAATACTTAAAAGATCTTAGATCTATGGGTTTCCTGGAATATTTATCTATTTTACCATAGTTTCTTCATCACTAGATGACTCACTGCTTGATTATGTATTCTTACCCTTTTTATTTTTGTCCACTTTGAATCAAACTTCTTTTGGAGGAAGAGGATATTTTGTTCTTATTTTAAAAGTCATAAGCATGCCAAGTAAAGAATTTATTGTTAGATAATCACTATAAATGGATGTTTCTATAGTAGAAAACTTTTCACTATACCTTTTTGGGAGAGTTCTCAAGATCTTATCATAAGCATCAGATTCATCAACCTTCATTCCAAGACCTTTCATATCAAGTATATGTTCATCAACCTTGCTGAGATAGTCACGAATGTTTTTATAATCCCACATTATTAAATTCTCAAATTATCCTTTGAGATTTTTGATCTTAGCTTTCCTGATACCTTTATCACTTTCATATATGGTATGCAATAGTTCCCATATATCTTTTGTTGTTTTACAATCCATAACCTTCATAGATTTTGATCTATGCAATCCTTTTATAATTGCATTCATAGCTATTGAGTTTTCATGCATTAGAATATTACCTTCCTTATCTTTGGGAGGATTGATTGTTGAATCATATCCAAGTTCCACTGCATCCCAAACTTCATTCCCAAGTGTCATCAGGTGAAATATCATCAGCACACACCAATACAAGAAGTCATTTCCATAAAATACTGGTACCGCATTATTGATGGACCCATCCTTTTGATTCTTTTGATCCATTGTGTTCTTAGACTGCTTTTCCTTCAAGCTATAAAAATATTTTGAAGGAACTCGCTCTTATACCAATTGAAGAACACAAGATTACACTAAGAGGGGGGTGAACAATATAAGACCACTTTTTAATTTTCTTTTACAATCAATATTATGTAGTGTATAGATAAAATTATCAATAGTAGTAATCAAAGTAATGCACAAAACACCATACACAAAAGATACATAAATTTAACGTGGTTCACCTAATGTGGGCTACCTCCTTAGAGTAAATATTTTTTCTAAATATTTCTCAAATAATATTTTGGGAATCATTCCTAATTACAATGTTTATGGACCTATGTCCAAAGGAAATGTTGATCCCCTAAATATGGTTTATGGATATCTATCCATAGGAGAACTCTTTCTCCTTTGCTCTAGCTGGTGATCCTCTAGAAGACACTGCATCCACTGCATTGATTGTGGATCTCTCTCCACTTGAATACTCGTGTCCTAACTCAGAAGACCTAACCTCAATGTCCGAGATGATGGATCTCTATCCACAGGAGACTCTGTACTCTCTTTTATATCACCTCCAATGCTCTGTCTCAATATTGTACTAAAAATAGTCTAGTCGGTATAGAAAAAATATGCTTAATAGGTTCACTCAGAACCTTCTCAAATTTTCTCAATAGGTCCACTCAAAACCTGCTAAAATATTCTCAACATTTCCACTCAAAACCTACTCAAATATGCTCAATAGGTCAACTCAAAACCTACTCAAATATGCTGAATAGGTCCACTGAAAACTTGCTCAAATATGCTCAACGGGTCCACTCAGAACATTCTCAAATATGCTCAACAGGTCCACTCATAACCTACTCAAATCTGCTCAATAAGCTCAATCGGAACTTGTCCAAATCTTCTCAACAAGCTCACTCAGAACTTGTCCAAATATGCTCAACAAGATCACTAATAACTTGTCCAAATCAGCTCAACAATCTCACTCAAAACTTGTCCAAATATGCTCAACAAGCTCACCCAGAGCTTATCCAAATTTACTCAATAATTCCTCTCTAGGAATTGCTCAAATCTATATTACAAGCTTCCATAAAAGCTCACACAAAATTAGTCTAAAAGCATTCTCAAAAACTTACTTCAAATCAGCTTAACAAGTCCACACAAAACTTGTCCAATTTCATAGAATCATAAAGAGAATTGTTAGAGACTCAATATGTTCTATACTCAATGCTAAATCACTTTCTCCACTCAATATCATAGAAGCATAAAGAGAATTATTAGAGACTCAATATGTTTTATTCTCAAAGCTCAATCTCAACTCAATTCAAAATATAGAATAGTTTGTTTCATATAAATTGAACAACCACTTCACACAATCACTTGACTAGGCTCAATCAAATCTACTCAACCAATCACCTCAAGGAACAACTCTTTCTCACAAACCCTAGTCCAAGCATGTATCACCCAACTCAAAATGTATCCAACAATGCTCAACAACAAATATCACATAACAATGATACTCATGTTCTTTTCTAACTCAAGTTCAAGTTCTTTGCACAACCAATGGTTTCAACAACAATGCTTATAAAACATTATTCACATAAAAATGATACTCATGATCTTCTCAAACCCTAACTCAGGTTTTTCACACAACCATTAGCTTTAACAACAATGCTTATAAAACAAGGTTTAATCACAACTCTCAATCCAGAAAACCTTGAAGCATTAAACCAACCACTTTTGAAAAGGAAACCCTAATCAGATCCTTTTCACTCCAAATCAAATTTTCAATCAAGCCAATCACCTAACTCAACAAAGAAGAATTTTGCCCATACATTTTCTTGAATAATAGTCGTCCTTACAAATCTGCCACGCTCATAATTACTTCTTTGACAAACTCAATAAGGGTTAGAGGTTATTTATTTTCTCAATAAATCACTACAAAAAAATAATATCAACCAAAATACACCTTATCACTTCATCTATAAAATAATACTCAATATATTTCAAAAGTAATCTCCTTGGCAATTTCACAATAAAATCAACTCCATTAAAGTCTTACTTCTCAAATACTCAAAATTTATTATCTAATACTTTAATTAAAATAATAGCTAAACTCCTTATTCCTCCTGACTTTATTTTCAATCAATAATTCTCAGCTAGCAATTTCCAAATAATAAAAACCTTTTAACTCCCAACTTTGCTAAAAGTAATTAATCATCAACCTAGGCAATATTATTCAAATGCTCAACAAAAATATTACCTCTTGCCTTGGAGGGGATTCGAACCCCTAACTCTACCCATGACTTGCGCCTTAGTTGTGGCTCTATTGCCACATGAGCTAAGTTCTCGCTTGGGGCATTGAGAGAACCACATGCTCTAAGTTCCTTATGCTGCCAACAAAGACAAAAATATTTACAACACTTTGGTTTTCCAAAACTAACTAAATTACGTCTTGCTAGGATTTGAACGCAACTCAATGTTACCACAAAAAACTTAACCATTTTTTCCTTGCCACTACACCACGCTTCCCAGCTAGCTTGAGGGTTTCAAGGCACTCTGGATTATTTCAATCATCGTCTTTCAAATATGTGTGTTGTTTCTCATGAGCTCAACCAACAAGTTGTATGCCTTTTTTATTTCAAGAAAGGATAATTTAATCAATGTCTTTTAGGGCATTATATATAGTGGCCTTTGTATTCCATGAAATCACGTAGACGCATCGATTTAATTCGACATCGGCTTGGTTGATTAGTTTATAAGGTATTTAAATTTAATTAAAATTAAATTTAAATATTATAAATTAAATTAAACCAAAATTAGGTTTTAGCTTAATTAAACCTTGAAGCCTTGTCTTATTGCACAACCTTGGTGTAACGAATATTTATTTATAAAATTTAAATTCTTTGTGAATTTAAATAATTTATAAATAAATATTATACCTCCTTTTCAACCTTTGCAATAACCCTTCTTGGGTTTTTATGAACCAATTGCTTAACCTATGCTCCCAATAATATTAAAATATTATGGACCCTTTTACCTTTAACTTTTGCACTGTTGAAGCTTTTCTTGGATGATAGTGACAACCTTTTATGAATTTATTTCTTTTCGAATTCCTTGATATGAGTGATAACTCTATCAGGTGACATCAATGACAACTTTCACTTAGAGGACTCAAAATTTCCAACATAAGTACTAGGAAGAGTGATGGAGAGTATGAGCTTCGAACTCAAGAATATGAAAGATCAAATGACTCAAAACAAAATGAGTGGAACTACTATATCCATGGAAAATTTTCTATCTATATTACCTCCTACTAATATATCAATACTAGTACCTCTATGAAAATGTTGGTTGGAGATCTAACATCGAAGACATGAACCAACACTAACATAAAACGTAGCTACCTATACCATGAATAGGAAAAGAGAAATGGGAAGAGGAAAAGGAAATAAAAAGGATGTCATAGCCAAAACTTAGAAGGACGGGTTATGACCACATAAATATGCATGCACCCTCAACACTATCAACTATAGATACAAGCCTACTACCTAATGGACCATCCAACCAGGTTCTCACTTAGAGATTGACACAGTGGGCTAAAAGTAAATTTTAGGACTGGAGGATGGGTACACAAAGTCTAGGATTCAAAATTATTGTTCTCTCGTCCAACCAACTTGTTGCAGAAATAAACCTTTAACCCTATTGCAAATATGAATTTCAAAAATATCGAGTAGACCCCATGAAATCTAGTTTAGAAAAATTAACTGAGTATCACTAAAGTAGCCAAAGCAGAAATAAGCATTCATATTTAACATTAAATATAAAAATAATATTAGAAATCACATAGTAGTATTCTTGTATTCACATAGCAATGATAAGTGTTACATGGGAATTGTAATGGCCAAAGAGTCGCCCTTGGAAATGAATAACATTCCACTATTTATAGAAAAATTACAATGAATTCAAAATATAAGCATTTTAGGTGCTAGGAAGGAAAATCATGTTGAAGTAGATAGATGTTTAACCAATAATCTACTTCTCAAGATAGTAGTAACCTTCTAGAAGGGGGTGGGTGTATCTACATCAATCTAAGCCCTTGATTCTTCTATGTAGGTCTTTAATCCTTATCTAATATACCCATTCATCCAACTGACGGTCCTCCAGTTAGGTGATGAATGATAGGAATTAATCACCTTGGGAGTAGCATGTTTCAAATCAATCACTTCTATGCATGAACGATTGGTACTCGGTAGCTACAAAAATAAATACCTTATTTAAATTTTTAGGTGATGTTAAGAGTTTGGATGCTAGGCATTTATTTTTTTTATCTCGTTGGATAGCAAATTTATACCTAAAGTAATATTATGAAGGGGGTGAGTATTTTCTCAAAACTCTACTCAATTTGTGCTCCCAAGTCCTGCCTGATAATGGGTAGGATTTTATGATATTTTCACCCTTGCTAGCTAGTTGAAACATCCACTCAATTAGTGGGTAGGTCTTTTTAATGCTTCTACCTGAAGCGAGGGACTAAACGTCTGCCTTTTACTACCCATCATGCTTTCTTGAACAACCATCCACCCACTTGCTCCTTATTACCACCCAACACTACTGCTATCACCTCTTTCCTCTGCTCTACCACTAATGCTTCAAAAATTTGGTGAACCCTTTGAAAAGTATCATCCTTTAAAATAGAGATTGGGTGAAAGATTCAAAATTTTAACCTCACTCTTGGTTATTCACATGGACTTTCTTCTTGCAGGAAAGGAGATTCTATAAAGTAATACTTTTGAAAAAAATGAAACATGCAAATATGGAGGGGAAATAGGGGATAATAAGGGTACATAAAACAAAAGCAAATGAATAAGACTATAAGAAAAAGGAGGAATATGGCTAGAGGTGAATGGAAAATGAGATGGGGGAGGGTGAAAGGAAAGAAAATATGGGGAGCCACAAGAGAAAATAATAAGAAAAACCAATAAGAGAGAACAAGAGGGAAAGAGGAGAGGGAGGGAAACATAGGAAACAATTTAAGTAAGAAGATAACCACCACTAACTTCATTGGTTAGTGACATCAATAAATAGAAGAAAGAGAAAGAAGGAAAGCATGCAAAAAATAAAATAAACAAAATGGAAGACAATCCACGGGATACCCCACTGACCATACTCCCATCATCTTACCCCATCAAAGACCATTGAGAATTCAAGAATATATAGAATACTAGGAACATTTGTTGATTCCAATGTAATATCTCTTTCTAACATAATCACATAAAATATTTGTTTACTCATCTCCACTCTTCTAGGGAATCTTCTATTGTAGCCTCATTCTTGGTTTCAAGCTTCTCAACACATGCTATCAATACTAGTACCTGTATGAAACTGTTTGTTGGAGATCTAACATCGAAGATATGAACCAACACCAACATAAAACGTAGCTACCTATACCATATATAGGAAAAGAGAAATTGGAAGAGGGAAAGGAAATAAAAAGGATGCCATAGCCAAAACTTAGGACGGGTTATGACCACATCAAGATGCATGCACTCTCAACACTATCAACTATAGATACAAGCCTACTACCTAATGGACCATCCAACCAGGTTCTCACTTAGAGATTGACACAGTGGGCTAAAAGTAAATTTTAGGACTAGAGGATGGGTGTAGGAAGTCTAGGATTCAAAATTATTGTTCTCTCATCCAACCAACTTGTTGCAGAAATAAACCTTTAACCCTATTGCAATGTGAATTTCAAAAATATCGAGTAGACCCTATGAAATATAGTTTAGAAAAATTAAATGAGAATCACTAAAGTAGCCAAAGCAAAAATAAGCATTCATATTTAACATACAATATAAAAACAATATTAGAAATTACATAATAGTATTATTGTATTCACATAGCAATGATAAGTGTTACATGGTAATTGTAATGTCCAAAGAGTCACCCTTGGGAATGAATAGCATTCCACTATTTATAGACAAATTACAATGAATTCAAAATATAAGCATTTCAGGTGCTAGGCAGGAAAATCATGTTGAAGTAGATAGATTTTTAACCAATAATCTACTTCTTAGGATAGTAGTAACCTTCTAGAAGGGGGTGGGTGTATCTACATCAATCTGAGCCCTTGATTATTCTATGTATGTCTTTAATCCTTATCTAATATACCCAATCATCCAACTGATGATCCTCTAGTTAGGTGATGAATGATAGGAATTAATCACCTTGGGAGTAGCATGTTTCAAATCATTCACTTCTACGCATGAACGATTGGTACTCGATAACTACAACAATAAATACCTTATTTAAATTTTTAGGTGATGTTAAGAGTTTGGATGCTAGGCATTTGTTTTTCTTATCTCGGTTGATAACAAATTTCTACCTAAAGTAATATTATGAAGGGGTGGGTATTTCATCAAAACTCTGCTCAATTTTTGCTCCCAAGTCCTGCTCGATAATGGGTAGGATTTTATGATGTTTTCACCCTTGCTAGCTAGTTGAAACATCCACTCAATGAGTGGGCAGGTATTTTGAATGCTTCTACCCAAAGCGAGGGACTAAATGTCTTCCTTCTCTACTACCCATCCTGCTTTCTTGAATAACCATCCACCCACTTGCTCCTTATTACCACCCAACATTACTGCTATCACCTATTTCCTTTGCTCGACCACTAATTCTTCAAAAATTTGGTGAACCCTTTGAAAAGTATCATCCTTTAAAAGAGAAAGTAGATTAAATATTTAAAATTTCAACCTCACTCTTGGTGATTCACATGGACTTTTTTCTTGCAGGAAAGGAGATCCTATAAAGTAATACTTTTTAAAAACATGAAACATGCAAATAGGGAGGGGAAAGAGGGGATACTAAGGGTACATAAAACAAAAGCAAATGAAGAAGACTACAAGACAAATGAGGAATATGGCTAGAGGTGAATGGAAAATGAGATGAGGCAGGGTGAAAGGAAAGAAAATATGGGGAGCCATAAGAGAAAATAATAATAAAAACCAATAAGAGAGAAAAATAGGAAAAGAGGAGAGGGAGGGAAACATAGGAAACAATATAAGTAAGAAGATAACCATCACTAACTTCATTAGTTAGTGACATCAAGAAATCAAGGAAAGAGAAAGAAGGAAAGCATGCCAAAAATAAAAGAAACAAAAGGGAAGGCAATCCACGGGATACCCCACAGACCATACTCCCATTATCTTACCCCATCAAAGACCACTGATAATTCAAGAATATACAGAATACCAAGAACATTTGTTGATTCCAATGCAATATCTCTTTCAAATGTAATCACATAAAATATTTGTTTACTCATCTCCACTCTTCTAGAGAATCTTCTATTGTAGTCTCATTCTTGGTTTCAGGCTTCTCAACACATGTTGATTTCTTCTTTGAGGTGCTATTTATAAATTAATTTTCCCATTTAATCAAAAAGTAGTTACTTCTTTTGAAAATACAATGGATATCTTTATAGGAATTATGTGAAGTTATGCTTGAATATCGAGCCTTGATCCATTGGGCATGGGGTCACAACACAAAAAAGAACACAAAGAACAAGGGAGTGCTTCAAAATCAATGCACTTCTTGATAGTCTATCATGATTCACCATGGTAAAATATGATACCATTTACCATGTTCTTACTACACCTTTATTTAGTTATCGACCTATTTACAAAAAATTACAGTGCGATTGGCACACCATGACCACTATCTTATCCTGGAATTTATCTAGTGAATCTACAATAACCAAACTATATTATTCTGAATTTGAGATACCTTTTGTAGTCCAGCTGGTATTTCTAAAATATTTCCAAGTTGCAATGAACTCATAACCTGGTAGTCCATTATGCATATCGGTACCTATACAATCGATGACTAATGTGATAATAAATCTTATCATGTGGGAGTCCTCCTTTGGTACTGGTTCATCTGGAAATAGGATCTAATATTTTTAGTCCTTAGGATCTACCTACTGTGATATCTCTACCATGTGCACCTCTGACATAACCGTACATGTTTGATAGTAGGGTGTATTGATTGACCCTTCTATATATGGGACCTCCTTGTGACCTATATTTTGATTGGATAAACCTTCCTAAATATGCCTTGGCTCTTGCTCAGTGTGCTCTTGAATACAGAAAGGATGCAAAATTATTCCCTCTTTGCAATTGGAACTTCCTACTTGGTTTAGATCCTCTGTTTGTTGGAACAAGGTGCAAGCAATAAAATTATTTATTGCAGGACTCATGCTTGAATCTTCTCTACCTAATATTGAGAAGAGATCCACACCTTGTGTTGCACTTAGCGACAATCCTATCTCCTACACAACTTTAGATATCATCCTTGGTGTATACTACGTAGTTGGAAGGGGATACAAAATGGTTGAAAAAAGGGATGGGAGGGCAAATTATCTTGAAGATATCTTTCTTGCTTGAAGAAAAAGTTGTTCAACTTGTACAACCTTCTAAAATATTTGAGGGAATTACCTTTCCTCAGATTGATAGAGGAGGAGGTTTATATCTGAGCTAAAATATCAAATGTAGTACAAGTGAGCCTAGGTGGGGGATGATTGGTACTTAAAGGGAATCCTATCCCAACTCCTTTTGAATCATATGTTGAAATCTATGATGGATTCAAAATGGACCCTCTTGATGAACAAGAAGTGCATCAACAGTTGAAAGGGATCCATGAAGTCATTAAATATGTCAACAAGGGCTCTTGCCAAGTCTACCCATGAACATATGGTTTTCTACCCAAGGTATTGGTACCACAATAGCATCCTCCCTTCCAATTATAGGACTAGAAGTATGATCATGACATCTTCATATGATATGCCATGGAGGGATGCTAAAGTAGCAAAATATTCAATGTGCTCTTGAGTAGTTCTTATAGTGCCATCATATTTTGTCAAGGCTTTCAAGGTACTTTTAGGAATTTCATGTTAGCATTAGAGGTTTAGTGGACCAAGGTCATCCCACTAGGGGTAAAAAAACTAAGTCATCTTGGCACCAATCTTCAGAAGTCCTAGTTCTTGCATCAAAGTTGAGTTCAAAGTCACCAGATGAACTTACTATCTTTTCTAATGAGATCAAGATGCTCATCAAACCTTGAGTCATCTAAGATATTTTGGTACTTTAGCACTATGAATGAGATAACTAGTCGCATGATTTGCATCTACTACCCATGGGACTCATCAATTAATTTGAGAAGATATGGGTAAATCAAAGCATCACCAAACTCTAACTTCTTAAAACATGAGGATTCTATGAGCTCCCCAACAAAGTTACCAAAAACTATTGGTTGAAGATCCAAAACCAAAAGCATGAACCAATATTAATATATAATGATCATCATGATGGTACCTAGAAGGGAGATGACCAGGCAATCAATCTCTTGATAATGTCAATTTCTTATCAGAGGTCCTAGCTACCTACATTGCAAACAAGAAAATGGAAAAAAAAAGAGGAAAAGGAAATAAAAGAGAGGTTGTAGAAAAAATTCACAATGATAGGTTATAACTGTATCAAGATGTATTTACCCTTAATACTACTAACTATGAACACAAGCCTACTACCTATCGGACCATCCAAATAGATTCTCACTTAGCGATTGACACAGTAGGGTAAAAAAAAATTCTAGGATCGAAGGACAAGTGCATGAAATCTAGGATTCAAAATTAGAGCACTCCTGTCCAACCACCTTGTTGCAGAAATAAACCCCCAACCCTATTGCAAATACAAATTCTAGAACTACCAAGTAGATCCCACAAAATCCAATTTAGCAAAATTAAATAAGAATCAATCATGTAGCCAAAGTATAAATAAGCATTCACATTTAACATAAAATGTAAACTTGATATTAGAAATCACACAGTAGTATTATTGTATTCACATAGAAATGATAAGTATTACATGGGAATTATAATGGCTAAAGCGCGTCCCTTGAGAATGAATAACATTCCATTATTTATAGATAAATTACAATGAATTCAAAATATACGCATTAAAGGTGCTAGGTGAGAAGATCGTGTTGAAGTAGACATATGTTCAGCTAATACTTTACTTCTGAGGATAATAGTGACCTTATGGAAGGAGGGTGTGTGTATCTGCATTAATATGAGTCCTTGATTCATCTACGTAGGTCTTTAATCCTTATCTACTCTACTCCTTCATCTAGCTGGTGGTCTTCGAGTTAGGTGTGAATGGCAAGAATTAATCACCTTGAGAGGAGTGTGTTTTAAATCAATCACTTCTATGTACAAATGACTTATACTGGGTAGTTGCAGTAATAAATACCTCATTTGAATTTTTAGACGATGGTGGGAGTTCGGATGCTGGGCAGTTACTTTCATTGTCTCATTGATTAAGAACTTTTCATCCAAAGTAATATGATGAAGGAGATGGATATTTCCTCAAATCTCCACCCAATCTGTGCTCCCAAGTCTTGCTAGATAATGGATAGGGTTTTTATCTTCTTTGTGGATAGAATTTTATGATGTTTTTGCCCTTGCTGGTTGGTTGAAACATCTACCCAATGAATGGTTTTTTGAATGTTTTCGCCTAAAGTGAGGGCCTAAACGTCCGTTCACTCTACTATTTTCCCTGATTGCGTGAACAACCATCCTCATGCCTACTGCTTGTTACTGCCAAACACTTTTGCCACCACCGCCCAATACTGCTGCTACCGCCTCTTTCCTCTTCTCGACCACTAATGCTTCAAAACTTTGGTGAACCCTTTGAAAAGCATAATCCTTTAAAAGAGAGAGTGGGTGGAAGGTGCAAAATTTTACCCACAAAAACAAATGTAAATTGACATAAAAATGAAAATTTAAAATGTAATCATAAAGATGCTTAATTTTTTTTAGCTATAGTCAAATTATAATTTCATATGTAAGGTAAAATCCAAATTCTAGACTGAATATATATGTCCAATAATATAAATTGATAAAAAAATTAAAGATTTATTTTGTGTAGAACGCTTGCTTATCTCTTTAATTTTAGAGCATGGTCTCATCGGTGAGAGCTAAGACTTTTGTTTATATAAATCTTATGGATTCATGAATACATTGAAGCTTCCACAAATACATAGATTAAAATCATTTTAAAAAAAGCTAAGTTATTCATGAAGCTTCCACAAATACATAAATTAAAATTATTTTAAAAAAAGCTAAGTCTTTAGAAGATGAATTTTAAGAAGAGAAAAATAACTGTAAATATTAATAAAAATTTTCTTTAACAAATTATAATTATTTCTGCAAAGGTCCAAACTAATCTATCTCAGCAATGTCCATACATATATAACTTGTATGGACACATCCAAAATATTTTAAATCATAATAGCATGTTTTAAAAAATAAACCTAAATCAGTTATCGAGAGGCCCAGGTTTAAAAAATAAACCTAAGTCAGTTATCCAGAGGCCCAGGTTCAAATCTCTCCCCTCACGGATATGTTGTATATAAAAAAATCCCTCATCAAAAAAAAATAAACCTAAGCAAACTAAATCCCAACAATTATAATCATTCTTTATTTGAAAGCAATACCAAGGATAATGAATGTTCCGCGTAATAATGGTGATATTACTTTAGATATATTTTGGATGGCAAAGCTGTACGTAATTCATAACCATTGCATCGAAAATTTACTTTCGTTGATGTTGTGTTTGCGACACTTTTTTTTTTTAAAGGTTTTTTAATTTAATGCTATTTTATTTCGATACTTAATTTAATTTTAAAAAATTTAAATCTAAACGGCTAAATATTTAAATCCAACGTGTGAATATTCAGTTTAGCATAAAATACAAACAAATTCAACAGTATTCAGATATATAATTTATTTATTTATTATTGGAATATCAGCATTATTATTGTTTATTTTATTGGGAGAGGGGACCTAAAATACATTTATGTTGCCGCAGACATGCATTTACTAATGCTAAAGAGGAAATGAACAAAGCACAGACCACACCTTGAGAAGAAGAAGGCGGAGAATTTAAGTATGAAGAAATTAACAATTCAAAAGACTATTGTCTGGAGCGCATATTTAGTATCTTTTGTACTTACAGCAATGATGTTTTCGTTCCGAGTGGCCGTAATTATGGTGGTAGAGTCTACGCTCCTTCGGTGGGCCATCTTCCTTCCGACTTATTTAGCTTTGCTATTTCCTCAACAATAAGGTGTTATATACATTTTCGGTAAATCTGAGCCAAAATTAAGCGCTTACTTGCAGAAATATACATGGTCGCCTGTATGGATTTTCAGCATAAGAACGCATGTTTGGCGATTACCTACAAAAGCTCCACGGGATTGGCCGTAATATGTTCTGAGTTCTTTAATGTAATATACATATTGTCTGTATATGACTGTTACCGTATTGACTGTATATGTGTATGCTCTTGGAGCAGCTGCTAAAAGGTTGTTTTGATGAAACCTGCAAACTTTCCACAGTTCTGTTATGGAAGTGAATATGAGTTGAATGGAAGGAGTTTGGAAACCTCTTTCGAGCATAAAACAAACCAGTTAATTTGTGGAGATATGAAACTTGAAACTTTTATGAAAGGATCCATGTGGACCTCCTCCAAACTATGGAAATGACCTCTTTTGATTTATGTGGACCTCCTCCAAACTATGGAAATGACCTCTTTTGATTTATGTTGTAATTGAACCTGAGCTTGATGACTTAACCATATGCTATTCGATATGTATTTAAGATCCATTTTGGAAAAAAATAGTTTGTGATGATTAGTTTATAACTTCATTTCAGTTGACTGGATTGTTGTGTATTAGGTTGATTTTCTATGTCCTCCTCTTGTAGCTAGTTTAATCAGTTTAATATTTTTTTAATTGAATAAATATTTTATATTAAAGAATTGGATAAGCAGAAAACAAAGAGTCCATATCAGCTTCAGTTTGAAAAATAAAAGCAAGCAATCAGATGGAGCACTTTTATAGTCTAATCAGTTTAATATTATTTGGTTCCATATAATTTATTTATTATATTTATGTAAGTATAAGATCAAATTTATAAATTTACTTATAAATATTATTGTTTTACATTTATGTAAGTATAAGATTAAATTTGTAAGTCTCATTATAAATCTTTTTGTTAGATTAGTTATTATGTTTGATATAATAATAAGGCAACCTTGGTATTTGAAATGTTGTCCATTCAATGTATATCTTAGTAGAGTGTTAGGATCATGTTGAAGTTATTGAATTAAAGTTTGTAAGGTAGAATCTTGGGTCACTTTTTAGTGAAGTTTGTAAATCCATTAAGCAAGTGGAGTTGATATAACACACAATATACCCTGGTCCTCATGTTGGCAGGATAATGCAACAACAACTATATTTTCTGATTCCTTATAAATTATTTTACAGTTATGCCCTAGCAGTTTGGTGATCATTATTGTTGTTAGAGTATGGAGACACACTACTCAAGAAATTATTTTAGGCTATGGTAATTTATTTTGATGGAAAAATATTACCCAATAAGGTAAGACCTCTAAAGGTTGATGTCATGTAATATTACCATTATTGCCTTTACATAGGTTGATTCACCCCAACTCCAAATGGGGCCACTACTTGTCAAGGTCAGGAGGAATGATGAGCCAACACGAATTTTTTGCCTAAGAATATCTTTACTAGTGAAAGCCAATGATCTCCCTTCTTACATAAGCACTATATCAATTGCACTTCCTAAAGCATGACTTTAAACCATAAAAGCATTAGAGAAATTGAGTGTCTCTAGCATAAGAGTTGATAACATAGCTTGTTTGAAGCATAGAAAGGCATGTGTTGGTTATGATCATATAAATAAATTTATCTCAACATTGCTATCAGAGGGAATGCAATTTTTCATAATCATTGACAATTTTTTTATTGTAGTTAGTGAGGCCTAGGAAACCCTAGATACTTTTGAGTGTTAGTTTTTGATGATATATATTAAAGGAAATGCAATGACAAGATGTAAAATGAGCAAGCTATGATATCTATCTAATAATGAAAATATAAAATACGGAAAAAATAAATGAGAAATTTCTGCAATAACTTAGAAATATGCCATTAATGAAAGCTCACAAAAATAGTACAATGCAATATTATGGAGGACATGAACACTCCATAAATTGTTTGAAATATCTACATTGTATTCACTATACTCACTCTATCTATCTACTAATACGATTCTACCACTCTCTCTTCTCTCACACTTCATAATATAGCTCAAAGGTATATATAAGAAGATATAATCCTTGGTCTATGACTCCTCATCTACCTATATTATGAATAATGTACATGTGTACTACATGCACATTTACACCATTGCATATTCTAACACTTGTGCATTTATTACATTGCTTGAAGTAACTACCGAAACCTTAATCTAAGACAAACTCCTAATATAGAAATGTACCCAAGGTGGTACATTGGCATGTACCATATAATGTAATATGCTCTAACATCCCCTATGTATTATATTATTTGTGTATTGAAGACTTAGTGTTCAATATGGGTCTTCATATTTTAAATATTCTTCAACTTGATCAGGTTCTTCCTCTACTTTTGATTTGGTATTCATGTTATATTTATTTATCTTCTTGATTACACTATTTTTTGTTGTTTCAAAGTGTTTGGTAGAATCATTTTTCTTGAAGTATTTCACGTATATTTGATAAAATAGAGATCTCATAATATTTTAGGTCGTAAGTGAATCATAATTGCTCCATTTTATTTTATTTCTTGATCTGAAAAATGTCAAGCTTGAATTCATTGTTAGTGGATGATTTTGAAATAAGAACTTGGAAGAAATAATCTAATTTAAATATTAGTATTTCTTTAAATATTTTATAGTACTTATCCTTATAGTAACAAAATAAATATGAATGAGTTTTTCCTTCATAATATTTACATGGTTGGAAAATCGAGCAGTTTGCTTTCTCATGACCAAATTTGTTGCAATAGGTGCATAGTGAAGATATCCCAACTTCTTTGTTACTTGTTTTAGGAGAATCAAGTCCATCCATTTCCTTGATGATATACATCTAAGTACAATTGAAGCTATTTTATCTTTACTTCTTTCATAAATTTGTAGGATATCTTTTTGATGAATAATCTTTTCTATCTTTTGAATATGGTTCTTAATATCTTGATTCATATAGTTGTCATCATTGGTAGATATTTCTAAATTTTTTATTTTTGCCATACTATTGGTTTGTGAATTCTCAGAAGTCTCTCTAAACCATATTGGTTCCTCTCTTCTAATAGTACTTTCTTTATTATCATTTCTAGAGTCAAGTATACCTTTCCATAGGTCCCTTTTAAGTAATAATTATTACTAAAAAATAAATAATTTTGATAGAAGTTATGTATATCAAAAACCTTTGAAGTTGTCTAGCTTATGACTCCCTAGTTTGAGTTTATGATCAAACTTGATAAAGATCTTCTTAATTCTCAAGTTTGTAAAATTTCTTATATCTTTTTAGAATATGCTATGATCTTTATCATGTGCTTAGCTTCCTTTAGATTTCCTTTTGAGTTGATTCTTTAAATTTTTGATGATAATTTTAATAAGATGTTCAACTACTATTTTAACCTTTTTTCTCCCTATTGATATTTGTACTTTCAATTTGATAATATTCTCTATTTTCAAGACTCTATAATTGGATTCCTATTTTCCCTTTAATTTATATAAGAGATAATCATAAATAATAATTTCAAACTTTTAAGAAATTCTAGGGATATTTCTTTTACTTTTTAACTCTCAATGGCTTAGTTTTCTAAATTCCAATGATATAATTTTTGATGTAGTAATCCTTATATCTTCCTAATTTGGAAATTTAGAAAATGATAATATTTGAAAAATAATATTTCAATTTTCCAAGGTAGAAAACCTTATATATCCTAGTTAATTATTTGTAAATATTTTGATATAAATAATGCACTTTGAAATATCTCTTAAATACATGATCTCCTTAATTTAATTACTTTCTAATGCACTAAGATTGTAATTTATTCGATGCAATATTAAATAAGCTTAACCTTAGATATAATGCATCTTTTATTTCCTTTTGAACTTAATGGAAAAATAAATACTAAACTCAATATAAATATACCTTTCTTATGTTACGTGTTGATTGGCTTTAACCTTGACTTCACTTTCCAAGCTTTGGAGTATTGTATTTCCTTTGTCTTCAAAGCATGACAATAAGAATTAAATGATCTAATAAGTATGGCACTCTCTTATTATGGTCTTCTATTTCCTTCAATGCTCTTTAACCTCTACATAATCTAGATATACATGCTATTATTGTGCAAGGCTATAAATACCTTTTATCTTCCTTTGAAATATATGCCAAGTGGCACTTATGTTGTCTTATAATGTATACCTTCTAGTTAGATGATGAGGGAGGTTACTAACTTTTAGATGTGCTAATTTACAGGTGCAAGTCTTGTAATAAACTTTGAAAATTGAAATAATGATTAACAAGAAGCATTACTCCAACCTAGGTGCTCTTTGGTTTGATTGGAGTGTTACTCAACCCGGGTACTCTTTCTCCTTTATGTAAGAATTAGATTTATGAGGATATGTATATGCTCTACTTCTATTGTTCCAAGTGACCCAATATTCCTTTAATTTTTATGAAAAGTGGAAGCTCCTTCCACGATATGCAACCAAACCCTTCAACGCATGTTATACCTATTGTTGCAAAATTTCCTTTGCAAGTTACTCCACTTCTCCTATAAAAGTAAGTTTTATTGAAGGTCAATGTATGGTGGTTCCTCCAATGGAGTTTGAATACTTTATTCAATGTGGCCATTCATACAAGTTCTTCATTGCTTCTTCTTAGGTAATGCTTTGTTGTTATTTATTGTTTACACCTTATCTTGGCTACTTATATTATTTTATTGTGTTCTTATTCTTTAAACTTACACTATCATTGTTTTATTTTGTCCTTGATATTAATACTGAGTTGTTTTACTTTATCTCCTTGTTGCAAGTTCTTTCATTGTGATAGGTGTATTTACTATGGTGCTATATTCATAGTACTATGACATCGAATATGATGTTTGTAGACACCTTGAATAGGATGATATTGATCCCTTTAGATGTCTCTATATCCTTACAACCATAGATTATGCTTTAACCTTGATAAAAGCTATCACTCATCGATTGTATTGTGCTACGTTGGTATCTTAAGACACTCATGCTTTGTATCCTTTTGTGCTTTGTAAGAGAAAAATATGGTGCTATTAAGAGCAAAATATATCTACAAATAAACTAAGATACAATACCTTAGTTGCACCTTGTCTTGATATGGCGGCTTCTTCTCTATTCCTTGGTTGTTATAATGCTCCTTTTTGGTAGCTTCTCTTCATCAAGATTTGTTGTTGTTCACATGTTATTAATGGTGTCTTTTGACACTCCAATTTAACCTTGTGTGTGCACTAATATTCCTTCCTTTAGTAAATAATTATTGCACTTTTATTTACTTTTAAGAATAACTAGTATGATGCCCTATTAATTCTCCTTATTGCTCCTTTTAATGAACTCTCTAACACTAACTAGTGTTAATATATTTTGTAGGTTTTAAGATAATAGTGCTACCTCCATATTGCTACTTTTAATAACTTTGAAAATGGTTTTTTAAAAGAACATAAATAGTACTGCACAAAAAATTTAATAACACCAATTATCAAACCTTATTTTGACCTCATTTTAGTAATATTGATTGGTGATTCGACTCACCTATTTTCTACTATTTTTTTGATGGATTTGTAACTCTTCATTGCTTTCTAAAATAGCTCTTTAACTCACCAATTTGCAGCTTTAATAATCCTCTAAATTTCTACTAAAAAAATATAGTTTGGTGGCTTCAAATATCCTTCACAATTCTTCCTTGAACTCTAAAAATTAGCAACTATTAATGCTGCCTAAATTGCTTCCCGTAACTCTAAACTTTTTAGATTCTAACATAGCTAAGTTCTTCACTAAAATGTTGTCCTTGAATATCCTCAATTTGGTATGAAATTCCTCCAAATTGTATCTAAACCTTTCCTTCTCGAAACCTTTGATTTTTAGCTATAAAAACCAACAACATCCTTTCTCCTAATTAGCCTTCTATCCTTCAATGGTAATCTTCAAATCTCTAAGATTTGGTGGCTTCTTCTAGCTCCTTTCTCCTTCAAACTCCTTATCAAATTTTGACTTTGACCTTGGCCTATCTAGTGGTTTTCTTCTCAAGAATTTGAATGTCTTGAGGTTTTCACTACTCTCCTCCAAAATTTGGCTAACTTCTTACCAAATTATTCTCCTTTTAGGCTTGTTTTTAGATGGTGACAATTTTACCAAATACTTCTCTACTAGGAACTTCTTCCCCAATGAGTTCTCCTAAAATCTACTTTAATAATATTCGAAGCCTTTTTTTATTTCTTCAATAGGGCTCTCCAAGCCTTCTCCTTCCTTGATACTTCTTCTCTAGGGTCTTTAGATTTTGCAACTTATCTAGTCTTCTTCTCAAGACTTTAATAAGACCTTCCTTGATCTCTTCAATATTCATCTATGGAAGTTATGCAATGAGATATATTTTTTATATGTCTAAAATCTAATGATTCTAGAATTTGGAATAGAAATTTGGCTAGTACTTCTCTATCTTCAATCTTCTAAATCTAGAATTTCTTTAGTGGGACCTCTTGTGGTCTCTTCAGCTTCTTAAGCTATTTTCTTGTTCCCTCTCTGAAATCTACAATCTTGAATCTTCAATGGAGATCTCCAATCTTCAATATTCTCTTGGAATTTTTTTTTTGAGTCTCTTTTTCTTTCAATCTGTAATAAGGCTCCTTTAGCCTTTTCTCTTTTACACTTTGCAATTTGCAGGTCTACAACTCTTGCAATGGGATATTTTCCTTGAGGCCTCCAGAATATTTATCCTACTACTTGTTGCTTCAACAAACGGATTGATTCCAAAGAAGACATTCTTCATAGATCTTGTAGGAAGCTTCCCAAATTTCATTGAATATTATTTTTATAACAAGGTATTAGAAATTATAATAGAAAAAACTTTAAATGTATATATAATTAATCTTCACTAGTTGATTTGTCAATATAGTGGAATCAATGTTGAGTCCTAGTCTTCACAAGTATTTTTAAAACTCTGTGGAAAGACTCTAGCCAAATGTAATTTTTAGAAATTTTAAAAATGATATTTATAATCTCTTCTCAATCTCTCTTGTGGCTCTTCTCTATTTTCTATTGATATACCATGTGCTCTGATACCATTGTTAGATTTTGATGATATATATTAAAGGAATTGTAACCACAAGATGTAAAATAAGCAAGCTATGATATCTATATGATAACGAAAATATAAAATGTAGAAAAAATAAATGATAAACTTTTGCAATAACATAGAAATATATCATTAATGAAAGCTCATGAAAATAGTACAATGCAATATTATGGAGGACATGAACACTCCATAAACTATTTGAAAGACTTACATTGTACTCACTATACTGACTCTATCTATATACTAATGCTATTCTACCACTCTTTCTTCTCTCACACTTCATACTATAGCTCAAAGGTATATATATAAGAATATATGACCCTTTTACCATGACTATTAATATACCTATCCTATGAATCATGTACATGTGTACTACATGCACATTTACATCATTGCATATTCTAACACTTGTTCATTTATTACATTGCTTGATGTAACTTCTCAAACCTTAATCTAAGATAAACTCCTAATCTAGAAATGTACCCAAGGTGGTACATTGGAATGTACTAAACAATGTAATATACTCTAACATTGAGAGTGTGTGGATTGGTCCATAATTGTATGGTAATAATATTCTTTAGATCCACCTTGATCCCTTCCCCTAAAACTATGTGGTTGAGGTACACTACTTGCTACATTCTAAAAGAACTTTTTGACTGACTTACACACAATTTATTATCATCCAAGAGTTGCAAGGTCTAGTTCAAATATTGCAAATATTCCTCCTATGTGTGACTATAAATTAGGATATTGTCATAGAAGACCAAAACAAATTTGCACATAAAGGACCAAAATATTGTATTCTTGAGACTCTAAAGGTTGAACATACATTGGTAAGACAAAAGGGAATGGCAAGGAATTCATAATGACCTTCATGAGTTTTAAATGTTATATTTGGAATATATTATTGCTTTAATATTATTTTATGATATCATGAATGCAAATCCATCTTGGAGAAGAAGTGAGGACCATGAAGCTCATCCAACAACTCATTATTGACTGGAATGAGGAATTTATCTTTGATAGTAATTTTATTGAGTTCAAAATAATCCATGCATAACAACCAATACCCATCCTTGTTATGAACCAATAGTATTGAAGATGAAAATGGGTTGAAACTTGGTCAAATGATCCTTGTTGCTAACAAATACTACACCATATTTTCAATTTTTATCTTTTGCATAAATAGATACCTATAGGGATGAATGTTGGGTGGAACACTTCCCATAATAAGTTGGATTATACCTAAAGAGGATTAAAATGGACTAGACCACAAAATGATGAATTTAGAAAATGCAAAAAAGTGTAGGTGTTAAATATCAAAATAATCAGCTCAAAAAGAGGATTGGAATGGACTAAACCACAAAGTGACAAAATTTAAAAAAATTTGATCTTTTCAAGGGACTACCAAGGACTACTTTTTTTTTTTTGTATTAGAAACTAACAATGACTATTGTGATAAACCACTACTTCTTACAATTTTTTATTTATTTTTCTTGAATTTACATGGTGGAATCAGTAGCCGCCACGAATCCAGGAAGGTTGTCCAGATTTTATGGCCACCATAGTATTCTGCGTTGTTTGCTCCAGAATTCGCCACACAAATATTCATGCAGTCTACCCCTATAACCATTAACAACTAACTGCTTTGGTATATTCCTTGTACTACTATTTTCCCTATTGTTGATAACTAATTACTCTGATATATTCTTTGTACTATCAATTGTACTATACTATAAACTATATACTATCTATTATATTACACTTGATGTTTAGGAACAATCAATTTGTGATGAGACTAGTCTCCCCTATAGTATGCTCAAATTTGATTTTGGTTTTTGGATAAGAAAGGACTAATAATAAGTTCAATAGGGACATTCTAAACCAAGGTGTGTCTAGTTTTATGGGCTCTCTAGTATATAATATTTGATTGTGATTAGTGTATGAGCTAATATCTTAGATCTCTAACTATAGTGGATTCCACCATATCCATAGCCACACTATCCATTTTTAGTTTACTATGAGTAAATTCCCATAGCTAACAAATTACCAATGAACCACAAAACTTAAACAACTGATATATTAAAATGGATGAGGGCTTCTAGTATTCCTAGGGTGATGTCCCTATATATATTGAGGGTGTGTGGGAGCTCGTAGTTGTGTAAGGGTGATATCTAAGGCCTAAGTATTAGAATTTGATCAATTATCACTTAATTTGATGTTTTAAAGGCTTTAGCTTAGCCAAAAAATATATCTCCTTTGTGATATTTTAAAACCTTTGGTACAAGATATCTAATTTAATCCACTAATAACAAAAAAAATAGAGTTATTCTTGATGATAAATGAGTAGCATGGAAAATTTACATAATAGAAAAATAGATGAGAGGATAATAACTTTTGCTATTGTTGTGATCATGGCCCTATAAAGGGATCTTATACCACTTTTTAGGAACATCTAGGTAAAAATAAGCATAATCCACAATAGCAATGTAGGTTTTAACACAAATGCAAAAATAAAATAACACAAGTGCTTAAGAAAATAATTTATTGGAAATACAAAAAACTCATATTACTCAAGAAAAATAAAAATTGTAGGCCACTTCAAGGGGAGAACCTCCTCAAAACTAAATATTTGATACAACATGAAATACAAGATGGTTTATTCCCTTCCACCCCTGTCTTATATAGACTCTTCCTGTAGCAACCCCATTGCTACCAAACCCAAAGAGAGTAATAATTTTTTATATATATTTACAATAGGTAACGGTCATAGTTAAGGTTCACATAGATGTGTTCCAAGTTTCATTTTTATTTAGGTATACAACAATTACGAACTTGTTGTTGTAGATGATACTTGAGTGGTTAGGATAGACCAAATCCTATAATTTTTGTGGTTCACCTTTATATACCTCTATGACATAAATGGAAATTTAATGCCCCCCTAAAATTCTTGTCATTCTTAGTGAATATAAGATCATTTGACCATAGTGTAGGGTTATCGCTTTTAGTCCCTCAAATAGGAACAACTTTCTCTATCCCTACATAAGTTCATCTATGTAGGATATTAGTGTAATAATTTAAGGCATAAATACTTGCACCTCTATGGTTAGTTATCTAGTGCTTAATTTTGAATTACCATACCTTCACAGTAGGCTATTTAAGACTATTATCACTATGTGTGATAAATAGATTGACCACTCGAAACTACCCGTTCAAGGTGCCAACACAAACTTACAATGATAATCCTAACCTTCATGGTAGGATATTTATTCCAAGCCTCACAACTTAGGAATTTTCAAAGCCTAACCACTTTTGGTAACCCTCTAGTATTCACCACCAAGAATGCATCAATCACACAATACTTGACTGTTACCTATAACAACTATCCTCAAGTTTTGGGATCATCTTGTTTAAGGTTCTAATGAATATTAAATATTCTAAATTAAAAGTCTACCCTTTACTTATGAGCCCCAAATAATCAACTCTAAAACTTTCTATTTGTGATAAGGAAATTACATACTTTAAAGTAATAATTGTGAAGTCTATCTACTTCTTAAGTCATTAAACATCACATGTAATAGTAGACCCTGTCTATACATTATCATTACATCATAAAGGTAAACATAACATAATATTTCCATCTAAAGAAACATATCTTTTGAGCATAGAATATATTAACTTAAGTATAATATTAATCATTTGATAATATCTCCTAGATAACATTTCATAATTCCATTCATTTTTTGTAAAAGATAACTATTATATTGATCTATCACTTTCAAGGAGTATTAATTTACATCTCAAAATAAATGGTTCTTCCATCAAGATAAAATCTAAAATCTATAGTTTACAATAAGCTTCCCATGATACGTAGGAGCTTCAATAAAATATTTTTTCACAACTTCCAAGAGTAATATCAAATGATAAGTCATGAATTATAAGTCTTCTCTAGTCTTCCTTTCGGGGTATCTCCTTGTACGATGGTGATGATATAAGGGATTATAATTTGTTTTGTTTTTATGAGTATGCAACTAAATATACCATTGCCAAGTATACATAGTTTGAAATATTCATTTTTACCACATAATCAAAACTATAATAAAGGTTTTGAAACACTCATTTATCCACAAGACCAAAATTAAAACTAAAATATTTTTGAAATATTTTATTACCCCCAAAAAACCATATTTGTTATAAAGAGATAAAAACATAATCCAAAAGGGTTTTGTAATACTCATTGGTGATCAATTCAATACATCAACATAGACATAGGTCCAAGTCTAAATTCAACATAGACAAGGGTTAAACCAAATTCAACATAGACAAGGGTCAAACTATCTTCATGCCCAACAACTCGTACCCTTAGCCCTACATGGGGGGATTTCTAGTGCCTCCAAATAGCATTACAAAGAAGCCTCACACCAAGACTTTCCTGACCAATGAAGAACATAATATTATACTGAGAGGGGGGGTGAACAATATAAGATAAAAAAAATTCTTTCAAACCAATAACTGCAATAATGTGAATGCAATAATAAATCAATGCACAATGATTATTATTTGGTGCTAAAAAATGGTTGGCTCCAACTGTGATAGTGGGACATCTGGTTTTAAAATTGTTGAATGTGGGAAGGATTTTTTTCAAAATTCCAAAATGTGGGAGGATGGTTCCAATTCTGTGGTGGTGGGAAAATCTTTCTCCTTTACGCAAGAGGCTGTGAAGTGTCTCTCTCATTATTATAATGGGAAAGAGGTAGGCCCCAATGCCATTTTTGTTTCGTTGAACTCCATCGTTGTTGAGGACACAGGTATTTCCTCTGGGTGGGAGATTACTTTCAAAATCCTTGAGGTTAATGAGGAATTGGTCCATTATGCAATCGATAATTTTGAGCCCTTATGGGGGAATCAAATTCCTTCCTCTCCCAAACCTTCCTTTTATAAGGTAATGTCATCCACCACTGCCAATTCTCCCCCTCATTTTGAGGTTTCTAGGAATAGGGTCAATATTCCTGCCAGTATTGCTAAGAAAATTATTGTTGTGGAATCATTTTCCTTGGTTGGGAAAGTAGTCAGGGGCAATCCCAATCTTGACATTATCAGGCACTAGGTTTTCTCCAGATTGAAAGTTCAAGGGTCTTTGCAAATTATTGTCCTGTCCAATGGCTTATTTGGGGTCTGCTTTAATAATGGCTTATTTGGGGTCTGCTTTAATAATGGCTTATTTGGGGTCTGCTTTAATAATGGCTTATTTGGGGTCTACTTTAATACTAAAGAAGACGTTGCTTAAATCCTTTTTGGTGGACCCTAGTTCCTTGGGTCAAGAAATGTCTTTTTGATGAATGAAATCCTGATTTTAATCCAGAAACTCAGAGCATTAACATCTCTCCTATTTGGGTTAGACTTCCATATCTATATTTGCACCTATGGTGGGAATCTATTTTCAAATCCATTGCCTTGACCATTGGATATCTGCTTCTCATTGATAGGATAACTTTATCTAGATCAAGGATGCATGTTTTCCATCTTTTTATCATGGCGAATATTGATTCTGCGCTCCCTAATTTTGTTGATCTGGAATATGGAACCTTCATTCACAATCAAGCTATTGATTATGAGAAAAAACCTCCTTTCTGCATTGAATACCAGACTGGGGGCCATCTTCGTGCTTAGTGTCCTACTCTCAAGAAACACATGGCCACTACTAAGCAATTGAATTATACTAAAACTATGGCCAAGGGAAATAAACTTCAGACTCCATCAAGAAAGGATAAATGAAGATTTCATCTATCCAAAGGAATTAGCTTCAGGCTGACCATGGAGTATAGAATCAAATATGTTCAAGGTAATGTCCCCTTTAACATATATCCAAATGACAAAGGGAAAATAGTTTCCTCGAAAGATGCTACTAACGAAGTTAGTATCTTTGCCTTCCCCCATAAATTTCAAATTATTGAAGACTTAGATCCTGAGGATGCTTTTGATAATAGTAACAATCCTAATCCTAATTCCAATCCCTCTTTGGATATAATGGAAGTCCAACAAGAATCACCTTCTAAACCTTTGACTGAGAACCCCTCTTTATCAACTATTATAAATGATGATCAGTCTATGATTGAATATGTCTTCATTCATTCATCCTTTTTTGAGCCCTCGAGTCTTGTGGTTTAGAAAATATCCATCGCTACTTTCAGTCCCAAAGTCACTAGAAGTAAAAATAAGTCTGCCATTGATTGTGGAGCAAAAAAAAAATAGGGGAAGACCTGAAAGCACGAGGATACGGAAGAAAAAAGGAAAGCGAATATGCGGAATGCAAATGAAGGAACTGAACTTAGCGCTAAATCCTAAAAACTTGAAAATGTATGGAACGAGGGAAAAGCATGATCGAATCAAAATGAAACAAATGAGAATAAAGAAGACAGCCCTTTTTATTAATGTGTTTCAAACTCGGTTACAATATGCATCCTCCCATTCCAAGGGCTAGGAGTGTTTAAGCATGAGCTCTTGTTACATCCATGGGCGCCTTTCCTTCTTTCGCGTGCCCACATGTAAAATGGGCAGACCAAAATGTCATCGCCACTTGGAATGATGAGTCTTGACTCCTTGATGCTCCTCTGATGTCTGAACCTTGCGTTCAAAGGAACAAGAAACGGTCAGTAGCACCTATGGATGAAACAAATCATGCAATCCCCAAGCCTACAATAAGTGAATGAGAAAAATGAATTAAAATGATATCAAAATAGATCCAAATGCTATGAAAATTTTATAGGGGCATCAGGATATCACCAGGAAGGTTCTGCAAAAATAACAGTCGAAAAATTCCTCACCAATTTGAATTCGCTTCGGGGCGGGACGAATTCACCTACAACAAAATGCCAAAAAGATATTGTCCCAATGTCCTACCTCTGGAGCTTCAAAAGACCTACAAACTTGGGATTAGCTAATTCGAGGCATTTTGGGAAGACCCAGATGGTTAGATTTTCCCAATTTGGCCTCCATCAATGGTAATTTGATAATGCTACTTGTAGGTTAGTAAAATCAAGCAAAGCTGGAAATATGATCAAAATTGCTCAAAAGGAGACGAAATTCAAATGACAACCTATTCAAACATCATAGAGTTGAATGCAAAAATGAAAGAAAGCAAATCAGCCATGGAATTCCCATTGCTCCGAAAGGGTACAATTAGGATTGTGGCAATGTGGGAGGGGGCACCCACGAGGCAGGCCGCCCACCGTTTGAAGCTTGATTTTGACACCAATCCACTTGGGATGGGTTCAAAACCTCTTGTGTGGTATTGTCAAAAAATTTGGTGGGATATTGTGGCCAAATTTCAGGTTTTGGAATAGATATTTGTCCTCCCAATAGTCACCCAATGACCTCCCTTCTAAAGGATACAAAGGATGTGAAAGGTGCAAATCCAAAAGG
The DNA here is from genome assembly GCA_028583015.1 of Wollemia nobilis. NCBI lineage: Eukaryota > Viridiplantae > Streptophyta > Pinopsida > Araucariales > Araucariaceae > Wollemia > Wollemia nobilis. Next base: position 182,477 of record JAQPPZ010002184.1, read on the forward strand.
TATGAGATGTGTAAATAAAACGACAGCACTTCATTTCTCTAAAATGCTACTTCTCTCTATATTTTGGGGTGAGGAAACTCACCAATTTATATACCTAGAGGTCTCTTGAAATGGGTATGCAAAGGTGCCACTTGGCAATCATGCCTCCCCAGGTGGAAGGAGATTCCTCCCTGAATAGGGACTCCATGACTGACCTTACAGATGCCTCTAACGCTTGAAAATGCTCACCCATACTCCCATGCAATGAAGGAAGCATTGGGTGGCGGACCTGAGCTGACATTTGTCAAGATTTGAATTTTTTCCCATCAAACTTGCAATTCGCTCCACCCTGGAGCGAATTCAGAATTTGTCCTAGGGTGGGGCGAATCCCAGATTGAATTCGTCCCAGGGTGGGACAGATACTGAGAAAAGTACCTGAATGTGCCAAATTGATCTTTGACCTTTCAAAACTACTGTGAGAGTGGTTAGGACCACTGTTTGACCTCTGAGGGATGCCCTTGGGGCTGTGTGTGTCAAAGCGATCAGTGTTTGTAGTCACATAATTGGATTGGTGTTGTTTTGGTGTCTACAGATGCCCCTTTTTGGGATGCGCTATGCATGGCACAGCGTCGAGCAAAAATAGATAACCAAAGCACTAATGATTAGGGTTTCTCAGTAACCTAACCAACTCTTGATGCCCCAAGTATGGAAAGGGCATGCATTCTTGAATCCTTGCTTCTGACGAGCGAAGGAAATCAATTCAAGTGTTAACCTTTTTTTGGTGAGGTGTTACTTGATCTTGGACATTGATCGGTCATGAATAGGCAAAGGGTGCAACATTTTGTCTATGAGAACCTTGAGTTCATGATTCACGAAATGCCAAGTGATTTGATCAGATTGTGATTATTGCTTGTTTACTACCCCAAGCAGGAGTGTAATTGTATTTATCAATGATTCTTTGAATGCATGTCATTTTCCTTAATTGGGTGTGTGTTTGTTGATTGGTGACTAAGTGTGACTACCCCCTCAAGCAACGAATCGATGATGGAATGACCTTCATGAGAAAAGCGACGAGTCGCTTGACCCAAGATGACTTGTGCAAGGGTGCCTTTAGATGGTGTAGCATTAAGTGTGTGCAGTTTTTCGACATTTAGACCTATTTTTGGTGGGTGGTAACCCTTTTTGCGATGCTTTTTAGAGCTAAAATTGGCAAAAATCCGTCCTCCCATGGAGCGGTTCGGCTATGGTAGCCTTCTTAGGGAGTAGGATAGTAAAAATTTGTGACCCCAATGTCTATTTTGGATGCCAAGAATGTTAGGCGTGAAGGCGCCTTCGTTCGGCAATGTTATTACTATTTTTGGGTGGGTTTTTGACCCTTTTGCTGATGCCATTTGGGGATGAAATTCTCAAAAATATGTCTTCCCATGGAGCGGTCCGGCTATGGTAGCCTTCTTAGGGAATAGGATAGCAAGGATTTGTGACCCCGACATCTATTTTGCATGCCCGGGATGTCAAGTGCCAAAGCACTCTCATCGGGCAAGTTTATTAGCTATTTTGGTGCATTTTTGTTGATATATACAGATAACTTGATTTTGCTTATGCGAGTGTTGATTTAATTTTATGCATGATGAGTGATGAGTATGGATGTATATATGTTAATTTATTTTGATGTATGCATATGTTATGATGAATGCAAATGTTTTTGATTTATATGTGATATGCAAAATGGAATGGATGAATTGAATTTGTGTTGTTTGGCAAGAGCACCATAGACTATTTAGGACTTTGTGATTTTGTTCTAGGCGATTGCTGTGGTAAATGACTTTTCATGTATACATGTGGTTTTTGTATTTTTTTATGGTAATGTGAGGATGAAAAGTAGCACAGTTGGTTTAGAAATGTAGCTAAGGTTTTCTGAGACTCAGACGATTTTAACTCACTAACCACGACTGTACTTTATCTTACAAGACTTTTGAACAAGGTATGAATCAGACTTGTCTTTGAACAAGCTATTTCACATACCTATGTGTGCAATTGAGTTCATTTATGTGGTATTTTTCAAGACACCACTAGTGCTAGATAGGCTGTCAACCAAACCTATACTAAGGATCACCTAATTAGCTCCACTAACTCCTTTGTTATATTTAGTCAGATTAATCTGCGGTGCTATCTAGGATACCATAAGCTAGCTCATCCACATGCAAACATTGATCTGTACACGAGTTAATGTGATAGATATATTGTCATGCGGGAGGTTTACTGCCAGTGACCGATAGTCTATCCACCAAACCAGTACTGAGGTTTGCCTCATGACCTGTCAAAATGCTAAGAGTTCTAGGGATTCAAGTTCGACTCCCTTATTTTCTTCAATTGTATTGGGATACTTGCTCGTTTGTAGTGATAAAAATCACTGTTTATTTTTATATATTTTTCTTTTGAGCAAGGGATTTGGATTTCGAGTGATAAGAATCACTATTGTATGTGCCTTTTGATGTATGCACTCTGGTGGTGATGTCAAATTTTTGGAGTTTTGACTTTTTGCAAAATTTTGATATTTGCAACTTTTTGAAAACTGGGGATTCTTGGGAAATTGGGTAGGGAATATGCTTGTCCTTTTGCCAACTCTCAGAATTCTTGAGGTCATTCGCATAAGGGGATGAGCAAGATAACCATTTCACTTATGGTGACCTAGATTGTTGTGCAGGTTTCATATTTCGTTCACACAACTTGGGAATTTTTATGTGTTTTAATTTGTGTTGGGGCTACGTAACAAGGTGTGATCCAAGTAGAACTCTACCTTCGTAAAATCTATCTGAATTGGTACAGTATGTGGCTAGAAAGCAAAATGACAACTGAAATAAGAAAACTCTTGATACATTAGAAGACCACTGATTCCGGTGCGGTAAAAAGCAGTGAATGGCATTTTTATTTTTTTTTATTTTTTATTTTTTTGGACTTCTTATAAAATGGAAAAATGTGGAACAAGATGGACTAGCGGAGTAATTACATTCTATGGTTCCTTTGACCTGTAAGACCACAAATATGCAATGTATGGATGCAATGCTTAATGCAGCTACATATTTTTGTATTTTTGATGGATTGATTTTTGTGAATATGAAGATGAGATGCAAGAAGAGCTCTCTATTGATGAATTTGAGCATGCCTAGAAATGAGATGCAAATTTTGGTTGTTTTTGATGGTTTTACTATTTTTGAATTTTCTTTTTGTTGACCAAGCGATTGTGGGAATCCTTGGAGCTTTGGGATTGACCAAGTGATTGCAAGAATCCTTGGAGCATTTTGGGATTGACCAAGCAATTTTGGGAATCCTTGGAGCATTTTGGGATTGACCAAGTGATTTTGGGAATCCTTGGAGCATTTTGGGATTGACCAAGTGATTTTGGGAATCCTTGGAGCATTTTGGGAGGGACCAAGCGATTGTAGGAATCCTTGGAGCATTTTGGGATTGACCAAGCGAGTGTAGGAATCCTTGGAGCATTTTAGGATTGACCAAGCGATTGTAGGAATCCTTGGAGCATTTTAGGATTGACCAAGCGATTGTAGGAATCCTTGGAGCATTTTGGGATTGACCAAGTGATTGTAGGAATCCTTGGAGCATTTTAGGATTGACCAAGCTATTGTAGGAATCCTTGGAGCATTTTGGGATTGAACAAGCGATTATAAGAATCCTTGGAGCATTTTAGGATTGACCAAGCGATTGTAGGAATCCTTGGAGAATTTTAGGATTGACCAAGCGATTGTAGGAATCCTTGGAGCATTTTGGGATTGACCAAGTGATTGTAGGAATCCTTGGAGCATTTTGGGATTGACCAAGTGATGGTAGGAATCCTTGGAGCATTTTGGGATTGACCAAGCGATTGTAGGAATCCTTGGAGCATTTTAGGATTGACCAAGTGATTTTAGGAATCCTTGGAGCAATTTGGGATTGACCAAGCGATTGTAGGAATCCTTAGAGCATTTTTGGATTGACAAAGCGATTGTAGGAATCCTTGGAGCATTTTTGGATTGACAAAGCAATTGTAGGAATCCTTGGAGCATTTTGGGATTGACCAAGTGATTACGGGAATCCTTGGAGCATTTTGGGATTGACCAAGGGATTGCAGGAATCCTTGGAGCATTTTGGGTTGAACTATGGCTCTTCAGGGGATAAAGGTACCCCCAGCTTGATGATCTTTGTGATTCGAATCTGGCTCTCAAGGTATTGGCACGAATGGATCATCCCTATGCATGGAGAGGAGGATAGGGTCCGCCTTCGGCACTGATATTGCTATGGGATCTCTAGGCAAAAGTTGATATTTGTATGCCCAAAGTGGTGGATGTAATGCTTGGTACCACTGCGCTAGGTTAACATGCCACTCATGCCCTAGACTTATGTTTAACTATTGAAGTGCGTCATCAGTATCCATGGGGTGTGGATGTTATTGCATGTGATTGATGTCAGCTATCTCTGTTTCATCCTCATCTTCAGCCAGTGAGTCAAGCTCATTAGAATCTGGCGATTCTGAGACATGGAAGACTCCATCATTGGGTAGCGCTATGATCAGAGGTTGATCCCCTTTGAAAGGAGCCTCATGTAAGTTGGGATTTTGGAGCCCCGAAATCTTTGTCTCTACCGAATCTAAGTGCTCTAGCAGCGCATTGCATGTATCGGGGGATTTGAGCTCCTCCTCATTGGTTTGTCCCTATTGCAGTTTGTAGGGAACTTGAGGCCCATGGAGGGGTAGCCAAATGGCACCCCCCATGCCTTGGTAGGGCATTTCATCCCACTCTTCTTCTCGCTCTGATTCCTTAGAGGCTTCTTGAGTAATTTCTAAAGGTGGACCATAAACTTGGGTGGGTACCTAAAGAATGCGCCCGTCATTGGTTAGAGGAGTGGCCTCCTGCTCATGTCTAGGAGGCATCGGTGGCGGTGCTTGATAAGGTCGTGGAGACTTGTCTTGCACCCGGGGGTTGTGCCTCTCATAATGTTTTGTATTATGCGTGTGAGGGGTTGGAGTCCTCTCCTACATAGTGTGTTGGAACAACTCATCCTTCAAGCCCTATAGGTGCTCTTTGTTAATATGGTATAGTTCCTCTAACTGTAGTCACTCTAGCTCAAGTTGCGTGAGTTGCGCCCGACGGGTGACATGTTTGGAAAATTCTAAGATAGTTTGTCCCGTCATCTCATGTCTAGAAGGGCTAGATGCCTCTCCGGCATATCTATCTCAGTTGTGACGATTTGAGATCTCTATAGGCTGCCTCCCTTCGTTGAGGGGAGCAGCATTTCCTCGAGGCTTTGGCCTCAGTATGTGATCCTGATAGCTAGCAGGTGCGGAAGCGCATTGCTCTTGCACTGTATATTGCTCTCAAGGAAGGTAGGGGTCTTCCTCGTGCTCTTTTTCATAAGTGAAAAAGGTACGAACATAGTTGGATCGCCCTGCCTGAAGATCCGTGCGCTCTATATTTGATCAATTTTTACTAACAGTGATGCGGGGTGTAGGAGGGATGGCATAATCATGTGCCCCCCTTATGGACCCCCTGCCATTCTAGCGCTTCATCGCGTGGTGGCCACTTATAGCAGGTGTCTAAGGGAGCTCTCCTATGGGTGTACCCCTCCTGAATGGGTGTGTGCTAGGTTTTGTGCTGGCAGGGAGTGCCCCTAGAAGGGGTGCCCCTATAGTCTCATTTCGTTGGGGCGCGGAGGGGACTGCATTGTGTGTTAGGCCGCCAAAGTGGTATGACCAAATCCTTAGGGCTGTATTGTTCCAAATTTTTTGCACCCTTACCTTCAGGCTAAAGGATCCGCACCTGAAATGGGGATGCGGGAAGGATGGGACAATACCTCGGACTGAGAGGCCTTTTGAAGGTCCCACCTCTCGGGGGAGGTGTATAAAGGTGATTTTTCGATGGATGGTGGGTTCACCAGGAAACTTTTGAATGGCAGTTTCCATGCCTAGGTTGGGAATGTGTTTGATGTGTTCAATTTTATCTTTAATCATTCAAATCCTAGGTTTGGCCAAATGAATCTAAACTATTCTATATGAAATGCAGATTTAAATGAATACAAAAAGCAGATTTAAACATAAAACACAGAGAATAAGCTAGATGAGAAAATTCATACCTGGTTCCGGATGTCTAATGGAGGTTCTAATTTTTGAAGCAGTCAAGATCGCCTCTGATTTGACAGGATCGTCTGCTATCAGACAAGATCGTCTAAAATCTGACAAATTCGTCAAAGACCTACAATCAGAGAAATAGACACAAAATACCAGAAATGCAACTATTCCAACAGAGGGTAATGATGCAAAATGACAACAATAATATTAAACTGATAATTATAAACAAAATATGAGTGCATTACAATTATTTAATGACAAATTATGATTTTATCATGCATTAAAACTATATGGGTGAACTCTAGGATGCAAAATAGTAATAAGTCTAACTAATGCAAAGCAAAACAAGTAGATAGTGGAGAAAGAATGCAAACTCAGGGCACTGATTGCCCCCAATGTTGACTGCAGTTGAAATCATCTCGAATTGGTGCGTGATCGTCCGAGATTGTACAAGATCGTCTGCGATGATCTGAGCTTGCTCCGACTGAAAAACAATGAAGTTCCTACAAACAAACTAGGAGAAATACGAAGGCAAATGGTGATTTAAGAGGGTCTAATGCAAATAGAACTCGTGTTACAGGAAAATTCAGCCAGGGGAATGTCAAGGGGAGGGCCTAAGATTAAATAGGCATAGGAAGGAGGTTGGGAGGTTGGAGATCATCCCAATTTGGGATATCTCCAATGGGGGAAGTCTCTAACCGTGTAGACACGCTTTTGCCCAGGTTAGAGACGCCGTTGAAACATAAGCTAATTATGAAAAATCAATTTTGGGACGAAATCGTCTGGACGTTCTGCTCTAGACGAAATCATTCGATCTGAGGCGATATCGTCTGATCGGAGATGATATCGTCCAATGGTCACAAAAAATCCTAAAAATGGCATGGAAAATGAGGAAAGCGGTTTAACAGGCGGTTAACGGGCGGTTCGGGGTTAAAATTTGAATTTGAATTATTACTAAGGTAATTTTAATTATTGCTAAGGTTTACTGCGCCAATTTTAGGGTGCTACATTTTACCCCCTCTTTAGCGAATTTTTCGAAGAAAATGCGTTAAAGATGAGTTCTTCTCGATCTATGAGAAAGCAAAAATTATTCCCATTTTTAGGCGACGATTCTAGGTCGAATCGTACAACAGCTTACTATGGTGCCCCCTCCGTGTTTTTACCCAAATCGAACGTTTGAGGTAAAAACGCGAAAAAGCAAAAATTTTAAAATGCTGATTTTTAAATAAAATTAAGAAAAATAGGGTAAAACCCTAATTCATTTTTTTTATTATTATTCATTTTTATAGGACCACCTCCTCCACGTCAGGGTGGGGGAGGAGATGAGGCTGAGAGCTCGAGGGCTTCTCGAGGCTAGCTGCTACAGACTGTACTACACAAATTGATACATAGTGTTTATTATTTTTGATAGAGGATTGAGTATGCCGAGGTACAGATTGTGGCATACCGATCCAGTTTTGAGATGATGTATATATTGTTGATATATATATATAGATGAGATATTTTTGATCATATGACTTGTCTTATGTGTTTGTATGATGCTTTAATGTTTTGGTGTGATTGATTTGATGATTCATGTAATTATGTTGTTTGGAAATATTATGGTTTGAATGTCATGCTTTTAAAATTTAAATGAAATAATCTGATGTAAACAAATTGGTTGTTTGTAGGATAATTTGATAAAAATAAAAGGGACTTCTAACAATAATTTCAAAGGACATTGTCGCTATTATAGACCATTTCATGGAGTCATCGCTCACTAGGTCGTCAAGCTAATCCTAGTATAGAAATATTGTTAAAAGTAAAAGAGTGCTTAAGAAATTGTCTTAAGACTTTGTTGTGATGATGGAAATGATGATGGTTTGATGATGATTTGTTTTCAGATTTTCATAAAAATAGTATGCATGAAATATTTTAAAATGATTTTTGCTAGGCATAAATTCCTAAGTGTGATAAAATTTTGAACAATTCCTTAGAATTTATACCATGGTTGCAAAATTGAATTTGAACATAATGTCATGAAATAGAATAAGTGTGCGTTTGTTTGTAAAGCATAATTGTGTAACATAATGATTTAAGTCATATGTTTTTTTTTTATTTGAAATAGATGGGAAAATAAAATTAAAACAATGGTTTGCGCTAGGCATAGAATATTTAGGTATAGACTTATACCATCATCGCGAAATCCAAAGAAGAAAATAATAGTTTTATTGCATGGTTGATTTTTAATTTTTGAAAATAAACAGAAAATATGAAGATGAGGACTTGTGCTAGGCATAAAATTCCAATTTTGGTTTTGGAACTATACCATCGTCGTAAAAGTCAAAAGTTATATAAATGTAACTTTATTGCATGTTTTTGAAAATGATTTTGATTTTTTTGGTAATGCATGTAGTTGTCTTTATACTAAACAACTGTTCTCAGAGAAGAAAATGAAATTATTCCAGACAATTTGCAAAAATATTTCAAAGTATCTTAAAGACAAAAGTTAGATTTATAAGGAATCCCATGTGCGTATGTGAGTTCATTTTCGATCTTGATTTATCATAATGATACACAAAATCTCTCAAATACAAATGTGTGTGCAATTGCTTTGTTCATTTACCAGTTTTGAGCAAGATAATTTGATACAAGTGATTTGAATTAACCAAATAAGTGTTCATTAACCATGATTTAGATGCATATAACCGTACCGGACTACTATGTAAGTCGGGTTATCAAGAGCTAGCTAATCCATAAGCAGACATAGGTCTGTACAAAAGAAGGTCGCTAATGTGACGGACATATCACCACGCTAGGAGTTACCCAAGGCCAAGCGGGTTGGGCACAAACCACCTGTTATGGGGCTTACCTCACAGTTTTTGAATAATTGAGAATTCCAGGGATTCAAGCTCATCAACCCTTCTTTTCTTTTCAATGGGGAGGGAAAGGGATTTTATTGCTTTTGCTTTTGCTTGTTTTGTTTTCTTTGCTTTTCTTTTCTCTTTTTTTTTTTTGTATTTTTATTTTTTGTATCTTTTGCTTTGATATTTGAGATAATGCTGAAATAACCTTTTTCTTTTTCTTTTTTCCTTGAACTTTTCTTTTCTTCCTATGCTAGGGATACTTGCTCGGATTAGCTGTAGAGCAAGGGATTTTTATTCTAGGTAGGGGTGAGCTTGTCCTTTTGTCAATTCTCAAAGATTCTAGACCATGTGCATGATAGGATAGCAGGGGAAATTTTTCGCTCAAGAAACCACTTCTACTATGTAGCATAGCATGGACATTACAAATATAATCATTTTATTGTGAAAAGATATGCTTGGTTTAAGTAAATAACAAGATCAATTCTTTGTGCTCAAACTTTATTTAATTAAATTTTGTGGACTTTGATATAAGAGAGATTAGTAATCATACCAAATAAATCAAGATATTTATTCATGTGAATGTGAAAGTGCGGGATTCCAAATAAATGCTAATTTATCCAAAATAACTGAAAATATAACTGCAATACTTCACAATTTGAGAGGTACAAAAATAAAAGATGTTTTTGAAGATTTTGAATGTTTTTATATTTTGATTTTAATTCATGAATTGAAATAATAAATAATGTTTTTAAACTTTTAAAAAAAAAAAAAAAAAAAAAAAAACAAAAAAAACAAAAAAAAAACAATTTTTCATTTATAGTATCTTCTCCTCCTTCTATCCCATTACTATTTTTTTGAAAGTTTTTATATGAATTTTTAGATGATGGAATTGGTGGTATATACAAGATGATCTATATACACTATATAAGGTTATTTGAGTATAGCATGTCTAAGGTTGCTTCAAAATCAAAGGAGGTTTTGAAGGATAATTTGGTTGAGGTGAAGGTAAGAACAAAAGGTGATGAATAAAAGGTAGCGATAACAAAAGCTTTGTTATAATGTAGAATAATGTAGCAAAAGATTTGACTTTTATATGTGTAAAATTGATCATGTTACAAAATAAAATGTAAGAAGGATAAGAAGGTTCTTCATTCTTATCACTATATTCCAAATCTTGATAAGATGGAGGGAGCATATGTGAAAGATATGCATGGATGTTATTTGATAAACAAGGATGATCATATATGGATGAAGAAAAGTGATGGATAGAAGATAATTGTGATAATAGAGAATGTATAGAACTTGATGTTTCAACCATTAAATATTCTTCAAATGGTTTTGGGTCACCATGTATGGTAACAATTTTATTTGCAATTTCAAACTTCAAACATTGGTGAAGAGTGGAAGGGACAACCCACATCGTATGAATCCAAGGACTTCTGAGAAGTAGGTTGTAATATGAAGGGCAATATGCTACATAAAATAGAGTATCCAGGATCTTGGATCCAATATTAAAGGGAAAAATTATAGTACCTTGAGCTTCTTGAATTTCATTGTTAAAAGATTTTATAATAACATTTGATTCATTAAGATCTTCTTCCTTTGTTTTGAGTTTTTGGAATAATTGATAAGTGCATAAATTAAGAGAGGAGCCATTATCTACCATGATAGTTTTAACAGGTGTTTCTTTACTAGATCCTGTAATGTAAAGATAGTAGTCTTCTTGTGGAGTAGAGGAAGGAATCTCCTCATCATAGAATGAAATATGGTTAACCTCAAGAGGGTTTACACCATTAATTATGTTCTTAGAGAAAATATGATGAGGAACAAATTGTTGGCTAGGTATTTTGAACAAAGTTTCCTTATGAGAACTTTGTAATACTTCTAAAAGGGATATCTTTGCTTGAGGATTAATCACTTGTTGTTGGCTATCAAAGTGGATTTCAGATTGAGATTTTGATTCTAAAGATGAGCTTTCTATGCTTACATTCCATTTTGGATCATTCTCTAGAGCCAAAGATAGTTTTGAAGGTTGGTCAAATGAGGAACCCATATCTTGAATATCGGATTGAGTTGATTGAATTTGAGGTTGCTCATTTGTAGTTTCTATTACAATATTAGTAATATCATCATGATGGAACACATTAACATGCAATATTTGATTGGTTTCCTATTGTTGATAATTGAATAGGGGTTCTTGGGAGATCCCCATGTCTTTATTGATTATTGGTATTTGTTGTGTAGGAGTTTGATTGTTTAATGGAGATTTATACTCAGTTGTAGATTGTAATTCCTTTATATTAAAAAGACCCTCATCAATCAAATCTTGAATTGCACATCTTAAATCTTTACAATTTTGTGTCATATGTCCATCTACTCTATGATATTCACAATGTAGCTCAAGTTTAAACCAATCTGTTGTGGTATCAAGTTGTCTTATGGAAGGAAGTTCAATCTTATTTGTATCAAGTAAATGCTTGAGAATTATATCCATTGGTTGATTGAGCTTTGTAAATGTACGTGATGAAGGTTTTTGAGAGGTTTTTGATATGTGCCTTAGGAGTTCAGTCATAAAAGGACCTAATGGTTTCTTACCTCTCTTTTCTTTGTTATGGGTAGAATGATGATAGGAAGATTGTGAAGTATGATGTGAGTGCATGGTAGGATTGGAAGAATAAGTATTTTCTTGTTGAAATGGATGTGTTGTATTGAAAGAAGAATATTGAAAGGGTGGAGGAGGATTATATGTGGGTTGATAGACATAATATGGATATATGGGAGAATAGATAATATCATTATGAAGAGGATTGGAAAAGGGATTATCCTGTTGGGTTATGGATGAAAAATGAGAAAAGTGTGATGGAGGTGATGTTGAATAGGGATGAGGTTGGTCATAATCAACAAATGTATTTGGCTGAATTCTTCCAACATTATTGATGGGCTCATATTGATTTGAGTAAAAACTCATGGTTTCTTTAGTACTTCTAAAAGTAATATTTAATATCTACTATTTAGAATTGAATCTAAAACATACAAACTTGAAATGATGATTTTGTTATATATATATATATATATATATATATATATATATATTCTTGTATACATACATATTTATATATATTTATATTTTGTTTTCAAAAGGTTTTTAGTTTCACGTCGGGTTCACCAAAATGTATCGTTCCAAATTTTCCGCACCCTTACCTTCAGGCTAAAGGATCCATGCCCGAAAGGGGGATGCGGGAAGGATGGGACAATACCTCGGACTGAGAGGCCTTTTGAAGGTCCCACCTCTCGGGGGAGGTGTATAAAGGTGATTTTTCGATGGATGGTGGGTTCACAGGAAACTTTTGAATGGCAGTTTCCACGCCTAGGTTGGGAATGTGTTTGATGTGTTCAATTTTATCTTTAATCATTCAAATCCTAGGTTTGTCCAAATGAATCTAAACTGTTCTATATGAAATGCAGATTTAAATGAATATAGAAAGAAGATTTAAATAGAAAACACAGAGAATAATCTAGACGAGAAAAGTCATACCTGGCTTCGGATATCTTATGGAGGTTCTAATTTTTGAAGCAGTCAAGATCGCCTCTGATTTTACAGGATCATCTGCTATCAGACAAGATCGTCTGAGATCTGACGAATTCATCAGACGAATTCATCAGAGACCTACAATCAGAGAAATAGACACAAAATACCAGAAATGCAACTATTCCAACAGAGGGCAATGATGCAGAATGACAACAATAATATTAAACTGATAATTATAAAAAAAATATGAGTGCATTACAATGATTTAATGACAAATTATGATTTTATCATGCATTAAAACTATATGGGTGAACTCCAGGATGCAAAATAGTAACAATTCTAACTAATGTAAAGCAAAAAAATAGATAGTGGAGAAAGAATGCAAACTTAGGGCACTGATTGCCCCTAATGTTGACTGCAGTCGAAATCGTCTCGAATTGGTGCGTGATCATCCGAGATTGTACAAGATCGTCTACGACGATCTGAGCTTGCTCAAACTGTAAAACAATGAAGTTCTTGCAAACAAACTTGGATAAATATGAAGGCAAATGGTGATTTAAGAGGGTCTAATGCAAATAGAACTCGTGTTATAGGAAAATTCAGCCAAGGGAATGTCAAGGGGAGGGCCTAAGATTAAATAGGCATAGGAAGGAGGTTGGGAGGTTGGAGATCATCCCAATTTGGGAGATCTCCAATGGGGGAAGTCTCTAACCGCGCAGACATGCTTTTGCCCAGGTTAGAGACGTCGTTGAAACAGAAGCTAATTATGAAAAATCAATTTTGGGACGAAATCGTCTGGATGTTCTAGTCTAGATGAATTCATCCGATCTAAGGCGATATCATCTGATCGGAGATGATATCATCCAATGGTCACAACAAATCCTAAAAATGGTGCAAAAAACAAGGAAAGCAGTTTAACAGGCGGTTAACGGGCAGTTCGGGGTTAAAATTTGAATTTGAATTATTACTAAGGTAATTTTAATTATTGCTAAGGTTTACTGCACCAATTTTAGGGTGCTACAGGGGCTGTACCAGAGGTGACTTGTGCCTCCTTGGATATTCCCCACAACATCCGCCCGTGATTGGGCTTGGCTGTGGGTGAACACCATTGTGATACTTCTCTACAAAATGCGTAAATTTTTGTCTTTTGTTTATGATTTTTCTGATTTTTATGCTACATAAAATAGAAAAAAGCACACACATGCAAGCGATGATTATCTCTTTTAAATATTAAAAGTGTGCCCTAAATCTGGTTTCATGTGTTTTAATGTTTGTTTTTGAAAACTTTTTGAAGAACGTTTAAATGCAGTATGAAGGCTCTTATGACTCCCATAAATGGTTGCCCCTTCGATATACCATTGTCAAGCCAATATACCAACCTCTCTATATACCCGCCCTTATGTGAGGGAAACTATAGGTACGTGAGATCAGATGGTACATGGAACATAGGCGGTATGGAATGGGAATCGCTCTATTTATGACACCTACCATAGAAGACTTATCCTCGCATGTTGGGAATCACCCCAACTACACTCAGTCAGCTTTCATTAGGATTTATGCCTAGCAACAGTAGCGATCGAGGTGTATGAATGCAAAATTCAAGCCAAGGTGGTGATGAAATCCACCGTTGGTCTTGATCAAGGGCTGGGGTTTTACGACCAGCGCCTTGGTTTTTAATTTTCCACATGGTGTGTGGGGTTATTTTTATTTTGCAAAAGGAAACAAGCAAACAACAAAAGGAAAAAATTCCCTAAGCAAACAAGTAATTCAAAACAAAAACACTGAATAGAAAATGATAAAGAAAAATGCAGAATCCTTATCTCTTCTCTGCCCGCACCTGTCGGTTTTGAGTTTCTACCCGAAAACCTCACAGACTGGAATTCATACTGGGGTGGAACAAATTATAGTACTATATTCATCACAGGGTGGGGCGAATTCCCATTCATCCTTGTGTGAGACGAATTACAGCTTTGCATTCACCCTTTGCTGGAACGAACATCAGTCAGCGTATGAAAATACGGTACCTGCAAGCAAAAAACCAAGTTTGGATCAGATCTCTAATTTTAAAAATGAATGACAAGGTCCCACCATGATTTCCACTGAAATCACGAGGATATGGAAGCAAAAAGGAAATCGAATATGCAGAATGCAAACGAAGGAACTGAACTTAGCGCTAAATCCTAAAAACTTGAAAATGCATGGAACGAGGGAAAAGCATGATCGTATCAAAATAAAACAAATGAGAATAAAGAAGATAGCCCTTTTTATTAATGTGTTTCAAACTCGGTTACAATATGCATCCTCCCCTTCCAAGGGCTAGGAGCGTTTAAGCATGAGCTCTTGTTACATCCATGGGCACCTTTCCTTCTTCCGCGTGCCCACATGTAAAATGGGTGGACCAAAACATTGCCGCCACTTGGAATGATGAGTCTTGACTCCTCGCTGCTCCTCCAATGTCTGAACCCTACATTCAAAGGAACAAGAAATGGTCAGTAGCACCTGCGGATGAAACAAAGCATGCAATCCCCAAGCCTACAATAAGTGAATGAGAAAAATGAATTAAACTGATATCAAAATAGATCCAAATGCTATGAAAATTTTACAGTGCATCGGGATATCACCAAGAAGGTTTTGCAAAAATAACAGTAGGAAAATTCCTCACCAATTTGAATTCGCTTCGGGGTGGGAGGAATTCACCTACAACAAAACATCGAAAATATACTATCCCAATGTCCTACCTCTGGAGCTCCAAAAGACCTATAAACTTGGGATTAGCTAATTGGGGGAATTTTTGGAAGACCCAGATGGTCGAATTTTCCCAATTTGGCCTCCATAAATAGGAATTTGATAATGCTACCTGTAGGTTAGTAAAAGCAAGCAAAGCTGGAAATATGATCAAAATTGCTCAAAAGGATATGAAATTCAAATGACAACCTATTAAAACATCATAGAGTTGAATGCAAAAATGAAAGAAAGCAAATCTGCCATGGAATTCCCATCGCTCTAAAAGGGTGCAATTAGGATTGTGGCAATATGGGAGGAGGCGCCCATGGGGCAGGTCGCCCATCGTTTGAAGCTTGATTTCGACACCAATCCACTTGGGATGGGTTCAAAACCTCTTGTGTGGTATTGTCGAAAAATTTTGTGGGATATTGTGGCCAAATTTTAGGTTTTGGAATCTATATTTGTCCTCCCAATAGTCACCCAATGACCTCCATTCTAAATGAGATCAAGGATGTGAAAGGTGCAAATCCAAAAGGTATGATATGTGTAAATAAAATGACAGCACTTCATTGCTCTAAAATGCTACTTCTCTCTATATTTTATGGTGAGGAAACTCACCAATTTATAGACCTGGAGGTCTCTTGAAATGGGCATGCAGAGGTGCCACTTGGCAATCATGCCTCCCCAGGGGGAAGGAGATTCCTCCCTGAATAGGGAATCCATGACTGACCTTACAGATGCCTCTAACTCTTGAAAACGCTCACCCATACTCCCATGCGATGAAGGAAGCATTGGACCTGAGCTGCCATTTGTTAAGATTTGACTTTTTTCCCGTCAAACCTATAATTCGCTCCACCCTAGAGCAAATTCAGAATTCATCCCTGGGTGGGGCGAATCCCAGATTGAATTCGACCCAAGGTGGGATGAATACTGAGCAAAGTTCTTGAATGTGCCAAATTGATCTCTGACCTTTCAAAACTATTGTGAGAGTGGTTAGGACCACTGTTTGACCTCTAGGGGCTGCCCTTGGGGCTATGTGTGTCAAAGCAATCAGTGTTTGCAGTCACATAATTAGATTGGTGCTATTTTGGTGTCTACAAGACCTTCCAAATCTGATCAATGGAAGTAGGATGTAAATGAATATGTAGCTAATCGAGTACAAAAAACTTTGTTCTCTACTGGAATTAATATCTCTAAGGAAGAACCAAAGTGCACCAAACCTCCCCAGCCACATAGAAAGGGAGGCAAAAGGATCTCCAAATCTTCAAAATGAAGATACTCTCATGGAATGTGAGAAGCCTTAATGGTCTAGCTAAACAATGGCTAGCTAAATCATTAAGAAAATAAATCAGGCCTACAATTTTTGTGATTCAAGAATCCAAGGTTAGTGAACCCCTTGATAAAAATATTTGTAACCATATTTGGAAAAATTGTGAATTCAGTGCTTGCAATGCCAAGGGTGCCTCTGGAGGTCTTTTGTGTTTATGGAATCCAAATATTGTGGAAGGAAATCTCATCCATTCCAATGATGAGATAATGAGTATCCTCTTTTATGATAAAGATAATAACTGCTCTTGGATTCTTACTAACATCTATGCTCCCAATTCCATCTCTGGGAGATCTCGTATGTGGAATACTTTGTCTTTCATCAGAAGTGCCTTTCCAAATCTTCCTTGGATCCTCGTTGGAGACTTCAACACTCCTCTATTTCCTTCTGACAAAAGGGGAGGGGTTGGTTCCTTTTCCAAAAGTATGGAGGAATTCCAAGAATTTATTAATGAATAGAACTTGATGGATGTCAATTTAAAAGGCAATCAATTCACCTGGTCGAATAGAAGATGTGGATCTCAGTTAATTCAAGTAAAACTTGATAGGGTGTTTTTTTCTCAGGAAGCCATTGATATTTGGGGAGATGCCAACCTTCAATCCCTTCTTAAAATTGGGTTTGACCATAGTCCTATCCTTTTGGACACTAATAATCCAAAAAAATTCAAAACTCCTTTCAGGTTTGAAGCTATGTGGATGTTACATCCTGATTTCAAGGAGAGAATCAATCAGTGGTGGCAAACTGATGTTCAAGGAACACCTTCTTTTATTTTGGCTCAAAAACTCAAAATTATCAAATAAAATATCAAAATTTGGAATAGAGATATATTTGGAAGCCTTTTCCATAATAAGCAAGACATAATGTTGAGGTTATCATTGATTGAAAAAGAAAACCAAGAGAAAGGGGATTATTCTACTGAGATGAAAAGTGAAGAGAAGGAATTGTTGGCCCAGTATCACAACATTCTTCAATGTGAGGAAACTTTTTGGAGACAAAAGTCTCGTGACTTATGGCTAAAACAAGGAGACTCCAACACAAAATTATTTCATGTCTCCACCATGAGACACCAAAGCAACAATATAATTAAAGAAATCCGTAGCCAGGATGGAAGGACCATTATTGATATCAAGGAAATTAGAAATGAAGGGATAACTCACTTTATGCAATTACTTCAGGAGGAGAATAGACCAAACTCTCAAGTGGCTAAGGAATTATTCCTTCAATTTATTCCTCACCTCATTTCTGATAACATAAATAACAGACTCATTGCTGCTCTTTCTGATGAGGAAATTAGAGATGCTTTGTTCTCCATGAAACCTGACAAGGCCCCTGGTCTGGATGGTTTTTCTCCAAGATTTTTTCAATATTTTTGGGATCTTGTTAGTAAGGATGTTTGCAATGCCATAAGATAAATCCAATGTTCCAAAGTAATTCCTATAGGCTTCAATTACACCTTCATTGCGCTCATATTGAAAAATCCAAATGCAAGCAATTTCAATGATTTTAGATCGATCAGCCTTTGCAATGTCATATACAAGATTCTAACAAAAGCCATCACCATTCGCATGAGGGAAGTGATGCCTTTAATCATAAATCAGTGTCAAGGAAGCTCTGTTAGAGGTAGATCAATCTTGGATGGTATTATTTTAGTGCATGAAGCAATTCACTCCATATCAATCAACAAAAGAGCTGCTTTCCTTCTCAAACTTGATATGAACAAAGCATATGATAGACTTAATTGGGACTTCCTTTTTGCCATCCTGAATAAGTTTGGATTCCATATTGAGTGGATTTCACTAATAAAAGGATGTGTCTCTTCTACCTGGTTTTCTATCCTCATTAATGGTTCTCCTATAGGATATTTCTAGAGTAGCCAAGGTTTAAGGCAGGGAGATCCTTTATCTCCTCTCCTTTTCATTATTGCTAGCAGAGGCTTTAGGTAGATCAATCATAGTAGCAAAATATGCAGGGTTAATATCTGGGCTTCAGGTTACTTCTCAATGTAATCCTATCACTCACCAATAATTTTTTGATGACACCTTGTTGTCCACCTTTGCCTTTGTCAATGAAGCAAAAATCATTAAGCGGATCCTCCTCCTCTATGAAGAAGTTGCGGGCCAAAGGATAAATTTCCAAAAGAGTAAAATTTATTTTCTCAATACTCCTTTAAGAAGACAGAACATCATTTCTAACATCCTCAAATGTTCCATAGCTCACCTGCCTTCATCCTATCTGGTATTACCTCTTTTCATTGGGAGTGTCAAAGAAAGCCTATGGGACAATGTCATTGAGATATTACAAAAAAATCTTTCCACTTGGAGAAGTAATCTTCTATCTCAAGCGGGTAAAATTACTCTTACCATGGCCTATCTTCAAAGTATTCCTATTTATTTTATTTCTTTATTCAAATCTCCAGTAAGTGTTTATCAAAAAATAAAAAAAATCCAAAAACACTTTCTATGGACAGGATCTGAAAACAAACACAGGTTTCATTTGGTTGCTTGGGATAAAGTGTGCAAACCCAAAGACCAAGGAGGTTTAGGGCTTAGAAGAATTTCTCTTCTCAACCTTTCCCTTCTTGCTAAACAAGCTTGGTACCTTGTCTCCAACGAAAATGTTGATTGGGTCAAGATCATAAGAAGGAAATACCTTCAGGATTCTAAATTTCTTTATGGGGAGGTTCCTTCTACTGGGTCTTATTTTTGGAAATCTATTTGTGAGGCTCACTCCCTCTTGAAAAAAGGTTTAAGATGGCAACTTGGAAATGGTAATTCAATTTTCCTCTGGGAAGACAAATGGCTTGGTGATCGGCCTCTTATCCAGAATCCTATGCTTCAAAGGTTGAGCAACATTACTAAATAGCTGGTCGGACCTTTAGTGGCTAATTTCATTTCTTCTAATAATGGACACAAGATCTGGAGAAGAATTGATGTTCCTGATCATGAGGATGAAATAACTTGCTTGTATGATCAACTATCCTCTGTCAAAATTCCATCAGGAGATCCCAAAGACTGCCCAATCTAGGAACCTATTGATTCTGGAGATTTCACTATCAAGTCAGCTTATGTGCTTTCTCTCAATCATCTTGAAACTCCTATCCCATTTAACCTAGTTTGGACCAAATATCTAATCCCCAATATTGCCTCCTTTTCTTGGTTGTGCATTCAAAATTGTATCCTAACAATAGAAATTCTAATAAAAATGGTTATTCTTCTTCCTAACAGATGTTATCTATGCCTCTCAAATTGGGAATCTACTTCTCACATTTTCTTGTTTTGTCCCTTCTCAAGAATGGTGATTAATAAACTTTTCCTTAATTTCCAGGTTGCTTGGGCTTGTCCTCCTTCCATTGTTGAACTGTTCCTGTAGTGGCCAAACCCTTTCAAAAATCCTGTGCTTAAAGGACTTTGGAAATTTCCATTTCCTCCAGTCGGTTGTCTATTGAAAGAAACCTATAAATCTTGTTCTTAAAGGACTTTGGAAATTTTGCTTACAACATTTCATTTGGAAAATCTGGCTAGAATGCAATAGAAGAATATTTGACAAAAAAGCTTTGTATGCCAACATCATTGCTAGTAAAATTATCCTTTATGCCAAGGAGAATGCTCTTATAACTCCATTTGATCCTTTTCCTTGTCCACCCTTTGAGAAAGCCATCCTGAATTCTTGTAATATTTTCCTTGACACCTTAATACCTTGTTAATCCTTCATCGTCGAGAACCAACATCAAATGGCAGCCTCCTCCGGTGGGATGGGTAAAGTTTAATTTTGATGGAGCAACAAAAGGAAATATTGGCATTGCAGGAGCTAGAGGAATTCTCTGTGATCATCTTGGAAACTCCATTTTTACCTTTTCTGAACCTTTGGGCATCCTTTCCAATAATTCCTTTGAAGCCAAAGTTGTTTGGAGAGGCCTACAATTCATAAAGAATATTCCAGGGAATGTCATTGTTGAAGGAGATTCTCTAAATATTATTAA
Organism: Wollemia nobilis; assembly: GCA_028583015.1. Lineage (NCBI taxonomy): Eukaryota > Viridiplantae > Streptophyta > Pinopsida > Araucariales > Araucariaceae > Wollemia > Wollemia nobilis. The sequence continues at coordinate 202,976 of JAQPPZ010002184.1, forward strand.
TTATCTAAGAACTTCCAAACCTAGCAGCTGGAGAATTAGAATAATTGTTGAAGAAAGCAAACAAATACTCTATCAAAAAATTGATACCATTGTCCAACATGCTTTTAGGGAGGCCAACTCCGTTGCTGACAAACTGGCAAACATTGGTGTTAATGCACAAGGATTGTTGACGTGGACTGATATCCTTCCCATAGAAGCTGCCAAGCTGGTCAGGCATGATCAAAATATTATTAGTCATGATGAACCTCAAAATACTTGATTATTCCATCACCCAAGATCTCTTTTTTTACGTGATGCATTGGGTTCATGTCAAAATTTTTAAAAAGGTCCAAACTGAGAATTTTTTCCATCAATTGTCTTGTCTTACTTTGAAACAATGCCACACGATCATATTTTCAAACTCTCCATCGTATTTTATTTGTGCTCACCCCTTTTTTCGATAATCGTTTCCTCTCAGATTCTCGATGCAAGGTTCACCATAATTTTAAATCATATCTATCTTGTTTGGTTTGGTTATTGTTTCTTAGCAATTTCGATAACCCTCTACCAATGCTCTATTTTTTTGCATTGTCCCGAGCCTTTCTTGTATGAACATCCCAATCCTCTCTAGTTCTCATGCTTGGTCCTCTTTCTAGATTCGTTTTCTTAGCATAACCAAGAGTCATCCTCTCCATTGGATGGTGATATTCCTTATCACCTTCATCCTTGTTTATTGCCCCAATATCCACTGTACCTCTTGCCCTAACCAATCTACTTCCTCTAGGCAGATTTTTCCTTTTTCGAAAAGCCCTTACTTATTGTCCTACAAGTTCGAGAGCTACAAATTTACCTTCTATTTATTTTATCTATGGCTTGCTCAGTGTGCACATATTTCCATTTCTATCCTGTTGGCCCTATTTATTCCTTGCCCTAACCTTTTTTCTTCCTCACCTCCTTCGCAATCATGAAGGAAGGAAAGGCTATGTTCATTGAGCTTGAGATATTGAGTTGGATTCCATTTTTCCTGACATGTTTAAGGATAAAAATGGGCTTATTGATTTTTTCAAGTTTTTTTCCAAAGTTGATGAAGAGATAACCAAAGCCTTTGTGACTACCTGGGATAAGGGCATCATTACTATTCATAACGTCGAGTTACAGATTTTGTTGGAGTTGTTGGTGGATTTGACGGGACAAGCTATGGATGGCAAGGTGATCAGAAGAGATAAACATAACTGGGAGGTAAAGTTGATGCATTTTGAGAAGAATTTGACAATCCACAAGATGATAAAAAAATGGTCTGTATCGCCATCACCTTTCAACACACTGGAAATAAATCTTAAAACCTATCATTACTTCTAATAACCCTGAGTCCTAACTTTGTTGTTATCATTTAGCCTTTGTGAATCATTTCCATGATTCTAAAATGATGAACATTCCTGCTGCATTATTTTGATCCATAGACTATACGATTACTTCTACTCGCTCTAAGAAAGAAGAGGCTAAACCCTGTCATCAGGGACTTTTAAAAGTCCTGTACAAGTTTCTCCTTCTAATTTTTCCCAAAGGTAACATCCCTGCCCTTGAGTTTGAGGAAGAAAATTCTTCCTCAACCCCTAGTCCAAAAGCTTCCAGACCTAAAAGGAAATATAAGAGTGATAAATCCCATTTTGATTTCAATATTAGGAAAAAGGTCAAAGTTAAAAAAACCCCTATCCGTAGTTCCCAGAGACTTAAACACAAAGAAATTGCCAAAACACCTCCATCCACATCTATGAAAACTTCGAAGGAAATGTCCAATTCTCCTGACCTTGTCGAAAATTATCTCCACAAATTGGCTGTCCATGCAACATTTGCTACTATTGACCATCTTGAGATTGCTCACTTGGCCATCGGGAAGGCAATCATAAAACTCAAAGAACAACACCAAGCACTCAGTATCCTATTATTTTGTGATAACTTTGAAGATATCCCAACTATTTTGATTTTTGAGGTATCTTTGGATACCAAGATTAATGTTAAAGATGACGATGTTATGGAGATTGCTAAGGAAGCATGCACTGTTGTTTAAAAGGACAACACAAAGGAAACTCCTATGTTTGATGTGAAAGGTACCATACTGGAGGTTGCTACTTCGTCACCCATGTAGATGGAACTTCCCCTTTGAGTCTTACTTTTGTTCCTCTGGTTTTTGGCTCCTTCATGGTGAAGGATTTGTTTCTTTTTGGGATTTTTCGGCTGCTCTCCTATTTCTTTTTGTTCCTTTTCATAAAAGGAGGTAGCTTTTTGTTCCTGTAGGCTGATGGTCTTTAAGTTTCTCTATTTCATAGTTCCTTTTTTGTTCTCATTTTTTTCCTTTCTGTTCCATTTTTTTACAAGGTGTTGGGGCACATTTCAAATGCCCCATTTTTTCAATAATATTAATTTACCAAAAAAAAAATCAATGCACAATTTTCATACACATAAGAGACAATGCTTTAACATGGAAACACCCTTTTAGGAGAAAACCATGGCAAAGTATTTCTTATAGATTTTTTCAATAAATTTCATGGGCACCAACCCATAGGAGACATCAATCCCTTATTACAATTTCATGGGAACTAACCCATAGGAAACACCTATCAACTTCACAAGTTTGTGGGCACCAACCCATAGGAGACACCAATCCTCTCACACAGGTTCATGGGCACCAACCCACAAGAGACACCAATTCCCTATACAATTTCATGGACACCAATCCATAGGAGAAACCAATCCCCTCTTTCAATTTTATGGATACCAATCCATAGGATACACCAATTCCCTTATGCAATTTTGTGGACACCAATCCATAGGAGACACCAATCCCTTTTCAAGTTTGTGGGTACCAACCCATAGAAGACACCAATCCCCTTTTCAATTTCATGGGAACCAACCCACAACTCACAAATCTGGTTCAAACTCTACACAGTTATGCTCCTATATCTAATCTCAAACACTGCTCAATTCTGCTCTCAAAACTGATCATAAACACTGCTCAAATCTGATCCTAAAGTTGATCCAAAACCTTGCTTATTATAATCTCTATTATACCTGTTTTTACTCTGGAAACTCTTCCCTTTTCTTGAGTTTTATTTCTTCAACTTACTAATACACTTTTAATATAAAACTTGCATTATGGTGACATTCATTCTTCCCTTTTCTTGAGTTTGTTTTCTTCAACTTACTAATGCACTTTGAATATCAAACTTGTAAAATAGAAATAAATATTATTAAACTCTGAAGGTAAATTTCACTATCTTGTGCACCTTTTTTTCTTCATGTAGATGGCTTATTTATATTTCCTTTTGAATGCTTAGAATAATATGTGCACTTAATCCTCTTACTCTATTCTTTGATGCCTTGACTTGTTTTAAATTTGTGCCCTTCAAATCTATCTCAAAAATGATGATATTCCTTTTGTACGTGCCCTTCAAATATGCCTTAACAAAATGATTTTACTTGTGTATGTGCCTTCCAAATATACCTTAACAAAAAAAAATTCACTTCCTCCTAAGCATGATCAACTCACAATAGGTCAACCACATACTGTACAAATCTAAATCCAATCAAATATAAAATTCAAACTATCACTACAAAGGGTCAAACATGAAATCCAACAGTCACAAACGTGAAATCCAATGGTCACTACAAAGGGTTAAACTCAAAATCCAATGGTCATAGCAAAGGATAAACTCTAAATATGCTACATGAACCCTCTCACTAGGTGTTCCCATGTGGTTCATTGCAAGCACTGTGATATGCTCATAAACAAAAAACTGCACGAATTCACTTTTACAATGTCCCACGCCCTTCGTAGGGTAGATGTGGGATCAAAATTCCCGCATAAATTTAAAGGAATATTTTTAAATTTATGAAATTAAAATATATTGCTTGCTTTTTTGTGTTCAATATCACTCGTCTCATGTAGTATCACATATATTTAATTCTTTTTCTTTGCAAAAAAAGGTTTTGGAAGCTACTTCATATTCACTACTGCTTTCATGATTGTTGGTTTGATTTCATTCACCTTAGCTCTTGTATAATGCTTCCATGGTTGAGATAGGTATTTGTGCTTGCTTGTAACATCATTGCTCAACCTCCATTCAACTTATTTGGTCAATCTATATTGCTATTGATTAGATTAATGAAGCGAATACTACAATCTTACCACTATGCACCCTCTATTGGCCACATGATAGAACTATTCTCATTACTCCTTTCTTGTTGTTTAATTTTTTTTCTTTTCTAGATGTTCTCTCCTTGTATAAAGGATGAAAAAATTATCCCTTGCACTTGGCTATTAACCCTTATGAGTTTGGGGTTACATATAGATGAACTTTACCCATCTCCTAGTGCATATGGGATTATGTTAAGGATATTTGAATAAAAAATATTTTTTTCTTGCCCTTGATTGAAGTTAGTCAAAGCATGCATAACAGGGTATGCTATTTGGTGGCCATATATAAACCATGTGTTAAGGTATATAATAGGTGCATATGACACTTCTAAAGTAGGTGGACAATAGCCAAATGCCTAACATGCTTGGCTATCAAGAAATTTGTAACATAGGCCACATAAATGACCAATTATCCCTAGCCTAAAATATGTGCAATAAGCTATTTTAAAACCTAAAACTCTTCTATACACTCAAGTTATCCTGTTGGTGACTCTTTCATAGGAACATTACCACATGTCAAGTGGTTTCAAGATACATGAAATAAATACTTAAAAGGCTAAGGTTTTGGGTTAATATTTCTCCTTATCATGGTGGGTTATAATTGCATCTTGGAACAGAATACAGGTAAGATACCAAACACAACATAGGTAGTATTACATTGGCTTACATCATCAACAAATGAAAAGGTCCAATTTGGGGTAATCAGTGCTAACAGGGTGCCAGATTGCAATGAAGAAGGGTGATGCTTATATCACTCATCATCACTGAGTTTAGAACATGGTGGAGGTCAAGATGTAATTGGGTAACAAAGAGGGGCACACAAGCTTTTGAATTCATGTTTATATGAAATCATCTATTTTTTTAATCTTTCTCTACATCTCTGATTGAAATGGACATTCAGCGTTAAAATTTTTGTATTAAATAAGAAACTAAGACTTTATACATATCTTATCCCTTCACACTATGATTCTCAATGGAATACTATTTTCACGCTTAATAATAGGGTACATTGTGTATTATTCTAGTGCAACTTTAGAGTCAAGGTAAGAAAAGAGTCTAAGTAAACCTAAATTCCTTGAATTTAGTTTTATATATATATATATTACAATTGTAGAGTCAAAGGAGTTTGTAAAGATCCAACCTAAATGTTTGTTCCCAATTTTCTTCAGATCTGAAAGCCTTCTTCTTTTAGCCTTCTTTTACTTTTCTCCTAGTCTTCTTTCTTGAGCCTCTCCATCTTATTCCAAAATACAAACTCCCTTCCTTGATTTCTAGGCCCCCTTTATAAAATCACTTCTCCCTCTTCTCATGAATAATTATTATTACAATTTTATAATCATTTGGCCATACTCTAAGATAAGAGAAAAACATTTAAATGAAAATATTCATTTGCCCATACTAAAAATACATAAAGGTGGACACATGATAGTTGTATTTACTTCCCCTAAATGTAAGGATGAAGGCAACTCCGAGAGATTCCAAATCCCTTCCATTAAAATAATCCTTGTCCATAAATATAGGATAAGAGAAAATACCCTTTCAAATGAAATGTGCATTCTAAATTTAAATCAAAGGCACATAGGAGAAATAAAACTATAATTTCTAATAGATATTAATAGATTTTGATCATGGAGATTCATACCAATAAAATACTTTTGGTCCAATAAAAAATAAAAACCTTTCTTTTCCCCTTTAAAATTTTTCTCAAAATAATATAATCAATTAAATTACTTTCCTCTAATCAATATCCAAGACTAATATTAATTATTAGATGGATATTAAATTATTAGGTGTTTGATAAAGACTTTATATTTATCAAAAGCTAATTTGAGTAGTCCTTTCCTAGATCTATTTTATAACAAGTATATTCACAAAATTAAGCATTACATAAATAATAGAAACCATAAACAACCACAGGGGATCGAAATCATAAAATAAAAACAAGTAATGCATCACAAATCTAATTGCTCATGTCCTTAAGTAGAAGGTTTATGGTAACTTCTAGGTTACTGACTTCTACCTATGGGTAGCTTGATTGATGATGATCACCACCAAATATCATCATGAATTCATATACATGTGGGTAAAATCTACCATGGGTAAGTCTTACCCTTGATCCGTTATCATTTAGACTATGCATCATTTCTATTTTTACCCTCACCTTTGGTGGTTGTCCCATGTCCATCCACCACTACACCAAAAAGGATTTTAAAGATAACTAAAATATTATGGTTTTTTATAGTGGTAAAAAACCACCCTAATATACCCTAAGAGGGTGGTTTAAAACCACCCTTAAAAATCTACACCAAAAAATATTTTTAGGGTGGCTAAAGACGATGGTTTTTTACGACAATTTTAAACTACCCTAATAGACCCTAAGAGGGCAGTTTATAACCTCCCTTAAAAAACTGCACCAAAAAAACCTTTTAAGTGTGGCTAAATAACCATAAGAGAGTGGTTTAAAATTATTCTTAAAATACTGCACATAAAATATCCTTTTACAATGGTTTATAAAGACCCTAATAGATCCTATGAGGGAGGTTTAAAATTGAACTTAAAAATCAGCCTTATATATATAAAGAATTTGTGGGCCTTTTGGTGCATGAAAATTTTGGTTGTGTTAACCCTATCAATATATCTATACTAAGATTCCCATGAACTTAATATTTTCAAATTCATAATTCTCAAAAATCGATGGTTGCCTTAACGCTATCAAGTTCTCTATTCTAAGCTTCCCACGACTTTGGCATTTTCAAACTAGAAATGCTCAAAAATGTATTGAACTTTTTAATTTAAAGAGAGGGGCTTGAGAGGTGAGAGTGATTATAATTTTTCAACCTTATGGGAGAGGTAATATTTATTATCCCTCTTTATTGATCTCTTGAAAAGGAGGGATGAATGAGATCTCATAAACAAGTGCACATTTTGGAAAGTTTAGAATCAAGGTAGTTTTTTACCCATTGGAGAGTTCAAGTGGCATATGGCTTGGGAGTGTTGAGGCAGTAACAAGTGAGCTATAGGTAAGATTTAGGGTTCTTGGATTTTTTTGTTAAATCTATAAATGCATTACCTTTATGATCAAAATTATGTGATTTTTTTTTGTCACACACATTTGTGGATAAAATTATTTTAGGGTTTTTGGATTTTTTGCAAAAACTGTTAATGCTTTGCCTTTATGGTAAAAATTGTGTCATTTTTTGTTGTCACACACATTTATGGATAAAATTATTTTAGGGTTTCTATGTAATTTCACTCTTTGTATTCCTCAATTTGCAGCAACACATTTTCTTCTTGTTGCACACAATTAGTATAATATCAAAAATAATAATTACTGAATATAGAAAGAAAGAAATTAAGATGTTGTTCATGCTTTTAAATTTGAATGGTTTAAATTTTTGTTATAAATTATGTTTTGAGCCTATTCTTAAGATTTAGAGTAACATGTAATGCAGGATCAAATGGAAATGTGCATAATGGAGCTAATGTTGTCAATAACTTGGGTTAGTTATTTTAAGAAACTACAGGACGTGCTCTAGCTAACTCTAGTGCTCTTAATATTTTTAGGATGAGAATCACACTAAAACATTCAAAATGTAATTTACATTTTTGACCTATTTTGGTGCCAAATTTCTACTTGTCAATATTGCAAGAGATGACATCAAATTTTTTGTTATTGTCATGTTGGTGCCACCTCAACCTAGGAGGTTGGTGTATAACATCAAAATATTGTAACTATTAGCCACTGCTAGAAGATAAATAATTTTACCCTTTTGGGAGTTGTTAGTTGTAGTTGGACAATGAACCGTTCTATATTATAACACTATATTTTCCCATTTAGTTACATCCTCTTGCATAAAGGATTATTTTAGATAGAATGATAAGAAGGAATAAGGTAAAAATAGTATAGATTGCATAGTGTCTTCACGTCTCTAGATAGATATTTGTCTTCCATCATCTCACACCCTTTATTAGGGATCTAGCTTATAGCTTAAGGTATATTTCTCTTCGATAGAGGACTATTGTAATATTCTTTTGTAATGAATATGGATGCATTTCATGGGTATCTACAATATTCACTTCTAAGTAAATGAATTTTATTATATTATTATGTTTAAAATATCCTGAAAAAATGCCTTAATTATAGTTTTGGCATCGCCAACTTTAGCACCTTGTGTATTAACACCATGAGTTTCATCTATGTACAATCTTTTCTTAACACCCAGTTTTAGTAGTCCCTTGCTTAGCGTATACCAATTGACCTTGGTGTTAACGCATTAGTGCATAGTCAACCATTTTTTATTTCTATAGCATATGTAATAGTCAAGTCCTAGCTCACAAAGAATTTGTGTCTTCCTTATTTCACAAGTATAGTCAAGTTATTGGTGGTTAATTCTGTAGTGCCACCTTGTATCATAACTCACCTAACACTACAAGTTAGATTAGGGTAGTTTTCCTCTACACCATCATTTTGAGCTTGTAGATCAACAACAAATGGGGGACATCCAGAAAAGCATCCCCCTATATTATCATTTGTACCAAGATGTTCATGGGATGCCCCATACATCCACTTGAGGGATGTGGCATACTTTGGAGTCCCCAATGTAATATACAATGCTTCACAACTTAAATCTAGAAAATTAATATAGAGATGAGAATATGGAGAGTTGTTTACAATATATCAAGAGTTATCAAATTCGATAAGTAGTTGATATTTGAAAATCTAATTATCCTCATATTCCAACATGTGAAGATTTTAGTAATATAGAAATGCAAACATGTTGCTACCTGCATGGATTCTATTAAAATTTGAAAAACCCAACATTAACATCTCTTAATAAGTTCTATAGTTCATTTTTGTACATATTATGTGTGCATGATGTTACCACATAATATCCATGTCTATTTAGTGTCCCAATAACATTGATTAATCACTATAATATTCTAATAATGCAACGTTGTATTTTTAGTTTATTTATTACTCTTGCTTAGTAACAAGTAAACCAATAATTAACACAATTATTTTACCCTTAAAAATGTTATTTCATTTGTAATTATATTCTTACATTTCTATATTTTAAATAATTTTACATTTTTTTTCATTTTTCATCCCAGTTTTACTAAACTTTAGGGGTGTTTCCTATTTGTCACATTTTTATGTCCCCTCCGTTATTTGTTTCCACTAAAGGGTACTTTCTGTAACATAGGTTGTAAGACTTTAGACTTGATAATTTAATTATTTTTCCACTGTATCATGTCTAAAATCACAATCACTTGTATTTGTCAATCCTATCTTGGTTGACAAGCTTTCATGAAGAATTACTCATTCCAATATATTTTTCCATCAAAATCAATTATAGTCTTCTATACTTTGGCATATATACAGGTATCATTCCTTTGGTTTGTGGGCCTTCCACATTTTGTATGGTGATGAGGAGAGAGAATATATTGTCATAGATATCTTTATTGATGTAACAATCTTGATTGTATTTTAAAAAGGATCATTGGGAGGTCATATAAGTAGAAATGTGTATTAAGACTATCCTATGAATAGTCAAACTTTATTTTATAGGATGTACAAAAACATAATTATTAAGTTTTGATGATTTATATTAAAGTAAATGCAACCACAAGGATGTAAAATAACAAGCTATGATAACTATATGATAAATGCACTATAATATGCAAGAAAATTATAAGAGAAACTTCTGTAGTAACTCATAATTATGCCATTAATGAAAGCTCACTAAAATAATACAATTTAATATTATGGAGTATGAACACTCCAAAATTTCAATGAAAGAACTACATCGTACTCACTCTACTAATGTAACTTGTCACTCTCTTCTTCTCTCCTCACTAAAGACACACACACACACACACATAAGTCCCTTGGCCCATAACTATTCATCTACCTATCATATGAATCATAATATGTGGACTAAATTCATATTTACATCATTGCACATTCTAACAATTGTGCATTTATTACATTGCATGAAATAACTACTCAAACCTTAATTTAAGATAAACTCCTAGTCTAATAATGTACCCAAGGTGATACATTGGCATGTACCAAATAATGTAATATAACCTAACACCTTCTTATATTACATTATTTGGGTATTGAAGACTTTAGACTTCAATATGGATATTCATCTGGATCTGGAATTTGAGCCCTCTTCATTTTGCTTCCTGTTTATATCTTGGTCAAGAAAATAGTTAATATTTTCATAAAATACTATCTTTGCTGAGAGATATTTAATTTCATGTTCATATATAGGTTCTTCCAGCTCTTGAATTTCCTAAATATATTGAACCAAGTGATATTTCTATTTACCTTCTCTATATTGCAATTGAGGATAATTGTATCGATTCTGATAAGAATATGGATGCTAAAATTGTTGCTGATGAGGATTATTTTGGACCTGATATTGTCTGTATTGGAATGACCTATTTTATTGGCTTCCATATTTTATCTGATTTTATTGATATTGTTTTCTAGGATTGAATCTACAGTAATTGGTACTATGTCATTTCCTTCTGCAAACTTAATCATATTTATCATTCCATGGTATTCATCCTTTTGAGGATGATGCAAAATTTCTTTGTGGATTATCTTTTGAAACTAATGCATTGTTAATCATTTCATTTTTAACTATATTTTCCACTTCATACTCTTGAATAATGTTGAATAACTCATCAAAAATTGTATCTTTACTTAATATGTATAAATATGTAACTAAATTATTGTATTTTTTTGGAAGTTCTGTCAAAGTTACTTGAATAAGAAATTTATCTTCTACCTATTATCCTAATGTTAACAATTTTAATTTTATGTCTGCTACTTTTCTTAGGAATAATTTTATACTTTCACCACTATTCACTTTTAGAGAATGCAACTGAGTTTGAAGATTTAATACAATGGCTTTATTCTTCTCTTCAAATATCTTGGATAGGGTTTTCCAAGCTTCGATAGATGTTGGTGTTGTACTAATGTACAATTGTATTTTATCTGCTATAGCAAAATTTATTATCATTAATGATTTTGCATCACTTTCTTCAAACTTTTGAATCTCACTATCACCTAAAGTAGGTTTAGTTTTTGCTCCTTTAATGATATCCCAAATATTTTTAACTATCAATATTAACCTTAATTTATTTTTCCATGAAGAGTAATTATGTTCTTTAAGAAGCTGGGATTCTATAAGAAAGAACTTGTTAGTTGTCATGATGGTCTTTGTAGACTACCTTATAACTCCCTAATTTAGAGTATGTGAACTAACTTGATAAAACATTTTCAAATATTAGATTTTTTAGAATCCCTTATATCTCCCAAATTATTAAAATATGTTATGGTCCTGATAGAGTGCTTAACATCTATTAGATTGCATTTTGAGTTGATTCCCTAATATTTTGAAGACAATGGTAATATAATGATAAACTCTTATTCTACCTTATTTCTCCCTATTGACGTATGCACTTTTTTTAGGGTGGATAAGATACTATATCATTAATACCAAGTTTTACAGGTTGACCCAAAACCTTTTACAAAAATGAGCCCAGGGCTGTTGATGAACATATCCTTACTAAGGATCTTATATATGTAAAATCTACATGCCGCCAAAGCCATTACATCCGGTAAGGCACATAGCTTGTTATCAAAAAGAAACTTCCCATACAACATTTTGGGTATACCCCAAGAAAACACACATGCATCATAATTACAAAAAAGAAAGAGACATGGATCCCTTCCTTGAGACAATGGAGAAACAAAAAGCTGTAGACATACATAGCAGAGTACTGAAAAAAACTCCCACAAGCTCTGTATTGATAGTTACTCTTAATAATTCTTTGGTAATTACTTTCTTCCGTATATGACATGCTTTGGTACCACATACTGTCTTGGCCAATCTACCTTGGAGAAGTGAACTTGCTGGCTAGATTTATGGTGGTGGCTATTTGGTGGTCCACGTGGCTTTGGTTCAAAGTCTTATATTGCCATTTCTTTCCTTCCCTATGATTATCAACCAACCTCAAATTACTAAGACGACTAGGAGCCATGTTATATGATATGTGATTGTCCCCATTAGTCTTTCTGGTATTTCCAAGCAGCATCTATGAAGACTGACAGCTCAGATAATTTTTATTGTGAGTCCAATTCAAAAAAGAGACGGGAATACTCCTAGACTTCGAACTTACAGTGCCTTCCCTGATGGTAAATTTGACTATCATTCTTGGCATTCTTGTTGAATAGGGTCCTCTACTTCACTCGGGATATCGTGTTCCCATTTGAAAAGATCGTCACCATCGACACCCAAATTGGCCAGCTTATCAGCAATTTTGTTAGCTTCCTGAAAGACATGTTGGGATTTTCTATCCTATCTTCCCTAGAAAAGGATCCTAGCCTCTTCAACAATTGTTTTAATCCTCCAAGGAGGTATTTTACAATTATTGAGGAGATTTATAACATGCATAGAGTCTCCTTCTACGATAAAATTTCCTTCTAAGTCTTGATTCATTTGAATGTCTCTCCACATAGCTTTAGCTTCAGCTTCGTTATTCGTCCTTGTTAGCAAATATTTGTAAAATGCATGCATCATATTCCCACTACAATTTTATGAAGTTATCTAACTTTCAAGAATCTATGGTTGGATTCCTTTTTTCCATTAAATTACCAATGGTTTAATTTTCTAAATTCCAATAAACTAAATTTTGATGTAGCACTCCTTATATCTCCCTAATTTGGAAATTTAGAAAATGATAATACTTTCAAAAGAGTAATACTTTAATTTTTCAAGGTAGAAAACCTTATATCTCCTATTTCATTTAATTGCAAATATTATGATATTTGTATTTCAACTAATGTATTTTTTAAATACCACTTAAGGATATAAAATCCTTGTTTGGTTTTGCTTTCTAATTCACTAAGGTTGGTATTTTATTATATCTCCAATGCAAAAGATAAATAAAATCAACCTTATATAATGTACCTTATAACTCATTGTACTTAAAGAAAGTAAATATTAAACCATGTAAAACTATACCTTCTTTGTAAGGTTGTATGTTGTGTGATGATTGGATTCTATTGTGAGCCCTCTATCCAAGATTGGGTGTTGTATTTTATGGTATGTAACATATGACAATGAGCAATTAATGCTTTATGTTCAATGGGCATATTCTATGATAGTCTTCTTCCTTTGTTCAATGCAATTTGACTTCTCTATGATGGATATTCGTGCTCTTCTTGTGTAGGGCTATTAATACCTTTTGTCTCTCTTTAAAATATATACCAAGTGGTATTTATATTGCTTATGAATTTATGTTATGCAGTGTTTTGAATGTTACAATCCTGGAGGAATTAATATTTTTGGTGTAGACCTTATGTTATATGTTGGGTGTTGAAACAATAATTATTGATTCCTCTTTTAAGAATTATTCCAACCTGTGTGCTCTTCTCCCTTAGTGTAGGTGTTATGTAGATATGCAAGCACTCTTTCTTACTCTTTTCCAAGTGGAACAAGATACCTTATGTTGATATGGAAAGTGGAAGAACCTTCCCTTGCATATAACCAATTATTCAACGTATCTATTTCCTTGATACTCTTTGTTCTCTTAATGCATGTTCTTGTAAGGTGGTTTGGATTATTTGTAAAGCAAGGTGTGAGATGGATTTTCTACAATGTAGGTGGCATATTTCAAAGAATATGGTTGTTCATGTTCATCCAAGCATCTTTCTTGTATCAATTGGGTAATTGTTGATATTAATATTTGTACATTTTCTTTACCAAATTACTTTCTAGCTTGTACTATTGTTATTTGGGCTTACCTTGCTATTCTCCTTGTTGTTGTAGGTTATTTTTCACTATGACAAGTGTATGTTACTATGGCACTGTGTACATGAGACTATGGTGTTGAATATGGTGTCTTTTGGCACCTTAAATAGGATGGTATTATAGCGACCCCGAGGAAGCAACGCGTCGGTCCCACTGCTTCTACTTGCAATTTAATTGAATCTATTAATGTTTAAGCATGAATCTAAATGAAAGGCATAAAACAAGATATAACCATAATACAAAGAAACAAATGAATTAATACTTTTTGTATTGATATTTCCAAGGTCCGGTTACATATAAGTCCCTCTAAGGGATACCCTTAGTTTGATAGATGATTTTACACAAGGAGGGCAGCAGATGTATAAAATATCCCCTAGCAAAGGGGTGGCATGCTTTAAAAGGCTTCCTAGTGATGCACATGGAAATGTATGAGGGCTTACATATGCCTCCTTCTCTAGGCATAATTCCTAGAGGGATCCTCTTGCTCTCGTATGTTGTACATTTGTCCAGTGAACTTGTGGCCAAGTAAGCAATGAAACAACAACACACACTTAGATGTCCGAGATTGCCTCCCTGGATGAGGTTGTTAGTAATGAATATACTCAATGATATGCAAATGTAATGAAACTAATGCTATGAATGCGAATGAATGAAACAATTCTATGCTAATGATATGTAAATATGAAGAAATCAGAATAACAGAACTAGGCCTATGAGCCACTGTCCAAGACAGCGGCCGCTAAAGCGAATCTTGTCTTCTTTGCCCCAAAGCTATGGATCAAATCTTGTATCCGATGTTGAAATGATGGTCACTTTGCTTAATGTGTTGAATATATTGTATGTGGTAAGACCCTCAAATGGTAAGCACTTTGTCACTCCTCAAAGGTTCTCCAATTTTCTCTCCAATTTGTCAGGGCTTTGCTGTAAAGATGATCTCCAAGGGAAGCTCTCCAAGTCTCGAAAGCTCTCCTCAATGACCTAATCTATTCAATCTATGATGATAATATCAAATGTGTGATCCTTTGGTGCCTCTAGGCTTGCACCTTTTAAAGTGTGTGAAACCCTAGGTCTATGTTCAAAACCCTAAGATTGAATCCCTCATGCGTAGTGAATGTTAGCATGAGAAGATTTTTGTCTTTTCTATGTTTAAAGACCAGTTAACTGAAGTCTAAATTCAGACTCAAGTCTCCCATGTGGACTGGTCATGAAGGGGAATGCAAAGTTACTCCCGCTCACCTTTATTGCATGCAGACTACCACTTCCACCCATGATTAGGCCTATTTGTTAGCAAACTGCTTTTTATGACTTAGCCATTGTCGTCTGTAGTGACTAAGATTTGGTTGCTGTCGTCTACAGTGGCTAAGGTTTGGTCGCTCTGATCTGGAGCGGCCAAGGTCCAGACACTCTGGTTTACAATGGCTAAGCTTGGATGGGCTTAAAATTACCCTAGATGAGTGGTGAGAATCACTTTTGATGCTTAGAAGGCCCAAGGTTATGTCATATGGTCTATGAATGTGCCTATGTGAGTAGTTCCCCTAAACATGACATGTTTTAGGTGTCTATAGATGACCCTTTTTGTGATGCGCTATGTGGAAAACACAATGCTGAGCAAAAACATAGAATGATATGTTTGCAGGGTGTATGATGATCAATGGTCTGATCAATGCTGGATGGCCCAATCATGCAAGATGGCGTGCATCCTTTGAATCATTGCTTCAACATTCGAAAGGCTTAACTTAGCTCAGTGGCTTGCACATGTTCAATTGCACTCATTCCTCAAACTCAATCGGGTAGCTTCAGTTGCTACAATCAGATCCGACCGAAAGGAGAGCTACGAATTGAAGATGTCATGTTTGCTTATGTTCCCAAAAAACAAGGGAGATTTTGTGATTATTGTATGCAATGATTCATAGGACGAACACAATTTTGATATGATCGAGTGATATTTTGTTGATTTTGATTATGATTATTTTGAATATTTGAACTACCTCCTCACACAATGAATTGGTGAGGAAATGACAATGAATAAAGTGACAAGTCGCTTGACCAATATGATTAATTTGGTTCCTTTCTAGCATTTGTTCTTTTAATGGGCAAACCCACATCCAAGTGTGATTCCAATTGTTTATGATAATCATTCATCCCTATCCCAGGGAGCGGTCTGACTATCAATAGCCTTCTTAGGGAGTTAGGATGAGTGATTCTATTTATGCTTATATTGTATCACTTTGGCTCAGTGTTTTTGATGTCATAAGGGAATTAGGATGATTCTATCATACCCGTGGAGCAGTCCGACCATCTTGGTCTTCTTCGGGTTTGAAGTGATACATCATGATTCCAAAATGAATGTTTTTGCCCCAAGTAGCCTTATGGTGACTTACTCATCTCATCGAATTGCATGGAGTGTGAATCACTGCAACCATCGAGTTGATAGAGTAAGTAACTAGATACGAGGCTTGCTTGAGATTGTGTTTTTATGAATTTTTATGTTATTTTGATCATCATGATGATTGTGAGTCATCAAAATGTGCTTATTTGAATGTTTTTTTGTTACTTCTCATGCAGGGAATCTGCTTATTTTTCCCTAGGATGTTGGCCACTGGCAGGTCCAACGACCCCCAAATTCTTGATCGTGGCCGCTCACATCCTGAGTGGCCAAGAGATGTGGGTCACTGATGATAGCAATGGCCAAGGCAAAACTGGGGTAGTATAAAAGGGGCCTAGGGTTTTTACTTTTCACTTTCACCAGTTGTCAGTTTGCTTTTTAGAGCTCTTGGAGTGAAAGTGACCTTTGCAACTTGGAGTGTTTCTGTGACTTGGAGGATCATGGATGCATAGGGCGAGGCATCTTCGAGTGGAGGAGCTGGAGCTTCTCGAGTACTCTCTCAAACCTTAACCTTGCTTGTTTCTTTTTGGGTAAAAATGAACCACATTAAGTAATCGGTAAATGAACCTCATTAAGCTTGTTGGTAATGAATTAAACCCGTAGTTAGGCTTAGTTTAGGATTTTATGTGGTGGGCTTGTCCCCATTTTTAGTTTTTTTTTTATTTTTTTGTGTTCTTGGTGTTCTTGGCCTAGGGCCCACATGTCTACCGTGTCGCCCGTTGGTCGCTATCGATCAGAGCGGCCAAAATGGCCTACAACTTGGTCCGTTGTCGATGGTAGCGACCGATTTGAATCCCAACGATCAAAAATATGACCGTTGGGGCTTGGCCACTCCTAGCTTTAGCGACCAATTTATGGCCGCTATAGGCAACAATGACCAAGAACACTTAGTAACTTTTTTTATTTTTCTTGCATTTTATGGATTGACTTAATGATTTTTTTGAATTTTTGACTTGCTTTTTTGATTTTTGTTGCATGAGTAGGTGCATTTATTGCTCTTTTGCCTAGACTTAGAATAGCCTATCATTATTTGCACCATTTTCATGTTTTATTATGATTTATGCCTTATATGCATTGTAGTTTGGCTTTTTCATTTTTGTCTTTTATATTCTCACTTCTCGGGCTTGGGACCCGAAGCTCATGAATACACTTTTGCCCCTCTTGGATGACATGGATTGGGCATGGCTCAAGGCCCATGGGCTCTAGTATGTTACTAGGCTACCTAATATCATGTCAGATCAGGCCTACCTTATGGCTTTGGTCCATCGGTGGGACCCTCGGACCAACACCTTCCACCTCCCTACCGGCGAGATGACCATCACATCGAAGGATGTGTATAGGATCTTTTGGATCCCCTTTGATGGAGTGGCCATTGTCTCCTTGGCCACTAATGATAGGGATGCTACTTTTGCATGGGTGTTCAAAGGGCGCTCTATAGAGGCCTTCAAGGACACCAAGTCTGGAGGAGTGTTTATTCTGTAGTGGTATCGGGCATAGATATTTTCTAAGAGGCATGCGGTGTTGTTGATGGTTATCAACAACATCTTGATCCCAGATTGCTCAGGCTTGAGGTTCCCGTGGAACCTCCTTGCGATGGTTTAGGACCTGATGGACAGTGAGGCGCCTATCATCTATGCATGGGGTAGGTCTTTGTTGGCCTAGTGCTATGATGAGTTGTACCACATCCATCGGTGGGGTCGCATCGGTATTGCTTGTAGCTTGCTCTTACAGGTTTGGGGATGGGAGCACATCAAGGTAGATCATCCTAGAGGGCTTTCTACCAAGATCACAATTATAGAGGAGCAGATGTAGTGCTATGCTTCTAGATGGGCTCGAGGGCATGAGGAGTGCAAGAGTCCATCCTCATGTGGGGGAGCTTCCCCATTACATTGCTACTTTCACTGGGTTGTAGGCCGGGGATGTCATATGGCACCCATATCATGAGTTCCCGGCATGGGATGATCCGACCAATTTTACTACTAGGACATGACATGAGCGGTGGCTCATCGACCGCAAGGTTGGCATCCGGGAGTATTTCTTCTACTCTCGGGTTCTTCATCGATATGGGTTGTAGAAGGATGTGCCTCTTGTTCCATTTTTGTATAGGTGCCTCATAGTAGAGAGAGACCTACCCCTACCATGGATCACAGAGCTTTCAGATGAGGAGGATGCCCCAATAGTTGCCCCAGGAGTTGTTGGAGGAGTTATAGAGGCATTCACTCAGTGGTGGGGGGATCGGATGTGGCATGGTGATGGCATCTTGGGTCATGAGGATGATGGTGGGGATGATGGTGTAGATCCAACAAGGTATAGAGTCCATGCCAGGAGTGAGGTATGGGACCAACCAGTAGAGCAAGTGGTAGTGGAGGAGTAGGATGCTTCTAAGGAGGAGTTGGATCCTAAGGAGAGAGATTCTCCTTTGAGAGCATACTTGCATGAGGTCAAGGCTGAGCTTCAGTCGACCAAGATCCAGGTCCAACAATGGGATGCCACTATAGAGCAACTGACAACACAGACATAGGCTCTACGGGCTACTATTGGGGGTGATGATGCTAGAATGTCGTTTATTATTCCTCCTTCTACACCATTGGGTGATACCATGATAGATCTAGGAGCAGGTACAAGGATAGATCTAGGGGTAGAGATTCTACACCTGTGATCAATGTTAGATGAGTATGAGGGGAAGATTTTTGGTCATGTTGCCCATATATCCTCTCTCTAGATGTAGCTTAGGAGGCATGGGATTGTTCCTAAGGAGGGGCTAGGTGTAGGTGGTTCATAGGTGAGTGGGCACTCCACCTTAGGGTAGTCTTCCATCCATCCCAGCCAGAGGACCCAAACTTGGACAGAGAGACCAGCAGGTTCACACCACTCGACTCATGATACCGCCACAAGGGGAGGTGCTATTGGGGGTGTAGGCCTTGTATTTGACTGATGATGCACTTTGATTTATTTTTGAGGTTAGCTTGACCTATATGACTATAGCCCATGGGTATTTTTGTATCCTCCCATACTTGATACACACATTTATATGATATATTTGCATTATGACTCATTATGTGTATCATTTATTGTTCATGTTTTTGTTGTTTTATTTTGTTTTATGATGCGATGTGATGATGGTATTATGATGAATTGATGTATATGTTAGATGATAGATGATATTTATGATGATGTGGATGTTTTAGATGGATGCTTATGTAGATGTTTATATGATATGATGTGATGTATCATGAGTTGATTTAATGATGGATTTATGATTGTATGCATATATGGATGCCTATGTGGTTTTATGTGCTTTGATCATGGCTATATGATGTAATGTATATGGATGCAATATGATGTGATCTTGGGTGAAAATGGATGAGTTATGAGCTACGTATTTATGGATGCAATGTTTATTGTTAAATGCATGTTTTAATTTTGTTTTAAATGTATGCATCTAATTTATGTTATGATACGGTAAATGCAATATGTGCTAATGCATTATCTACATGGTTTTGATATGATGTAAATGAACCTGTATGCTTTAATCACTTAAAACATAAGGAATGCATATGATATGAGTTTAACAATCTAATGGGTGACACCACAAAAAGTAAAAAAATAACCATGAATTTAAATAATCACTCTTGTCATAAGAATTGATTAAGTATTCATATGTGAGATGTAATGTTGTGAGATGCGTGTATTTTCTTGATAAGTTTCTATAAATTAAAATATACAAAATAGTCCATGGTCATCTAAAGATCATGTTTTATATATATTCAATATCTAGCCTAATCTATTGATACCCCCTATTTTATAGAATATTATAAATAAAATTGATGATGTGATTGATGATATGATTTGTTTCTATATAAAATTTTTTGAGGTTTTTCCTGAGACTCAAACACTCTAGTTACCCTATCAACAACTGCATATTGACCAATCAAGGCTTTTGAAAAGTAAGGTTTTCATCATGGACCTAGATACTCATTATCCCTGTGTGTGCAAATGAATATATTTAGATAGAACTCAAGTATTTCCTCCGATGTCAGGTAGGATTCTTTCAGCCCATTGCTAAGATCGGGGATCCTCAAGTGTTCATCTCATTCTTATGTTGGACTTAGTTGGACTATACCACTAGGCAGTATTGGGTTACCCAAATCTAGCTCATCCACATTCAAACATTGGTCTATACAAATGCAAAATGCTATTGTGATAGACATATCATCATGCGTAAGGATATCACCATTGCCAGGCTGGCTTTTACACCAAACCTGTAATGGGGATCACCTTCTAGTTTTGTATTATGCTGAGAATTCTAGGGATTCAAGCTCCATTCCCTTATTTTCTTCTATTTTATTTGGGATACTTGCTCATGTTTAGTGATGAAAATCATTGTTTATTTTATTATTATTTTTTTTTGAGCAAGGGATTCATGTAGTGATGATAATCACTATTTACTTTGATTGTAATTTTGGTACTTTGAACTATGACTTTTGGAATTTTGAATTTTGCTTTGACTCGGGATTTTTGCTTGTTTTGATTAAAGCAAGGGATTTTTGGGTAGGGTGGAGCTTGTCCTTTTGTCAATTCTCAGCACTTTTGAACCGGTCGCACAGGGGGATAAGCAAGGAAGACCCTTTTCACTTTAGGTAACCTAACCACTTTACAACTTTCATATTTCCCTTGTACCAACTAGAATTTTATGTTTTTGTAATTAGTGAGGGGATCCTAAAATATGGTAAGCTTTGTCACCACTAGACTTTACTTTCTACTAACCAAGATGTTCTCACAAAATTTGATAAGATCACTAGGTATGGTTGAATAACTAGAAAACCATAGTATATTTTATGTATAGAAACAAAAAATATTTATGTTAAAAAATAAATTTACACACATGGATGAATGTATATGAACTTTTGAGTATTTTTGGTTTTGATACAAATTGTTGTATCATTTGCGAGATTGTGATCATGACATATTCAAGTGTAATGGATATGAATGTGTAATGCAAATGTAAGATGCAAATGTTTTTGTATTTTTTATTTTTGCAATGTTTTTGTATTTTTATGTGTAGAACACCTTCAAGTGAATAATATTGAGAGGTTCGGGCTCTTCAACACCATACAATGATATAAGGCGATATGCTCCAGGTCCAACCTTTTCTAAAATCATGTAGGGTCCTATCCACTTTTCCATAAATTTGTCTCGCAGGTGCGACAATAGATTTGAATTCTGTTGGTTTTCTTTGAGCACAAGGTCTCTAACTTTAAAATCCCTTAAGTGGACTCTCTATTATTGTAAGCTCACGTAAGGCAATCCTGATAAATGCAAAGATGATCCAAAGCATTGACTCAAAGTTCATCAATAAGAATCAAATTATCAAGGCAACCTTACCGTGCGGTGTCATCATCTATTAAGTCTTTTAATGCTATGTGCAATGTTGGAATTTCCAAATCTAGGGGCATGATGGCCTCAGCACCATAAACAAGTGAAAACGGTGTTGCCCTAGTGGGCATTCGTACACTAGTCCTATATGCCCATAATGCTAGAGGTAATTTCATGTTCCAATCGTTATGATTATCTCTCACCGTCTTTCTCAAGATAGAGACTATTGTTTTGTTCGAGGCTTATGCTTGCCCATTTGCTTATAAATAATAGGGCATTAAAAAAATGTGTTGTATATGGTATTTGTTCATAAAAGAATTCACATATTTGTTCTTGAAATATAGCCTATTATCCGATATTATTTTCGAAGGGACCCCAAAACAACTTATGATATTGTGAAGTATAAACTCTGAAATCCTTGGTCCAGTTGTTGATGTTAAGGGGATATCTTTGACCAATTTAGTGAAGTACTCAGTGGCCATTATTATGAATGTGTTTCGGCTTAAGGATGAGGGTGAAACATTACCAACTAAGTCTAGCCCCCATTGGGAGAAGGGCCATGCTACTTGGATGTGTTTCAAGGCTTGTGATGGTAAGTGTGTGAGGTTTGTATGATGTTGGCACTTAGTGAATTTATTGAAATACTTGCAACAATATTTCTCCATAGTGGGCCAATAGTAACCCATTCTCAATATGTGCTTAATGGTGGCCATGCCACTGAAGTGACCACTGCACATACTATCATGTGCTTGTGAAATTGCCTAGGATGCTTCCTGGGTCTCAAGACAATGGAGGAGCATTCCATCATATCCTTGTATATAAAGGATTTCTCATGGAAAGATGCATCTTGTTGCCTTCTATTTAAATGTTCTTATCTCAACATGTGATAGACCTTATGGTACTATTACAATATTCAAGAAATATTGTAATTGGGAAACCCAATCTTGATAAGTCACAACCTCTGTATAAAAGATGGTATGTTCCTCTTGTATTCCATAACTGGTGAATACATATTGAGGAACAACCCTATGGTGAATGGTTGTACCACACTCCGTAGGACCTTGGTAGATCAATGACCCCCAAGGTGCCATTCACAATAAATTTCTAGCTATGAAGGACCAATCCTAATTTGGTTCAATATTGATCATGTTGATTGATTTTTTATTTTCAAAAGCCTCATGTTGTATTGTTGAGTGCGAGAGAAATTTAACATGGATGGTTGTAAAATCAGCAGATGGATTTTTAGGGATCAAGAATCCCAAATATACCATGGTGTCTGCAAATATATTTCACATACGAGGGATTGCCTCGATGTCATAGAATTCCAATCTGGTGAGGTAAGTGTCAACAAGTTCTTTGTAAGATTTCAAGAGTGGGCACATGCATTGGAATAGTCCATTGATTTGGTTTACTATGAGAAAGGAGTCACCAAAGATATTCAATATTTTAATGCCCATTGCTATGGCTATTTGGAGTCCCAATATCAAGACCTCATACTCTATGTTATTGTTTATGCAAGGGAAGTCTAGTTTGAATGATAAGAGCAATGGAGCGCCCTACGGTGTGATAAACACAATCTCTACTCTGGCCTCTTGTTCACACTTTGAACTATAAAAGAACAGTGCCATATCTCTTTATTTATTAGGTTCTTTGAGTTTTTGTAGATCTGATAATGCAAATACTGCATCATTAGGCAATTCTATGGTGAGAGGCTTGCTATCTTGAAGAGGTACCTCTACTAATTAATTAGCTATGACTTGTCCCTTGATGGACTTTTGGCTTATGAAATCTAGATCAAATTCTATCAATAGTATGATCCACTTTGTGATACATGTATTGTGATAAGCCTTGTTCATCATGTGCTACAAATTAATTTGTTTTGATATAACGTAGATCATATGGCTCAAAATGTAGTGTCACAACTTTCATGTTGTAAAATCTAAACATAAATTTGCAACATACACATACCCTAGCTCATAACTCACCAAGGTGTGACTAATGTAATATACGACTTGCTCTTTGTCTTGTGCATTCTTTTGGGCTAACATGGTGCCCAAAGCAAAATCATTAGCCGATATGTATAATAATAATGGTATGTCTGGCCTTGGTGGAGCCAACACTGGCGGCGTTGGTAGGTAAGTTTTTATCTTTGCAAAGGCTTTATGGCACTCTTCATCCCAATGAAAAGGAACCTATTTGCATAGCAACCAATTCATGGGTCAACATTTATCTGATAATTGAGCAATGAATCTTTTGATGGATGCTATCTTGCCTTGTATGATTTTTAACTCCCTAATGTTGGTAGGGATGGCCATTTCCAATATAGCCTTTACCTTTGCAGGATCAACTTCAATTCCTCTCTTAGAAATGATGAATCCCAAAAGCTTACCATAAGTTACACAAAACATACACTTCTTAGGATTCAATCTGAATTTGTGCTCAATGAGGCTATTAAAGAATTTTCTAAGGACTTCAGCATAATCTTACCACAACAAAGACTTGGCTAGTAAGTTATCCATGTAATATTCTAAGATTTTATGCATGTAGTCATGGAAGATGTATGACATGACCTGTTGATATGTTGCACCAGCACTCTTAATGCCAAATGGCATCACTTTGTAATAGAATATTCCCCATGGAGTTATGAAAGTAGTCTTATGTTGATCTTCGGGTTTAATCCAAATTTGGTTTTATCCAGAAAAACCTTCCATTAGGGAGAGCATCTCATGACCTACGGTGGCATCCACAAGAGCATATATGTTTGTAAATGGGAATAAATCCTTTGGAGTTGCCCTATTCAAGTCTCTAAAGTATGCAAATACGAACACTTGCATCAGGATTTCCCATGGGCACCATGTTCGATACCCACTCAGGGTAGTCGATTGGAACTATGAAAACTGCATCTAAAATTTTTTGCAATTCGTTCTTCACCATCAAAGCGATGGATGCACTTTTGTTTGACTGGTTTTTTCATGGGATCCAATGAAATATTATGAATGACTAACTTTGGATCTATCCCAAGCATGTCTTTGTAAGTCCAAGAAAAGATATTTGGCCTCTCTTTGAGGAGAGGGATTATGATGGCTTGTTCCTCTGGAGATAGACTTTTCTTTGAACTTGAATTTATTTGGTTGAGTAGGATCATCTCTAATGTCCACCTTGAAAGTTGCTTCCATAGCCATATGTGACCCATCCTCCAGATGATGAGGTATGGGTATCAAATGAATGTCATCGGTGGGATTCATAGGTCCTACTGACTCATGATCCAAACAGACATGGAATACGTCATGTGCATAGCCTAATGCAAAATGAAATGGTTGTAACACCTCTTCATTAGGGAAAATATCCTTAGGCTCTATAGGCAATTCAACATGATCCTAATCAATAGCATCCATATCTAGATACAATGGTTTAGCAAGATCTACTGGGTTATGAAGTGGAGTGGTCAAATCAATGGAGATTGTGTTGATGGATGGGATGAAATCTCTAGGACCACATGGGTGAAATATTTCTTCAGAGGTTTCCATTCCATACTCATGATGAGGCTCTAAGGGAAAAGGAATCACTAGATATGACCAATGATCAGGGCATATAATATGATCATTAGGGTCCAAGAGCTCTCTGAATGTAGGCAAAGAGGGATTGACCACATGGTGAATGGCACGTAAGTCAATAGGTCTCCTTAGAAACTATAAGCTAGGGTCTATGGCCTGAAGTGCCACTTATATCTCTACTAGAATGTTGACTTGTCATAAGTGGTGAGGCCCAAGATAGGCCATTTTAGTTTCATCCTCAAAGTCATCATTGCTTATCCAAAAACCATTAGCATTGGTGTGTGGCCCCAATATCAGAGACACATGTCTTGGCCCTAATTAGGACATATCTATTTTATCTCCATACTCTTCATCACTTATGAAGAATCCATTTACATTAGTTTCTTGCTCCAAGTTGTGGGGCCATTGTATTGGTCCTAGGTAATCTCTTTTCATTGAGTCTTCTATCTCATAGCCACTTTCATTATGCCTAGATGAGGCAAGGTTTTGTAAATAGTGAGGCCCATGATAGGCCAAGCCTGCTTGTGCTTCATCATCACTTGCCTCATATTCATTCTCTTCTTCCTAATCATCCCACGAGTTGTAACATATCAATGTGGCATTGATTGCGGAGTTTGGATTATAAGTCTTTGGTGGTGGTGTGTTTACCACAACCACTTGTCTTTTGGTTAGATATATTGTACTTGGGGGTGATAAGGAATGAAATTGATGTCTTCTCCTAATCCTAAGCTTAATTTGTCCAAGGCTACTGCTAAAGAGTCATCTCGACCTCTGATATAATAGCCTAACCTAAAACTGTCAATGGGAAGCTGGTATTGCGGATCGTATGGCCATCTGTGCCCCTGCTCATATATACCAAGACCATATCCATGCCAATGGCAGTGTTAAAAGTAGTTAATATCAAACTTGGGGTTAGATAGGTAACAAATATTAATGGTGAATAACTCTTCATTGTCCTCTTATTTTTCTGAATATTTATGGGCATAGTCTAATCTAGCATAGACAAAGTTGGTTTGGTTGGCAGGGATTCCAAGTGGAACCACTATTCCCACTAGTGGTCTGAAGTCTTTTGGTCTTCCCATGTCTTGTAATGACTCAATGATGGGCGTGAATGTTATGTTATACACAAGGTATTCTCCTATCCCTATACTTGCCAAGTGTATTATCGCATGTTATGTGGATAACCCCATAGATGACACTGGTGAAGTGGGTTCTATCATTTCTTCTTCTTGATCTTGGAGATCTTCTTCATCCATAAGACTTGGTATTTCAGCAATGGCTATGGTTGGAAAATCTTTGGGTATTCCTTCCTTTAATAAGGGTACCTTTAGCTTCTTATTATCCTTAGGTTTAGACGTTGATGGTCCTTTAGATGTTCCATTTGTCTTGGGTGCAAAAGGAGGTGTCGATGTACATGGGTATTTTCTTACCCTTTTGTCTCTATCATTCAGTTGTGTGGTTTGAGATGAAAGTCCGACGTATAGGTGAGTGGAGGGAATCATGGATTCTCCTAGAAAATCCACATGATGGACATATTTGAATGGTTCTTCATCAGCCAAAACCACATAGACTTTATCCTCATGCACATACTTGACACATTGATGTAAGATCGAAGGAACACACTTCATGTCTCTTATCCAATGATGCCCTAGGAGGATGTTGTACTGCATATCCCCTTACAAGATATGACACATCATAGGGATGCCTTATGTCCCACCTTAATGGGTAGGACTATCATTCCCACATTAGTGCATAAAGCATCATTGAAAGCTCTTAGCATGTAGGCTCTTGGAATGATATTGGTCTTGGGGATCTTGAGGTTTCCCATGGCTATTGTTGTGATTATGTTTATTGATGAACATGTATTGATCAAGACCCATTTGAAAGGTAAATCATTTAATGACACCACAATGTACAATGGAGGGTCTGGTAAGGTAGTAGGAATTGTCTTAATCTCATGAACATAGAATCAAATTATAGGTTCTTAGAATTGTTGTACTTGTCCCACAAAATGAGTGAATGCATTCACATCTTGCAGTTGGAGCTCAATTGATCTCAAGATCTCCATAAAAGTCTCCCAATGCTTTGGGGACTGTTTTATGAGCTCATAAATAGATATCTTGGCTAGAGTCATTTGTAGATTATGTTATAGTCTACTTCGGATAGTTAGCACAGGCCGAGTTGGTGGACCTGGAAGGTTTTCTTGCCCCTGCCTCTACCTAGGTGTAGCTGGGACATTCATGGGAGCTGCATGAGGATGGATTGACCATACCGTCTACTCCTGGTTGCTATATTGACAATTTCAACCATTTCAATGCATCCATGGGTAGGTGCATCGACTCAAACTTGATTGACTTGGGCAGCTTGACCTCCAGGGACCTCATGATTTGGTAGTGGGATTTTTTATATGGCCATATATATATTATTGGGAGCCAATGGTTTGTCAACTTTGAGTTCTCCTACCTCAATCATAATTTATACTTGATTCTTAAAAACATAGCACCCTTCAATGTCATGCCTCAGTATCCTATGATAAGGGTAAAATTGATCTTCCCTATATCCTCTTGGCTTAGCATGGCTGGGATATATGAGAGGTATATTAGGGAATTTGATCTTTATAGCCTCGCTCAATTGATTGAAAATTTCTTTCATTGATTCTGTCAGAGGCATAAAAAAGTGAGGTGGATTGCATTCTTTGTTTCATCCCTGATTGTTCTTTTTATCATAATTGGTTGGCGAGGGTTGTGCTTGATAATTTTGTGGTTGGTGCATAGCCCCATCCTTATGTGTAGCTAATACTACTTGATTTACTGGAGCATGGTTTACCTATTTCTACTTGTATTTGTCATTCTTACAATTTTATTCCACTCCTTGGTTCAAATATTTATGGTTCCCTCATCTACTTTTATGTCTTCGATGAGTTTGGCCTATGCCAAGGCTTCCTCAAATGAAGGATACTGTTGAATTTGTATAAATAGGGAGATGTGTTTAGAACAACTCTTAGTAAACATCCAAATGATTTATTTTGTGGGAACGAAGAATGATAACTTTACCATGACTTTTCTCCATCTATTCCCATAATCCATTACTCGCTCATCATCATACTATTTTAAGTTGGCCAAGTTTGAAAGGTTCACCTTACTTTTAGCACCAAATGAGAAACGCTTTAGGAGAGTGTTTACCAGTTGCTCATAATTGGATATGCTATGCTTGGTTAGTTGATTGAACCATTGAGTGGTAGCACCCGAAAATGTCATAATAAAGCTTATTAGCATAAAAGCATCATTGTATTCAAGGTGAAAATATGCATTGATGAAATTGGTAACATGCTCTTGTGCATCCTCTTCACCCTTGAACTTTTCTAAACTAGGCATCTCAAAGTGATTAGGATATGTAGGTCTAGGAACTGATGAGAAAATTGGTTGGTTATGTATCTTGCTCAATGTTGGTTGATTCCAAGACATCTCTTGCTTCTCAAAGGACTGCATCTTCTCAGCGAGTTCTTGGAATACCTTTGAATAAAAGAGCTCCTCCTCTTGCAGGCCCACTCGTGGTGGTGAAAAAGGTAATCCTTTGTCTACTTGACTTGTTCTATTTTCCTCCTTCCTATGAGGGAATTCAGGATTGTGATCCTGGTTTGTCATGTTTACCCTTTCCCCACCAGTTTTATTTTGTTCATGATTTGAGTGGTGGTTTCATTGTGGGATCTCTTTTCTAGTGCACCTTTCCTTTGGTGAGTCAACATGTCTACCTCTTTGGTGATCATCACCATTTTTCTATAAATTGATATGAGCTAACTGCTTAGCTTGCTC
Source organism: Wollemia nobilis (assembly GCA_028583015.1). NCBI lineage: Eukaryota > Viridiplantae > Streptophyta > Pinopsida > Araucariales > Araucariaceae > Wollemia > Wollemia nobilis. The sequence continues at coordinate 232,111 of JAQPPZ010002184.1, forward strand.
TCTTAAATGCTGCTCATTTTGATGCAAAAGTTTTTCTCTTTGTTTATCATATTTGAGAGCCTCCACTAGCTCTCGCTCTTTATGCAATGCATTTTCTAACCATCTCATAAGGTCATCTTGTGTTGTCATAGAAGACTCATGTTTTTATTACTCTGTTCTTGTGGTTTTGACTCATAGATTACTCGAAGAGGTTTCTGCTGTATCTTTGCTCTTGCTAGCTAATGTAACTTATTCAGTGTATTGTTGAGTGTCTCTATGATCAGGCTTTATATGTAAACTATAGGGTCACTTTGAGGTACCCCTAGACTCAAATGTATGTTTAGAACTCACGATTCATGATAATATAGATGCAGAATGTTTGGTAGCTATAGTTCTTTGATTTGACCTTGAATAAATATGATCCAACTCATCTAGAATGTTCCCTTGAGTGCCACTAAGACTTCCTTCAAGAATAAATACAAGGGAAGGAAAAATTAAAATTTCCAACCCAACAAGCCTAGAGTTGATTTCACTTGCAAATTTTGTGGCAAGAAAGGCCACAAGGAATAAAATTGTTTCAAGAAGAAGAATATTGCAGAAAAGAAAGAGCAAGAAAAGGCTAAGGGACAAGGACCTAAGAAATGGTTTGGCAAGGGAAAGAAAAAGAACAACAATGAAAAGCAAATTCTAATAAAAATGATTTCAATGAGTTTTGTTCTTCTCATGGGATCAAAAGGTAGTTTACTTGTCCATACACTCCTCAACAAAATGGTGTTGCAGAGAGGAAAAATAAGAAAATCATGGAGATGGTAAGATGCATGCTTGGTGACCACTTACCACAATTTCTTTGGGGTGAAGCAGCCAATACAACAATATACATTATTAACAGGTGTCCTTAAAAATAAATTGAGGGGAGGACTCCTTATGAGGTTTGGAATGGTAAGAATCTGAATTTGTCACACTTAAGAGTGTTTGGATGTGATGCATTTTAATTTATTACTTCAGAAAAGAGGAAGAAATTGGACGAAGTCTCAAAAATGCATCTTTATTGGCTATGATGCAGAACATAGGGGCTACAGGTTATACTCACCTTCTTCACGCATTGTATTTATTTCAAGAGATGTCAAATTTAATGAAGACCTTCTTGAGTTAGAAAAGGGTGGGCCTTGTGTCAAAATGACCAAGTGGTTGGATCATTCTAGGGGTCCTAAAGAGCAAAATTTAGTTAGCCAAAGGATAACTAGAAGTATGACCCTTAACATTTCTCTTCTAGCTAAGATAGAGAATGATCATGAGCCTACTTCTTACCAATAAGCTTCACAACACTCTTGTTGGGTTGATGCCATGAAGGTTGAGATGGATTCTCTTCTAAAGAATAAAAATTGGGATCTAGTGCCTTATCCTAATAAGAGAAATGTTATTAGGAACAAGTGGATCTATAGAATCAATTACAATTCTAATGGAGAGATAGAAAAGTATAATTCTAGATTGGTTGCTAAGGGTTATGCTCAAAAATATGGCATTGACTATGATGAAACCTTTGCACCAGTTGCCAAAATGCCCACCATTCGGCTTCTCATTGCTATTGATGCTGCTCATGGTTGGCATATTTTTTAGCTTTATGTTAAAAGTGCCTTTCTAAATGGTGATTGGGATGTAGATATCTACATGAGTCAACCACAAGGATTTGTTGTACAAGGTAAGGAAACACTTGTGTGTAAACGAAAGAAAAACTTGTACGGTCTGAAGCAAGCACCTAGAGCATGGTACATGAAGATTTTAGGTTACTTCTTATCTCTTGGTTTTGATAAATGCTATTAAGATATAGATATCTATGTGCTTAGGAAGGATAACTTGGTCATTTTAATTGCTCTATTTGTTGATGACCTTGTTATGACTGGAAATGAGAATAAGGCCATTTTTTATTTCATCTCCAAATTAAAGTCAAAGTATGAAATGACTAACCTTGGTCTTCTACACTACTAACTTCGCATGCAAGTTTATCAACATGAGGATTGTACCTTTTTGAGTCAATATAAGTATATTGAAGATCTTATTAAGAGGTTTGATTTGGAGGATGGCAATCTTACTTCCATTCCTATTTCTATAGGGGTTAAGTTGGATGTAAGTACAAAATATCAGTTTGCTAATGCCACATTGTATAGGCAACTCATTGGTAGTCTTCTTTATGTTACCATCACAAGGCCATGCATTGCTTTTGCAATTGGTATGATGGATAGGTTCATGCAGAAACCTTATATTGAGTACTTACAAGATACCAAGAAGATTCTAAAGTACCTTTCAGGTACTAGAGATTTAGCACTCCAATATTCTAGGCTTCCTTCATTTGCTCTTTTTGGCTATGCTAATTCTGATTTTGGAGGGGATAGAATAGACAAAAAGTCTACCAAAACATATGTTTTTAGTATTTGGTCTGCAACTATCTCTTGGTCTTCCAAGAAGTAAGATACAATTGCTCTTTCTACAACAGAATTAGAGCATAATACTATGACATAAACTACATAGGAAGCGGTTTGGCTTCGTACCCTCATGAAAGAAATTGGATTTGAGCAATTTGGTCCTTCACGTTTGCTCTTCGATAATCAATCATATATTGCCTTAGCTAAAAATCTTGTAATGCATGAAAGGACAAAGCATGTTGAAATCCAAGCCCACATTATCAGAGAGAGGGTATTTGATGAGACTATTCAGTTGGATTATTGCCCATCATCTTCTAATTCTGCTGATTTGTTCACCAAACCTCTTCCCAAGGAGCAATTTTGTAAGCTTAGGGACTCAGTTGGTTTGGTGAAGTTGTCCTAAAGTGGGAATGAAGTGTAGTTACACTTGTGTGATGACAACTTCATCCTTATGATGTGTTTTATGCTATATATATGAGTTGATATTTGGTGTTATAATTGCTTTTTGCATCTCTTTTGAACATGGTGCTTTCTTGTTTGCCTTGTGCAACTTTTGTACATGTTACCTTGTAGATGACATTGTGCAATTATGGTTTATGATACAATTTCTTTATGCGACTCTTTTACATGGTACTTTATTGTTGCCTTGTGCAAATTTTTACATTTTATTATGTATTTGGAATTATGCAATTGGTTTATCACAGTACTTTCTTGTTAGAATTTATGCTACTTTTGTACATGATATTTTATGGTTGGATTTATGCAACCGGTGTGCACACTTTATTATTTTCATATACCTTATGCAACTCTTGTACATGGTACTTTTTTTTAGCCTTGTGCTACTTTTGTACATGGTACTTTAGAGTTTGCATTATCATGGTACTCCTTTTTTGCTTTATGCAACTTTGTACATGATATTTTTTTATCAACTATATAGCATGTGAATATAAGTATGGCTTGGCATCTTTTCGTGATGACTTATAGTTCACTATTTTTCAGATCAGTTTTGTTATCATCTTTGGATATTCATATATGATGTGGTAAATATATTTACGATGATGTATCTAACTGATCTTATGTTGAGCTGCTTGTAGGTTGCAGGTACTTTCATTTGGGGTTTTGCAGGATTACTGAAGACACCCTTGTGATGTTTTCTTCTTGTCATTTTCAAAACACTTGTGGTTGATGGATGGCTCTGTAAGCTGCTTGTATCTGAAGCTACTCCGTTGGGGGCTTGCAGTCTCATTTTGGCCCATTTTGTATTGGTGCCTTATTGTAGACCATTCTTGGTCATAGAAGATCATTGTAACTATATTACTTATTTTATTCTAATCCTCGTTTGTATCTTTAGTGGGATAATGTTTCTTTGTTTCATAAATTCTTTTCCCAATATTTCATTAAGGGGGGGTGTTGGAATATGTAATGCAACATTGTGTAAATTATTCGTAGACTAAAATATAAAGTTTAAAGAATAATATTTGAATTAGAAAATAATTCTATTTTATGTAAAAATATTCCCACCCAAGTAATAAATAAAATAAGGGTGCTAGGAATATTTAATTTGTGGGAAAATTTTATTTCCCATTTTCTAGCAAATATTAAAAAGTAACCAATCACTTTTTAATATTTGATAGATGTCACTTGTCACACATCTCAAGATAATATTGTGATAATATTTGTCACACATCTCAAGATAATATTGTGATAATATTAGGGCAATTTTAGGGTTGTAGTAGAAAATATTCTCTTTAAATAGGGGTATTGTCTACTACATCTTGTCATATCATGTTGATGCATATTGTTGCATAACATTGAAGTATTCTTGTATTGTTCAATCATTGAGTAATATAGTGAGCTTCATAGTGGATGTTTCCCTTCTTCATTTGAAGTAGGGTTTTACCACTTAATATTGGTGTTGTGGGTTTTCCTCTTTTGTGTGTGATTGATCTTGTGGAGCATTCTTCGATCTCGGGGAGACTTTTCTTGTCTCACAGTTCTCCTATGCATGACATGTTTTAGGTGTCTATAGGTATTGAGCCATTTAGATGGATATAATATTTAGTATAGTAGCTTGTGCTTTACCCTTGATGGTTATTATCACTTGTTGACTATGATACTACACTGGTGTCTATGTATATGATGTATATGTATATGATATAATATTTATCTTCTTTTATGCTTTGTATAAGATGTATATGATGCTATAAATAAATTAACAATAAACTAAGATAGATTACCTTAGTTGCACCTTGACTTCTGGGACTCTTTAGACTTCACTTTGTAGCTTTCTTTTGATATTGAGTATGGTAGCTTCCTTCAATATTCTCTGACTATTATAATGCTTACTCTTGGTGGATTCTTTATACCAAGATATGCTATAGGTTCCTATACTTAATAGTGTCTCTTGACACTCCAACTTAATCCTTCTTGTGCACTAATTTTCCTCCTTAACTTTAATACTTAATGCACCTTTAATAACTTTTAAGAATAACTAGTATGATGCACTAGTAATTTCTCCTTTTAATGAACTCTTAGAAGTAATTTGTACCATGCATTATAATATATGCAATTTTCACTTAAGAATAATATCTTAATTGCTTCTAATAGACAAGAGTACATTGATATTTTTCTTTATCTTGAAATATATCTAATTACTATTTTTGATGTGTAGGTTTTAACATTATAAGAAATATATCTTCTGCACTCCCTTGAAGACTTTAATATGTAAAATTATCCTTGCAATTTTTAAACTCTAATTTGGTGCTTAATGAAACTTAATAATGAAAAAAATATAAGTGTTCACACCTAAGTTTCTTACCTTTATGATCTCTATAGATGATGTATTTGTTGATGATTAGATTCACCTAATTGTTGCCCTGTTTTAGATGAAATCGTAGCTCTTCATTTTTGTCCAAAAAAAATATTTAACTCATGAATTTGTATCTTTGAAACTCTTCTAACTTGCTTCACAAAAATTTAGTTTGGTGGCTTTAAATCTCCTTCACAATGTTCCCTTGAATTCTAAAACTTAGCAGCTAGTAATGCTACCAAAATTTCACACCATAATGCTGAAGATTTTAGATTTTAACTCAGATAAGTTTTCCTCTAAAATGCTATCCTAAAATATCCCCAATTTGGTAGAAAACTCCTCCAATTTGCAATTCGAAATTGCAATTAAAAATTGTCTCATAGAGATCTTAAATTTTTTCCTGTAAAATAAATAATCTCCTTTCCTCGAAATAGTATTTAAGACTTTAATGGAAATCTAAATATCTTAGATTTTGTGGCTTATTTGAACTCCTTTCTCCTTAAACCTCCTTGACAAATTCTAGCTTCAATATTGCTCTATCTAGTGGCCTTCTTCTCAAGATTATGATTGTCTTGATGTCTTCACTTCGTTCCTCCAAAATTTGGAAAAATACTTGCCAAATTCTTCTCCTTTTGTGGTTATTTTTTGATGGTGACAACTGTACCAAAAAATTATTTATTAGGAAGTTATCATTGCCAGTAAATTTCTCCAATGAGTTCTCCTAAAATTTCCTTTTATGAAGCTTCTCGAAATTTGCAATGAGACTTCCCTAGCCTCCTTCTTCTTTCTTCTTTCGACCTTTATTTCATTCATTGCCTTGACCCAATGTTTATCTTCTTTTGCTTCACTAACATTCTTGGGCTCAATTTTAGATAGTAGAGAAATATTTGCATGTTTATTTGTTCCTATTATCCTCCTCATTGTTTATCTCTCATTTGAAGTACCAATAATCAATTACCTTGGATGATTCTTTTGCACATATCTGGAAGGTGTCTTTGGTACTCTTGGTGTCTCTTCTTCTTTTGTTTCTTCACCTTCTTCTCTATAACTTTATTCTTCTTGATATACAATCTCTTTAGTTGATTCTCTTGGCTCTATCTCTTCATCAACTGTTACATTTAAACTTTATACAATTGTATGTGATCTTTTATTATAGCATTTGTAGGATTTGCTCTTTGTGGAATATCCAAGAAAAATATCCTCATTGCACTTGGAATCAAATTTACCCAAATTTTTCTCTTCTCGTATGATATAGCATTTACTTCCAAAACTTTTGAAATATTTTATAGTGGTTGGTCTTCCCTTCCAAAGCTCATATGATATTTTGTGGTGTTTTACTCTTACTTGAGCTCTATTGATAATATAAAATGTTGTATGAGTTACTTCTTTCCAAAACCATCTCAAATCTTAGACCCATTTAACAAATCTCTAGCCATACCTTGAACAATTTTGTTTTCTCTTTCAACTACTCCATTTTGTTATGGAGTTATTGCTACTAAAAATTGTCTCTGATTCCATGCTTCTCATAGAATTCTATAAATTCACCTGAAATGAATTCCCCTCCTCTATATGATCTTAAGAATTTTATCCTTTTGCCTATTTCATTTTCTACCAATGCCTTGAATGCTTTGAATTTTTCAAATGCTTCTGATTTTTCTTTTAAGAATGTTAACTTAGCTTAGAAGGAAACATGGCGTAGCAGTACTCTCTTAAAAAAACATGTTCTAGTTTCTGATTCACTAGATCGTATTACACGACAAGTGAAGAGCATACTAATAGTGTTGGGGGATTTCTGGTTCACCAGATCACATTACACAGCAAGTGAAGAGCATAATAACCACATCAAAATGTTTTTTAATGGGATTTTTAGAGAAAGATAAAGTTAATGAGTTAGGAAGGAACAAAAATGCTAAAAAATAATTTTTATTATGAAAGAGGAATTATACAACTAAAAAAATCCGAATGTGTTTCGACCTTTTGGGTCTCATCAGCGGAGTGTGAGTCTTAGAGAGGTACAATATCCTCTTTTTATAATCCTAACTCTAGGGGGAATCCAAAAAATAATGCATGTGGGATAAAAAATTATTCCCAAACATTAAATACAAACCGCAAGTTTATAGACCAAACGATAAAATATACATATCAAATATTTCCAGGATCAACCCCTAAAAAAACCCACCCTATTACAAAGGTGCATTAAAAAATGCGAGAAACAAGATGGAGAAAAATTTGTATTCTTGCAAAGATAGGATCTGAGAGGTTTGTGATTCCTCCAGTAGATGATGGCTCATGCAATATGTTTAATTTGTCTATCCTTACTCCATTTTTCAAACATGGGAGAGATAACATTTTTTCCCAAGTGCAAACTCCTAGAAAAATCACAATTGTCTAACTTCAAACTAAGTGGAACATGTTTGACTTTGGTACCTTATCTGTGTGCAGTTCTTTCAAGAACTTTGGCTAGGAGAGAGGGTCTTCCATCAAATTTGACTTTTTCAAATAGTGAAATAAAAACATTAATCTTATACCCTCTAGCTCTAATTCTATTAAAAAACTTATTTTTAACATAAATAAAGCTCTCTATTGAGCTTTCTCTGAATAGGAACCTGTTGAGCTCACTTAAAATGAAGGCCTTCTGCTGGTGGACATGATGATGAGAAGAAGCTGAAATGTATTGATAGGTGTTCATTGGTTTTTGGAATAACTTAGTACACAAAATCCCTATATGAATAAAATTAGGTCCTTTAAAAAAAATAGTATCCAACAAAGTCACTTCTAAATCTAAAATAGATGCTGATATTTTAATGCTCTGGTAGAAATATCCATAAGTAGCCAAAAATCTATCAAGTTTTTCCCTTGAGCCATGCCAAACACCAATGGCATCATCAATGTATCTTTTATAGAACAAAATATTGTCCATAGAAACATTAAAAAAAATTTGCTCCTCAAGATGACAAAGAAAAAAACAAGCATAAACTACTGCAAAGTTTCTCCCCATGGTTGTTCCTATGATCTGTCTGTAAATTTTTCCCTTGAATTCCAGGTAGTGTTGTGTTAACACTAGTTCTGCAATTTGGATGATGAATTTTGTCTTAGCTGGATTAAATTTATCCTTCAAAAAATATTGAAGAGCTAACAAACCTTCTGTAGTTGGGATGCTAGGATATAAGCTCTCAACATCAAAGGAAAATAAAATTACATCTTGAGGAAAGGAATAAATGCAGAAAATCCTTAATTAAGGATATGGAATCCAATAAGTGATTCTTTTGTTTCAAAATAATGGGTAAAAAGAGGTGATGAAGCCATTTCAAAGTGGGTTCTAGCATAAAACCATAGTAAGAGCATATAGGTCTCCTAGAGAGCTGAGGCATGTGAATTTTAGGGAGTAAATAAAAAACACAAACACAATCAGAAAAGGGTTTGACCTGTAGCATGAACTTACAATGGTTATCTGAGATAATGTTTTTTTGGAGGGCCATGTTAAACAAATCTTGAAGTTGAAAAAATATATCTGACCAAGGGACATTAGAAACACAGCCATAAAAATTTTGGTCTGAGAGTTGTGAAAGGCCTTATGAGATATACCAATCATGAGATAAAACATAAAGACTGAGGTTTTTGTTTGCAAGCCTAATGATGATGGAGTTATCATTAGCAAGAGAGTGGATGACAGACCAAATATGGAAGGGAAAAGTTCGACGATGGACAGGGTTGACAACATTGAGCTTATTTTTAAGAAAGTTCTCTCCCAACTGAATGATGTCTTCTAGGGGCCTGTAAAGTTCAAAAGGAGTGAAGCTTGGGTTAGGAACACAGAAGGGATCAATAGGTTTGATGGGTTTTTGGGGGCTGCCTCTAGGTCCAAAAAACCACTCAAGTCTAAGTCATCTACAAAAAGTAGAGAATTCCTTAACAATGGATTCCTTAGACATTGGGGGAGGGGTAGGCAAAAATTTTAATCCCAATATGAGAGCTTCAATTTCATACTTAGATAGTATATGAGAAAAAAAATTATGTACGACATGGTTAGTGATCTTGCCATCAATTGCCCAAACATGACTTCTATAAAAAATACGATGACCATAGTCCTGAGGGCTAAACTAGTAGGGCGACCAATGATAACATGCTCCCAACACAAAGTCTGGAGAAAAAAACTATAGCCCAGGCCCTTGCACCTATACCTCTTCACCTCATAGAGCTCGCTATAAACCTCATAAATAAGAGCAGGAGCCCAAGCTAATCGATGAGGATCATCTATCAAGTCAAGAACAATAGACACCTGGTTCCACAGGATCCTCAATCCCTTGGAATTGGGCAACAACATGTTGCTCAAAATGTACATCATGAAGGCAAGCAATGCATTGAAGATGCTAGCTATAAAAAGATCTAGATATGCAATGTCGCCCCTATTGCAATCGATGTCCCACATCTCAGCAAATAGAGGTAAAAGTACATCCTTCTTATCAAGGTCAACACGAACGGTAGGACCCTCGATAGGGATGCAGAAGATACGATAGATATCCTCAAGAGTGATAGTCAACTCCCTTGTTGGGAGCTAAAATGTACCTCTGTTTGGATCCCAATGCTCAACAAGTTTTGAAAGAAGATCCTCATCAGCTTGAACGGTGCCTAACCGTCCGCAACCATCTAAAACAATGGTTTGAAGTAGAGTCCAATCATCATAATAAAGTTCTTTCTGCACTTTTCGAATGGTCCTTGGCCACCTATACCAAGCATCAAGAAGCTTAACCTGAAAAGAAAAAATATAAAAAATGAAATTTAGCACAACATGCCAAAAATACAACAAAAAATGAAAAAAAATCACCTACCCTAGGTAATAAAAGCAAAAACAATTTTTTTTTACCTATACATGGTAATAAACAAAAAAAAAAAATTACCTACCCTAGGTAATAAGCAAAAATGAAATTTTTTTACCTACACTAGGTAATAAAAGCAAAAAATGAAAAATTTTACCTACCCTAGGTAATAAAAGCAAAAACATTTTTTTTTTTACCTATACATGGTAATAAACAAAAAAAAAAAAGAAAAAAAAATTACCTATACATGGTAATAAACAAAAAAGAGAAAAAAAAAATACCTACCCTAGGTAATAAAAGCAAAAACAAAAAAAAAATTACCTATACATGGTAAAAAAAGCAAAAAAAAAAAAAAAAAAAATTACCTACCCTAGGTAATAAAAGCAAAAAACAATTTTTTTTTTTTTACCTACCCTAGGTAACAAAAGCAAAAAATGAAAAATTTATGCCTACCATAAACAAAAAAAAAATAACAAGTTCATTGCCAACCCCACTTAATGAGCAAGTAAAAAATAATTTACCAGCACCGCTTAGTTTTCAAACAAGAAAAACAAACAGAAAACAAAACAAAACAAAACAAATATATATATATATATATAAGGGCAACGTGCGTACCTCGGCAAACCGGCCGCCAACTTTCACTCCAGTCGAGCCACCACCACCTCTCCCCTCACCAATCTTCATCACACTCATCACTTCAAAAAATAAACCAATGACAACAGCCTATAAATAGTCGCTTTTAGTGACAAAAAATGCACGCCTGCATTTTTCGTGATGCGTGAAAGTGTGCACCCGCATTTTTCGCAGCGTGCGAAAATGAAAACCTATGTTTTTAGGCGTAGAAATACAAAAACCCAATTTCATAAAGGAAAACGCAAATTCGCGTTTTTCGTTTAAAAAAACCGCAAGTCAACGGTTTCAAAATAATAATAATAATAATAATAAATAAAAATAAAAATAAAAAAATGCAATCCACCTAATCATCTAGAGTGAAACTCGTATCTAGTGGATTATCCTATACACCTATTAGTTGCAGTGACTAGCAATCCATGCAATCTGGTTGGATGGGTAAATCACCATAAGGAAGCTCATTAAAAAATCACAATAAGCAATAATGAATCAGACGATAGGCTCCTAAATCTATAAGTTTAAATATGTTAAAAAATAGATTTGCCAAGGTAATCCTATAAAAACCTTTTGTTGGGTCAAAAGCGAAACAACAAACAACAATTTGGTAAAATCAAAAATTGCTAGAGCATCAAATCCTCGACGACTGGTTCCTTAAGCCCATCATTTGGAAAGAATTGCTAAAGTCATAGTGGACGAAAACTCAAAGAGTGGTCAAATTTTTACCATGTATTCTACACATTAATGAAACCAAAAACAAAATTGGAAGAACACAAATAATCCCAAGCTTGGGGCACAAAGATATCAAGACAAAATTCATTAACAATACGAACATCATTCAATTACAACCCATTTTCAACATCCGTATTTTGTCAATTGACTTATGGGTGTCAACCTTTACCCAATTGTCAATTGAGGGGGTAAGCAAATAAATCAAAAAATTTAAATTCATTCATTCTGTATGTCAAAGAGAAGTGAACCTATTCGTCCAATAAAGTTAGATGTCATTAGTTTTTGCACCACATTGTGTTGTACACAATGTAGTACAAAAATGGGTAGCTGTAGACACCAAAATCTAGCACCCTTTAGTTCACATTCACCACCTCACCATAAAATCCTACATAATAAAGATATATGTCTAATTTCTAACTTAGGGACATAAAATCTTGCACATCATTATACTTTCCTAATTTATTTAATTAGGAAAATCACCCTAGGATACCCTGTCTACCCATTGGACATGTGTCCTGGACACTTCATCCAACATCCATGCCACATCTTACCCACTGCTATCCCCTTTGTCCTTGCACATGAGATAGATTCCCAACACCCATGCCACAACTCATTTGTTGTTCTCCCATTGTCCCTTCACATAAAACAACATCCCACATCCCACACCACTTGGAGCCACATCACCCCAATTAAGTGAGCCACACTAAGTGACTCACTGTAACTGCCCCTTCCACCTGGCAGTCCAGATTTACCACTTGGCAAATCAAGCTTCCCACCTCACATTTCTCTCCAAAGCCCCAGGAAGCCTATAAATACACCATCAATCCACAAAATAAGGAGACCTGAATCTGCATACTGGCATGCTACCGAAATATATCTAGATCCAACAAGAAATTGAGAGCATGAGCTTGACTCTGACCGTTAGCTCAAATTTTGAGGCAATTTGTTATTCAGTCGAAACAGCCCATCTGTGGTTCCACAGTCAAAAATGCGCATATGTGGTTTGACAACTGTAGGTCCATAGTTTCCAACCCACAACTGCACTTTCACAGTTCCATAGTCTTGAGAATAAAAATGGGTTTCATCGATAGAGATTAGCAATTTGAGTGTTAAGCAAGGTTTTGTTTGTTAATTGTTTAGTGTTATATGCTTTTTCATCCATATCAGTAATAGGTTTATGTGTAGCATTTGGATTTATCGCTTGAATATACGGGTGTTACTAATCCCCTTTGTTGGTTTGCATGTGTGCAGGTAATAGGTATCTTGGATAGGCTGCTAAAGCTGGAGTGGTCCCATGCTGGATACCAAATCCCACTCACCCTTTGAAGTTGTAACTGGATACGAGGAGAGCATTGTACATTGCGGAAGATCTGGAGAACTCCCAGAGAGAAATTTGTATCACATTGAGGCCAAGATTGTAACATTGTACCCAAGCTACTTGGGGCAATCTAAAATATTGCAAATCTGTATCGCAAGAGTCAATATATATAAAGAATTTCATTATTTTGGGCAATATATTTGTGTCTATGTGTTTTTATATTGCAAGTGTTCAAGTATTTTAGTTACAAAGAGATCAAAGATTTAGTAACATTAGATTTTGATCATGTTATTGGTTCTCTTATGTCACATGAAGAAAGAGTAAGAGATATATTTAGTGAAGGTGATGAAAAGGATTTTGCTTCAAAGTTAAAAGTCTCAAAGCATGATGGTGCTAGGACAAGAAACCAAGGATAAGGACAAAGCAGAGGGCAGAATCAAAATTTTATTGGTGAATATTACATTATTTGGTACTTGCTAATGTACCCTCATGGTACATCTTATAAATATTAGATTAGGGTTGTGTCCTAGATTAGAGTGTGAGTAAATATTTTATGTAATGTAATAATGTACAAGAAATACACAAGTGTTATGTGTGTAGATGTGCACAAGTGTTTTATATGTAAGTGTGCACATGTGTTATTATATTAGGAAGTGTTATGTGAAGCGTCATACCCAAGTGTACATCCAAGAAAGAGTCATGTGTATGCAAGTTTCAAGTAGAGAAGCCAAGCGTCATGAGACTTGGAATAAGGAAAGAAAGAGTCAAGTAACCAAAGAGTCACCCTACAATGGCTATACCCTACTCCATATTGGACATAGCCTATATCGCCCAAAGATCCTACAAAGGCTACAAAGCTTACATGATCTACATAGTGAGGATTGTCATTGTATGAGAGTTCTCATCATACATTTGTAAGAGAAATAGGAGTTAAATTTTACATACATTTGAGCAACTAATATTGTAAGTCTTATTATGTTGTATGAATCAAGCTATCTATAAATTCTTATTGTTGCTTATCAATGAATGTTATTTGATATATTATTAGTATTGATTTACATATTAGTTGGCTCATATTATTATATTCACATTATTATCTTGATCTTACTTTATTGCAGCTATCATATATTTGATCTTGTGAGTTGATAAAAATATTAAGATTCAAAAGCTATCAATGGTATCAAAGCTATTACAAGAACTTTCTTGCACAAGGTTGATTTGTTTAGTTGCATATAAAACTAATTTTTGTCCAATGTGATAAAATTAGTTAGAGTTTATCTACTTTGAAGGGAGATAAACCTAGAATCTATTGTAATGTCAAAGTAATCAATGGATAGGGTATTTCCACTAGGTTGAAGAATAACCAGCGAAGACTAGGACCCATATTAGGTTGAATCAACTTGAAGATAATTGTTTATTCAATAAAATAACCAAACCTAACATTGATAAATGATTTTAGGAACATAGATAAATTCTTAACAGTTAATTTCTATCAACACTCAAAATAAATTTGAATAAGTTGGTACAATCGAGCTATCTTGTTTAAAGCATAAGGAAATTTTATAGTCACCTTGACATTTATATTGGATTCTTAGGTTGCATCCAAGAAATTAAACTAAGATATTGTTACAAGCATAAATTGATTATCAAAAGTGTGAGAAGCTTCCTAAAAAAAATAGAGAAAACTTTCATCTTTAAGTGCAAGAGAAGGCGAATAGCTTTCATCAAGCAAGTATTTATTTGAACTGTAGGTTATTGAAGTTTCAGGTCTTGAAGATAGACCTTGACATAGAAAGTTTCAAGTCTTGAAGAAAGACCTTGACATTGATATTGATATAGAGGTCTTAAAAAGGGGCCTTGATAAAAGATAATTTTTTAGATTTGATATAGAGGATATAGATCCAAGAGGTCATAAAGGAGACCCATTGAGAAAAGAGGTACTATTGAATAAAGGCCCTTATAGAAAAGAGAAAATAGACCTTCATAAGAGTTGAATAAGTATTATAAAAGAAAAAAGGATCATAATGCAGAGTAAATGAATCTATTAGATTTGCTACGCGACCAACTACATAAGGAAGAAATAGAGGTTGAGATTTCTAGTCTATGTAAGAAATACAAAAATGTTGCAAGCGTTAAGATTAAAGGTTAGTAGAACAAGAAGCACAATATTCTATACATAGAGTATACATTATTCACTTTGGTAACTATAATATAGAATGACACAAGACTATGAAAGATTATGAGTATTCATTGCAGAATAAAGAGACAAGATGAGCATCATCTAAAGGGCCAACATAAGTGTCATCTAAGTTGATGCAACTAAAGCCAAATTCAATCTCCCTTGAAATTGAGAGTATAGAGCTACATGCAAGCACTCTACATATTAAAGAGGAACGTTGAGGAGCAAGAGCAAGAGAACATATTGACCTTCGTGTATCAAAAAAATGAGATCAAAATTAAAGGTAAAAACATTAGCAAATTTAAAGGAGATTTTATCTAAGGTGAGCACAAGATAGCATTTAGTTTGCACCTATCGAACTAGCACTCAACAAGTGCCAAAACCAACTCAAGTACAAAATCTCATAAGCCAACTTAGAGAAGCTTCCAAGAAGAAACCGGTCATAGCACACAACTAGAAGTGCATATTGCTTACAGTTCAAGTTGCTCAAGCTAGCATAATCATCAATAGCACTCAGAATGTCAAAGTTTGATATATTGAACATAGCACCAGTAAAATTCATCTCATAACATGAATAAAATGAAGTTTGGAACTCAAAATGTGAATAAACACTTAAGAAGGGAAGGTTGAACAGTTTGTCTTTTACTTTTTCTTTTACAATATTTTTTTTTTTTGGTAAGGTATAAAAGTAGCCAATCAAATTATGAATATATATGATCCATACTGCTTAGGATGCAAAAGCAAAAGGTTAATCTTTTTTAAAAAGGTTAATATTTTTTAAAGTTTGTTTTTTTATAAAAAACAAATTAAGGTAGGAGGTATGGAGATATATAAAAAAGATATTTTCACTGGAATAAGGAAGAATCATATTTTAAGTATTTTTTTTTTTTTTTAAAAGGATTTCAATTTGAAAGATACTATAGAGTTTAGTTGTTTTATATGTAAGAATTGATTTTGTCGGAATATAGTTTTTAATAATTTTAGACTTAAATAATAAATCTTATTTTGAAGAAGATTATGGATTTTTTCCTTAAAGATATAATCACTTCTTATTTTATATAAATTAATTAATATAACTAATTTATTTAATATTTAATATATTATTGAATATTTTTACTTATGAACCTTCCTTTGACAAACCTTTTATTTTGATGGATTCATGTTTGATCATGTTATCATGTGATGGATTGTTTGATTAGTTCATGGTTAATTTATGTAGGACATATATCTTATGAAGTTGTAATGCATTTTATTAGAAGAAGGGTGATTGACCATTTCGTGTTTAACTTATGCAAAAACCTATATTTCATAATATGATGTTGCTAATAGATTTTCACCTCTGCAAGAACAGGTTTATTTCCTTAGGTGGAAGAGAGATCTAACTTAGAAAAATGGGTTGTTTGTTTAGAAGGAAATTGTGATAACATACGTATTAAATCACAGGGCAACATGGTCAAATGTTCTATCATAAGGTTTTATATTATGAATTTATATAAGTGGAATGTACCCAGTGTGTATGTATTTAGCTTACCACATGACAGCCACCTTGTGGAAGAATTTTATTTGTCATAGAGGTATACTTGTTTAAGGAAAAGTATTTCATCTTATGCAAAGGTTTTATGTTGTTTTTCACAGTGGTGTGTATAATCTGTGAAGAAAATGATCATTTTGCAAGCCAAGCTTTTGTATAGAATAAGGACTTCGGTTACTAGATCTATGTGATCTAGCTTCGTCCTTCATAGAAAAATAGAAGGGGGCTGTATTATATGTTTTGGTAATTAATTTAAAAGATAATTTTTTAAAATTTTTTTATTATTATATTTTATTTATTTAGGACTATCATCTTATTGCCGACGTGCTGGGAAGAGTGGTAAACAACGTGCATCGAGGATTGAGAGATAAGCTCAGACATTTTTGGCAACGTCCCGAAAGAAAGCGTGTTAGTGGTAAACAAGTACTTCTGGGAATAGTAGTAAAGGACGTGCATCGAGGACCGAGAGTTAAGCTCGAATTTTTTGGCAACGTCCCGAAAGAAAGCGTGTTAGTGGATAAACGGGTACTTCCGAAAGAAGGAAGGGGAAAAGGAAAAAAAAAAGTGGGAATTCGTAGAGGGTTGGAAGACACGACACCAAGTTGCAAAGGAGAAGCTGGTCGGTTTGGAGTGAGATATCGTTGGTTCGGCTTCACAGGTAGATTCTCCTTTAAAAAATGAAGATGCTTTTTTGTGTTTTCCTTATGGTCCTTTTCTGTGAGGAGCTGGTTATTGTTGCATGTAGCACCCATAGAAAGCTTTCTCTGGCTGAGTCGACTGGTTGGTTCGGTTTGCTGTGATGACTGGTTGGTTTCCACGATTGTGCTTGTAAAATATTTAGTTGATAGATGGGTGTCCACAGACCATGAGCTGGTCAAAAGAAAAGATATTGAGGGAAACACAATATTGTGTGTAGCTGCGTTGATAGTGTTAGAAATATTAACCCAGATTTCACGCCTTAGTCGGACTGCGCTCTAAACTTGGGCGAAGTCGGACTGCGCTCGCGCAGTCGGGGATCCCGACAAAATTTTGACATGACGTCGCACCTACCTTCTGACAGATGTGACATCTGACAGATCCGATCACCGCAGAAGTTAATGCCAGTTCGGCGATTGGTCAGAAACCCTAGTTGAGGGTCTGTCAAAACCTGTCAGAGGACAACCCCTATCTTCCTCTCCCCACGGCTATATAAGGCAGTTCGGGTCTTCAGACAAGGGTGGAGCAGAGAAAGTGTGGAAAGAGAGCGGAGAGAGAGAAGAGTGTGGGAAACTTGGAAAAAGTAGTCATTCGCAGAGTAGCGAACGAGATTGTTTCAGTGAGCAGTGCAGCTCATCTGTTTAATGTTTGAGCAGCAGACTCGACATTTGTTTTCCCTTTCAGTTTATCCTGCAGACTTTAGTCTGCAGATGTTTGTATTTCCTCAGTTGAGGACTTTTGTAACCCTCGTCTTATAAGAATAAAGTTCATTGTTGTTTAAGGCATCTGTAGGGTTTACGGTTATCTTTGTCGGCACAAAATCTATTGTTGTCTATATAATCGCCTCAGAGCGTTTTCTTTCGAGTTCTATAAGTTTGAGCTCAGATCTGAAACATTGCACTCAATTTCGGTGTTTCTCTCCTCCTTGCACAGTTCTTGCCGAGCCAAGCAAAACATCGTTGTAGCCGCGCAAGCCTCCGGACAACAAAAGCTTGCAAGGCAAAAATTTGGCTAAGTTTGGAGCTGTCCACCCGACTACGCAGCGAAGTCGGACTTCATTGCCTTTGACCAGCGTAGTCGGGCGTTGACCGAGTGCTTCCCGAACTTAGCACTTACTTCGTGTGCAACCCGACTGTGCACAAGTCCCTGTGTGCAATTCGACTATGCACAAGTCCCCGTGCGCAACACAATTGCGCAAGCTTCGCATGCGCAAAGGTCCCGTGCACAACCCGACTGTGCTTGCGCAGCCCAATTGCATAATATTCGGGAGCGCAACTGACTATGCTTGCGTAGCCTGATTGTGCAACCCGATTGTGGGCCCCTCCCTCCTTCGCACTTCACTTCCGTTGTGGACTTTAGCAAAAAATTAAATTAATTTCTTCAAATTGGTATCAGAGACACTGATCCCTTGACGCGGAGACCGAAGCAAAATGGCTTCTAGTAGCAACAACTTGCAGTTGCAGATCCCACGCTTCAATGGGAAGAATTACGATTATTGGAGCATCCAGGTGAAGATCCTGTTCGGATCTCAGGAGCTATGGGAGTTAGTCGAGAACGGCTACCCAGAATCGACAGATGCAGCAGCATTGGCCGCCCTCTCTCAAGAAGACAAGGACCTATTGAAAGAGAACACGAAGAAGGACCAGAAGGCCCTCTTCTACATCATGCAAGCGATCGAGGAGTCCATCTTCCCACGGATCGCATCAACCACCAAGGCGAAGCAGGCCTAGGAGATTTTGGCCAGCTCATACCAGGGCACCAATAAGGTAAAGTTGGTGAAGCTGCAGATGCTCAGGAGGGAGTTTGAAAATCTACAGATGAGTGAGTCCGAGTCCATGAGTGATTTCTTCACCCGGACGATGGACATTATCAACCAGATGCGGTTGAACGGAGAAATTATGCAGAGCCAGAGAATCGTGGAGAAAATTCTCAAAAGTCTACCTACCAAGTTTGACTCGGTTGTGATAGCAATCGAAGAGTCGAGGGATTTGACAACCCTCTCGATAGATGAGCTCATGGGTTCATTGCAGACACATGAACAAAGGCTGAGCCGTTCATCTCAGACCTCTCTAGAGCAAGCATTCAGGGCTCAGGTCTCATTTCGAGACAATGACAGACAAGATTCCCACCATGGCGCCTCTAGTTCTCATGGAGGAAGAGGCAGAGGCAGGCATGGGAAAGGCAACAAGCAAGGAGGACGGTCAAACCCTAGCGAAGGAGAGACCAACTGTAATTTCCATCAACAAGGTGGAAGAGGCAGTTCAAAAAATTAGCAAGCTGGATCTGGTCAGAAGGACATGTCAAAGGTCTAGTGCTATTTTTGCAAGAAGTTCGGCCATTACATCTCACAGTGCAGAAAATGGATGGCCAAGGAGAACCAGCAGCAAGCCCATTACACGGATGAAACCGGAAATGCGGTAGGAGGAAATGTGTTGTTGACTTGCAACATTGAGGAGGAGTGCCAGAAGAATGTATGGTATTTAGATAGCGGGTGCAACAACCACATGACGGGGAACAAGGAGATGTTCTCCCAACTGGATGAAACAGTCCAGTATGAGGTGAATATGGGGAACAACAACAAGGTTCCCATAATGGGGAAAGGAAAGATCCTCATCCGCACTAGGCACGATGAATAGAAGTAGATCTATGACGTCTACTATGTGCCTGGCTTGAAGCATAACCTGTTGAGCATTGGACAACTCGTGTAGAAGGGACATACGGTCCAGTTCAAAGACGGAGCTTGCACCATCAGAGACAAGTCGCATGGGCAGATTGCTATAGTGTCCATGACGAAGAATAAAATGTTTCCACTGCAGATTCAGAACGAATCATTGATGTCTCTGAGTGTAGTTGTGAAAGATGCTACCTGGTTGTGGCATCTCAGATTTGGTCACCTGAACTTCAGTGGCCTGAATCAACTACACAAGAAGCAGATGGTGAAGGGTTTACCCCTGATAGAGCAGCAAAATCAAGTTTGTGAGGGTTGCTTAGTCGGCAAACAACATAGGGATTCATTCCCTTCCGGTCAGTCTTGGAGAGCATCACAGCCACTGGAGCTGGTGCACTCAGACATTTGCGGTCTGATGCAGACCAACATTTTTGCGGCAACAAATACTTCTTAACGTTCATAGATGACTTCAGTCGGAAGACTTGGATCTATGCCATCAAGCTGAAGTCAGAAGCATTTGCCAGATTCAAGGAGTTCAAGGCTCTGGTGGAGAAATAGAGCGGATATCAGATCAAGACTCTCAGGATAGATGGCGGAGGTGAATACATCTCCAATGAATTCCATAACTACTACAAGCAGCATGGAATTCGAAGGCAGTTCACTGCCAGATACACGCCACAACAGAACGGCATAGCTGAGAGGAAGAACCGGACCATCATGGAGATGGCACGAAGCATGATGAAGGCGAAGGGATTACCACACGAATTTTGGGTAGAGGCTGTAACATGTGCAGTCTACCTGCTGAACAGATGTCCCACCAAAAGCGTGAAGGACAAAATCCCTCAAGAGGCCTGGAGCGGTGTGAAGCCAAGTGTGGCTCACTTGCATGTGTTCGGGTGCATTGCATATGCACATGTTCCAGAAGAGAAGCGGTAGAAGTTGGATGATAGAGCTAAGAAGTGCATTTTCATAGGGTACAGTGAGCAGGCAAAGGCATATAGGCTATACAACCCTATGACGAAGAAGCTCATCATCAGTCGTGATGTGAAGTTTCTTGAAGATGAAGCCTGGAACTGGAAGTCGGAGACTGGCCGATCAGAGCCAGCAGTAGTAGAGTCTGTTGACTTGGAAGAAGGAAGTGTGCAACCACCTGCAACCTCCAGCAGTAGCAATGGTGCCAGCAGTAGCACAACCACTCCATCTCGGTCACCTCCATGTGCAAGTAGAATCCAGAACCTGGTGACGCCAGCGAAGACAAGGAGCTTGCAAGAAATCTATGAGGCAACCCAAACCCATGTAGATGAAGAGTACTCTGACTTTGCATTCTTTACTGAAGTTGATCCAATAGAGTTCGAAGATGCAAGTCAGAATCAGAAGTGGGTGCAGGCGATGGACGAGGAGATTGAAGCCATTGAAAAGAATGATACATGGCAACTGACAGATCTTCCAGTAGGGAAGAAGACCATTGGGGTCAAGTGGGTGTATAAGACAAATTTCAACGCCCAAGGAGACGTTGACAAGCATAAGGCCAGACTGGTGGCGAAGGGTTACAAGCAGAAGTCAGGCATCGATTACCATGAGGTTTATGCGCCTGTAGCCCGACTTGACACAGTCAGGATGATCTTGGCATTGGTAGCCCAATAGGGTTGGAAGATGTACCGAGATGGATGTCAAGTCAGCCTTCCTCAACGGAGTGTTGGAGGAAGAGGTCTACATAGACCAGCCACCAGGTTACGAAATTGAAGGCCAGGAGGGCAAAGTCCTGAAGCTGAAGAAGGCCCTGTACGGTTTGAAGCAGGCACCCCGGGCTTGGTACAGCCGGATTGACAATTATTTTTAGCAAAATGGGTTTGTAAAATGCCCATATGAGCACACCCTATACATGAAGACAAATGAAGCAGGTGAGCTCATTATCGTCTGCCTATATGTGGACGATTTGATTTATACTGGCAACAACAATGTCCTGTTTGACCAGTTCAGAATAGACATGAAGAAGGAGTTCGAGATGACGGACTTAGGGCTGATGAAGTATTTTCTTGGCATTGAAGTTGACCAATCGGTAGATGGCATCTTCATTTCTCAGGGCAAGTATGCGAAGGATGTCCTGAAGCGGTTCAAGATGGAGGACAACAAACCTGCCATCACACTTGTAGCCACAGGTTTGAAGTTGAGCAAGCTAGATTCAGGGAGGAATGTAGATCCAACCCTGTTCAAGAGGCTAGTTGGCGGTCTGATGTATTTGACTGCAACTCGACTAGATCTGATGTTCGAAGTCAGTCTGATCAGCCATTTTATGGAGACTTCGAAGGACACGCACTGGAAAGAAAGCAAGAGGATCTTGCGCTATGTCAATGGGACGCGAAACAATGGCCTATTTTATGCCAGACAGGACCAGTTGGAGCTGGTGGGCTTCATAGATAGTGACTGGGCTGGCAGCACCAATGATCGAAAGAGCACCTCCGGGTATGCTTTCCATCTCGGATCAAGGGCAATCTCATGGGCATCCAAGAAGCAACCCATCGTTGCGTTGTCCATGGCTAAAGCAGAATATGTCATCGCCACGTCAGCCGCATGCCAGACAGTTTGGCTGCGAAGAGTTCTGAGTGAACTGAACTATCCTTCGAAAGGCGTGACAACAATTTTTTGTGATAACAATTCGGCCATTGCACTATCAAAGGATCCCATGTTCCATGGCCGAACGAAGCACATCGATATTCGTTATCACTTCATCAGAGAGTTGGTGAAGTCCGGAGAAATTCAACTACAGTTTTGCAGATCCAAGGAGCAGTTGGCAGATATTTTCACGAAGCCTTTGAAGGAGGAAGACTTCAGCAAATTGCGAGAGCAGCTTGGAGTCAAAGCACTCGTGAAATCAGGTTTAAAGGAGGGTGTTAGAAATATTAACCCAGATTTCATGCCTCAGCCGGACTACGCTCCGAACTTGGGCAAAGTCGGACTACGCTCACGTAGTCGGGGATCCAAACAAAAGTTTGACATGACGTCGCACCTACCTTCTGACAGATGTGACGTCTGACAGATCCGATCACCGCAGAAGTTAATGCCAGTTCGATGATTTAATGTCAGTTCGACGATTGGTCAGAAACCCTAGTTGAGGGTCTGTCAGAACCTATCAGAGGACAACCCCTATCTTCCTCTCCCCGCGGCTATATAAAGGCAGTTCGGGTCTTCAGACAAGGGTGGAGCAGAGAAAGTGTGGAAAGAGAGCGGAGAGAGAGGAGAGTGGGGGAAACTTGGAAAAAATAGTCATTCGTAGAGTAGCGAACGAGATTGTTTCAGTGAGCAGTGTAGCTCATCTGTTTAATGTTCGAGCAACAGACTCGACATTTGTTTTCCCTTTCAGTTTATCCTATAGCTTTAGTCTGCAGATGTTTGTATTTCCTCAGTTGAGGACTTTTGTAACCCTCGTCTTATAATAATAAAGTTCGTTGTTGTTTAAGGCATCTGTAGGGTTTGCGGTTATCTTTGTCGGCACAAAATATATTGTTGTCTGTATAATCACCTCAGAGCGTTTTCTTTCGGGTTCTATAAGTTTGAGCTCAGATCTGAAACATTGCACTCAGATTCGGTGTTTCTCTCCTTCCTGCACAGTTCTTGCCGAGCCAAGCAAAACATCGTTATTGCCGCGCAAGCCTCCGGACAGCAAAAGCTCGCAAGGCAGAAATTTGGCTAAGTCTGGAGCTGTCCACCCGACTGCGCAGCGAAGTCGAACTTCGCTGCCTTTGACCAACGCAGTCGGGCGTTGACCGAGTGCTTCCCGGACTTAGCACTTACTTCGTGCGCAACCCGACTGCGCACAAGTCCCTGTGCGCAACCCGACTGCGCACAAGTCCTCGTGCGCAACCCGACTGCGCTTGCACAGCCCGATTGCGCAAAGGTCTCGTACGCAACCCGACTGCGCTTGCGCAGCCCGATTGCGGGCCCCTCCCTCCTTCGCATTTCGCTTCCGCTGCGGACTTCGGCAAAAAATTAAATTAATTTCTTCAGATGGATGGGTATCCACAAGAACTTCTTGAAGAGCTGTTGGAGCCTGATATGGACAAAATCAACTTACCGACTGCATTGGATATAGCAGCAACAGAGGGAAATCTAGCTTTGTTTCATGCATTCTTAGATTGCGAGAAGATCCGCGGAGATAGTAGATAAAAGATTGGCGACACGCTTTACATTTGGCCGTAGAAAAGGGTGATATGAATACTGTAATTACACTCTTGAAAGTCATGCGAAGCTTAGTTAACGTTCCCGACAATAACGGGTGTAATCAACTGGGCATAGAGGGTTGATGAATTCGTGAGTATTCTATTTTAAAATATTGACAAGTAATTGTATATATCATTTGGAAATAAAGTAATTATTATAATTTTTCAAATTAAAAATTAAATCAATTAAAAATACAATATAAAATAACCATTTTTTTAATAAAAACATTTAACTTTTTAATAAATAAATTATAACATTATTAAACTATTAATATTTTTTTCTCCCACAAAGAGGTGAAGTAAGACGTAAAGCACGAAGCCCATCACAACCGGAAAACCCAGACGCCGACGAGCAGGCCTCAAAACAAGGTGAATAAAGCATGAATTTCCTCAGATCACCAGCGAGAAATCTTCGAGACAAGCCGAAGAGCAACATGAATTTCCTTGTATCACCAACGAGCAGTCTTCAAGACAACCCAGTCCTCATATCACCATCAACCTGACCTCAAGCCAAGCGGAAGAGCAACGTGAATCTACTCAATACTTTGTCTGTGATTGTCATACTTATTGCGACTCTGAGTTTCTAAACAGTCAAGCAACCACCGGGAGGAATCGAAAAGGATACCTCTGATCCAACACGGCAGCGATTGTTTTGGTGCTTTCCTTGAATTTTCCACAGCGTTTAGTGCGCGCCACCTGCATTCTTTTTACCCACTCTATCGTGATTATAGCACTCTTGTGTATGACGATTTGTTTTTCCAGCGCCAGAGGTATGAAGGGGTATACCAAGGGATACTAATTTATTTTATTGCGCAACTATTTAGTAGGGCCTATGGTACTTTTTTCTGTTACAACTTTTTTTATTTTCTTTGTAAGGTACAGGAGTAGCCAATAGAATTATGAATATATACGGTACATAATGTTTAGATGGTTGCGCAACTATGTAGTAGGGCCTATGGTACTTTTTTTCTTTTACATTTTTTTTTATTTTCTTGCAGGACGGTACATAATGTTTAGATGCAAAAGCAGTAGGTTAATCTTTTTAAAATATTAATTTTTTTTAAAGATATATAAAAATATATTTTTTTTTTTTTAAAAGACGTGTAAAAATTTATAACGGTGCATAATGCTTAGATGGTTAACTTTTTTAAAAAACTTAAATTATTTATTTATTTTTAGACATTTTTATTGTAACAAAGATAAATTATATCTGAAGTATTTTTTTTTAAATAGTATTAGTTTAGTTTTAGTTTACAAGTAGATCTCATCTTAAGAGATACATAGTTTTTTTTTTTTTAAGTTTATATATAGATTTCATTTTGATAGGTACATAATTATTTTTATTTTTTATTTTTTTATATAGAAAAGAAATGTTGTCAATGTAATAAGATGAATTATATTGAATATTTTTTTAATAATCTTAGATTTAAGAAATGAATATTAGGAAGATTATGGAGTGGTTCTAGTATAACATTGATATTTTTTCCCTAAGTGAGGCGCACTTTCCCCGTGTGCCCCAAGTGAGGTGCACCTCATCCTTGCGCCCAAGCCGATACACACTTTCTTTTTGTGTCCAATTCTGGATGCACTCCACAGTTGCAGTTGTACCCAAGCCATATGCAACTTCAATTTTGTGCAATTGTACATTCTTCCACTTGTTGAATACTTTCCATAGGGGCTAACAACTACCATTTTCAATTATCAAGGGCAATCATGCCCATAGATCTTATACACCAAGAAAATTTCTTAGCAGGTACAACTTTTGTTAACGAATCAACAACATTCTTCTCTGTATCAACTTTCTCCAATATCACTCGATTCTCTTCAACCATATCTCTCACAAAATGGCACTTTATATCAATATGTTTTGACCTATCATGAAAAATAGGATTATTTGCCAAAAATATTACACTCTATCACTGTTAATTCTCAAAGCCTTCTATTTAATACCAACTATTGAACATAACCTTTGTAGCCACACTGCTTCTTTATTGGAACTAGTTGCTACAATGTACTCTACTTCTGTAGTGGATAAAGCAACAAATGATTACTTTTTATTCATCCAACTTATTGACCCCAAAAATAGCCTGAACACATAAGCACTTGTGGATCTTATCTTGTTAATATCTCCAGCCCAATCAACATCCACAAACCCTTGTATATTTAAAATATTATTACCTTCAAAATTTCCTCCATAACAAATAGCATAATTTCTAGTTCCACGCAAGTATCTGAAGATCCTTTTTATAGCAATCCAATTTTCCTTTCCTAGATTTGATATATATCTGCTAACTACTCCCACTGCATGTGCAATATCAGGTCTAGTACAGACCATTGCATACATCAAACTACCCACAGTACTAGCATAAGGAACATGATGTATTTCTTCAATTTCCTCATCTATTTTAGGACACTATTCAGTAGATAACTTTTGACCAACCGAATATGGAGTACATACTAGTTTACAATCATGCATTCTAAAATTCTATAATATTAAATCAACATATTTCCTTTGATTTAACCATAACTTTCTATTTGCACGATCCCTTATTATTTCCATACCCAAAATAAATTTTGCAGCACCCAAATCCTTCATGTCAAATTCAGAAGATAAATGAGATTTGAGTAACTTTATCATCTCCTTACTATTACCAATTAACAACATGTCATTTACATACAATACAATGATAACAAAATTTTTACCTTCCTTTTTGAAATATACACATGGATCTGCTTTGCTTTTTCTAAGCCCAAATGTCAAGAAAAACCTGTTAAGTTTTTGGTTCCACATCCTTGGAGACTGCTTCAACCCATAAAGAGGCTTCTTCAGCTTGCATACCAATTCCTTCTTATCTTTTATCTTAAAGCATTCTGGTTGTGACATATATATCTTCATCAAGTTCACCATGTAGAAAAGTTGTCTTTACATCCATCTATTCTATTTCAAAATCAAAAGCAGCAGAAATAGCCAACAAAAATCTAATTGAAGTTAGTTTAGCCACAAGAGAAAAAATCTCACCAAAGTCAATTCTCTCAACTTGAGAAAATCTTTTTTCTACCAAGCGAGCCTTGTACTTCTCCAACTTTCCTTCTACATTGTACTTCTTCTTAAATAACCACTTACAACCAACAGGTTTTCTACCATGAGGTAATTTCACCAAGTTCCATGTCTTATTTTTATCCAAGGACTCCATTTCTTCTTCCATAGCCCTTTTCCAAGACTTATTCTCACTTGACTGAAGTGTCTCATTTACAATATTGGGTTCTTCATCAGTAACTGATAAATTAAATGTAGAATAAAATTTTGAAGGACTATATTTATCTAGAAGTCTTCTCTCTCGATCTGATCTCCTAAAAATTGGAGTTCTAGGTTTTGCATATTTAGTTTCCTCCTCACTTTTTTCCTCTGAATATTCCTCTTTAGACTATCTTTGTAATTAAAGTTTTGGTTCTTCTTCTTGTTCTAATTTTACTTGCACTATTAATGGTTCTTTTCTTGGTTTCATTTCCTATTTTAAAACCCCATTTGTTTCTCTAAATATCACATTACGACTGTAAACAACCTTCTATATTTATGGGTTCCACAACTTATATCCTTTAACACTAGTACTATAACCCACAAATATGCATTTTTTAGATTTATAGTCTAGCTTAGTCATTTTCTCTTTTGGGACATACATATAAGCATCACAACCAAAAACCCTTATATGTTTGAGAGAGGGTTTCTTACTAGTCCATACTTCCTGTGGAGTCTTATCCACAAAAGCTGAGATAGGATATTTATTGATGAGATAACAAGCTATTAACACAACTTTTACCTAGAACTTATTTTCTAACCCTACACCACTTAGCATGCTTCTAGGCTTATCCATCAATGTCCTGTTCATCCGTTCTGCAACCTCATTCTATTATGGAGTATATGAAGTTGTTCACCAGCAATATTGCCTTTGTTTTGCTTTTGTGATGTGCCTTTGCTATTTTTATTTTTCTTGTTCTTAAACCAACACCGATTGGTATCATGGTTGTCCTTTTTACAATGCAAGCAAAACTTCTTTTGAGGTTTCTTTCCCTTACCTTTTGAAGATGATCCTCCCTTCTAAAAAAGTTTCCTTTTTCTTTTCACCTTGATTATTTGAGTAAAGTGCATTATTTATCACTTCATAACTTTGGAGTTGATTTTTTTGCTACGTTTAAAGTAAATTGACTAACTCCACAAAGGTGACTATTATTTGAGATACATTAAGGGATGTGATTAACATTTTATAGGATTTTGGAAGAGCCCTCAATATTACTAAAGTCATAATAGTATCTTCTACTTTGGCTCCTAAAGCATTTAGCTTTGACTTCAATTATACTACTCTATAGAGAAATAGTTCTTCTGATTCTCCTGATTTCATATGGAGTGTATGAAGTTGTGTTTGAAGGTTTAGAACAGTTGATTGATTCTTGCATTAAAAAATGGTACAAACTGCATCCTATGCATCTTTACCATTTTTAGCTTCACTTATGTAAGGTTGGATCTCATCAGGAGTTGCTAGGAGGATCAAAATGAGAAGATGATTGTTATTTTTATCCCATGATTTTTTATTTGCTCCTGCTGATGTGGGTCTTGTTTCAGTGTTGTCTACTAAATCTCATATTTCCTCTACAGTCAATATGGTTTTCATCTTAGTTTTCCATGTTGAATAGTTAGGAACTTTAATCAATAGTGTATCATTTAGGTATTTGTTGATAGTTGCCATGATGAAGGTCCTAGAATTTGCATTAAGATGATTTTTCTTTCACTCTTAAGTGGTATTTAATGGCACCTGCACTAAGATGATCAGTTTGAGGATATTTAAGCCAAACAAATAAGAAGTGAAAGATATTTTGATTTTTTGTATTAATATAAACAATATTTTTTCAAAAAAAAAATGTATAATTTTTTTTTTTAAAGCGAAAACCCCTTGCAGAGCCGCCTTGGTCTGAGAGACCATTAACAGGGGGTTCTACACCATCAAAGTCACCCGGGATTCGCACCCGACCCTGCCCGCACCAACATTATCAATTGGATTTTGGATACCCAATTCAACTTTTTGGTAGGGTGGATATTTGAACCTGGGACCTCCTTTGGAGGATTGCCCTCTCCTCTCCAACTCACCTACAACACCTGGGTAAAAAAAAAAAAAAATGTATAATTTAAAGTTAACTAAATAAAAAGAAAGAAAACAAGTAGATAAAAGGTCTAAAGAAATTTGTTAAAGAAAATAAAGAGTAAATATATAAGAAAAAAAATTTAAGATGAAATAAAAAGTATTATTTTGTTAAATTTAATTTTACATATAATTACAGTCAAAATGTCTATATAAACTAAATATATATTCATGGTTCTATTAAAATTATTTCGATTAAATTTCACTAGAAATAAATAGAATTAGAAGATAAGCAACTTTTGTTTTTGGAATTTAAGGCATATAGTAATATTTTAGCTAGTTTTAATTTTAGATACTTTAAATATAAAATTATTGTAAAAATTGTTTGATATTCTTTGAAAATTTATTTAAAGAGACAAAAGTAAGTAAAGAATGTAGGAACATTGTCCTTGAAAATATTGTAGAATTGTAAGATATTCTAACACTAGAATTATTAAAAGAATTATTTAAAGAGACGAACCTAAATAAAGTAGGAAGATTGTCCTTTTTGAGACAATATAGTGGTATAGTTTTGATTTATCATAAAAAAAGACTGATATTCAAACCACTACACAAGGGATTGGACCCTTTCAAAAAACTTGCACTTCATTCTATTTTTTTTCCTATAAAGGAATAGGTCAACTAAAAGTTTCCTAGAAAGGAATAGGCTAGTTAGTAGTTGTAGTCGACTAGGGTAGGGGTCCCTGGATAGGGATTATAGAGGTTTCCTTTGCAAAAAAAATAGGAAGATTTTTATTAAAAACAAATACTAAAAGATCTGTATTTACCCAACCAGTTAGTTAGTGATTATAGAGGTTTCCTTTGCAACAAAATTAAAAGGAAGATTTTTCTTCAAAATAAATACCAAGAGATCCTTATAAAAGTAAAAATGATTAGATCAAATTTGAATATTGACAATAACAATTATTTATAAATTTTTTGTTTCATAAGCTCCTTTTGGTATAGTAGACATCTTTTATGTCATTTTACTATTTAAAAGTGTATAGACACAAATAAAAGTCTCACAAAATAAAGTTAAATATGAAACCTACCATTTGAAAGTGTATAGACATAATTAAGAATCTCCTAAAACAAAACCAAATATGAAACACTTATGTACATTAATTATATGTGGATCTTTCAAGAACATTATTCATCACAAAATTCCTATAAACTTTTTTTATTTATGATTATCTATTATTTTGACATTAAAATAAAATGATATACTATTATACTAATTAAAAATAATAATTTCAATTATAAAATAAATTTTACTATAATTAAAAAATATAAAATTAAGAAAAATCAAAATATTATTTTTTTGTTATATTTATATAAAACCTTTTTATAAACCATTTATCATTAATATTATCTAATATAAATAAATTTATTTTAATAAAAAATATTTTTTAATCAAAAGTTTAATTTAAAAAATACAATTAAATTTTAAAATAAGTTCAATTTTAAAATAAGTTAAATTTAAAAAAAAAATCAAACATTTTTTTAAAAGTTAGATTATATTTTAATGTTAGTACTTTTCACCAGCTAAAAATAAAATGAGTGGATTAAGAGCAAAACATCGAATATACGTAAAAATAAAAACTAATATCAACCAAAAAAAATTCTATAACTATATCTAACTGCAATACACCAAATACCTTTAAAATTTATACTTAAGATAAAGTATCTCTTCCTTTATTTTCAACCATATTTTACAATACCTCTTCCAAGGTACTTCTTGCTATTCCCCTCTTCCATTGTTAATTTCAGTGCAAGCAATGGATGAAAATAAACAAAGTGTTTTAAAATGTCTTCTTATAATTCTCCACTTCCATTGCAAGAAATGGATGAAAATAAACAAAGTGTTTGAAAATGTTTTCTAATAATTCTCCACTTGTCCACTGACATGACCATCGTGTTGTTTCACGATCTAACTCTTTAATTAACAAACTATGAAATATGTTAAATGTAATTTTATACGGAAGAGTGAGCTGTGGTTGAGACATATATGTTGTGCATATAAGACTTTAAATAGATTTTTTCCTCTAAATGGTTAGATTAATAATTCTCCACTTGTCCACTGGCATGACCATCGTGTTGTTTCAAATTCTAACTCTTTAATTAACAAACTATGAAATATGTTAAATGTAATTTTATACGGAAGAGTGAGCTGTGGTTGAGACATATATGTTGTGCATATAAGACTTTAAAGAGATTTTGTCCTCTAAATGGTTAGATAGGCCTACTGCAGAAGGAAGCGGACAATCAGAAGTCTCACATGGCCTCTTTGAGATTGTATTCAATATTCTGGCAATTGCATCTGATCTATTGGTGTCATTTGATATTGTTAATTTGTATTGGATTGCTGTAATTATTGAAGTTGTTTCTTAACACAATCACCTTATAGACTAAATAGAATGTGGAGAATGAAGAGTAGATTTAAATTTCAAAGCTACCTGACTGCGCAATTTTACCTGTGACGTTGGGCTACGCGGAGAAGAAAACCACGATAATGGGCGGATGGAGTCCGGTCAACGCCCCACTGCGCAAGTCAACAAGAGCATAGTCGGACTGCGTTGTGCAGTCGAGCAAGGGACAAATGACTTAGCCAAAATTTGAAAAGGAAGGCCGTCAGATTGTGCTGCCCTTTTGGGTTGTCCAATCAAACTACGCATGAGAAGGCTTGAGCAGTCGGGCAAGCAATCCTAAACTTAGGCAAATTTTTGCCTATTAAACCTGTCGATAAAAAAACTTCAACGTCACTCGTCACACGCAGAGGAATGTGCAGGAGGAAGTCACAGCAATGTCAAACGTGAGACTCCAAAACTTAGCTAGTCTTCAAGATCGCTCCTTCTGGGTGTGATTGATGGAATTCCACAAGAGGGCAAGAATTGCTGTTAACAAGGGTTAGCATTCAAAGTTGTGAAAGAACTATCTATGTTCAAACAACTCTAAATCTAAGCTGAGTGCAAAGGAGTAAGTAATAAAGAAAAACAAATAGAAATTTGAAACCCTACAAAATGCCTGAACAATGGCAATATTTATTTATCTAAGAAACCGGGTTACAAAGATCCTCGAACGAGGATATACAGACTTCTACAGATGAATCTGTAGGATAAACTAAGCAACAAACCGAATGTCGAGGTTGCTGCTCGGACATGAAACAAAATGATCTTTACTGCTCATTGTTTTGATCTACAAAATGACTGCTACTATTTCCTCTTCCACATTGATGCCCGCCTTTCCAAAATACCCACCAACAAAATGCACCCCAAGCTAGGGTTTATATAGCACGGGCTAAGAAGCCAATCACCAACTACCACACGAATGAAATTAACCAATCACCTAACTCACATGTGGAAAATAAATACTGATTGTACTAGCGACACGTGTGATGTCATATCCAAATTTTAGGAGGGACACCCAACTTCGTCGATTTTGGTGAGCGCAGTCCAGTAGCATACACATTCAGAGCGCAATTGGGCGGAGACAAGAAATCAAGATTAATTTTTCTAACACCCTCCTTTAAACCTGATTTCACGAGTGCTTTGACTCCTAGCTACTCTCACAATCTACTAAAGTCTTCCTCCTTCAAAAGCTTTGTGAAAATATCCGCCAACTGCTCTTTGGATATGTAGAACTGCAGCTGAATTTCATTGAACTTCACCAACTCTCTGATGAAGTGATAACGGATGTCAATGTGCTTCATCTGGGCATGGAACACTGGATCCTTCGATAGTGCTATGGCAGAATTATTATCACAAAATATTGTTGTCCTGCCCATCGGAGGATGGTTCAGTTCACCTAGAACTCTTCGTAGCCAAAATGTCAGGCATGTGATTGAAGTGGCAGTGACATACTCTGCTTCAGTAGTGGACACCACAATAATAGGTTATTTTTTTGACGCCCATGAGACTGCCCTTGATATGTTATGGAAAGCATACCTGGAGGTGCTCTTTCGATCATCGATGTTGTCAGCTCGGTCACTATCTATGTAGCCCACCAAATCTAACTAGTCTCGTCTAGCATAGAATAGGCCATGGTTCTACGTCCCGTTGACATAGCGCAGGATTTTCTTTCCTGGTTTCCAGTGTGTGTCCTTCGGAGTACCCATAAAATAGTTGATCAAACTGACTCCGAACATCATATCTGGCCAAGTTGCAGTCAAATACATCAAAATGCCAACTAGTCGCTTGAACAAAGTTGGGTCAAAGTTCCTGCCTGAATCCAACTTGCTTAACTTCAAACCTATGACAATAAGTGTGGCAAGTTTGCTATCCTCCATCTTGAACTGCTTCAAGACATCCTTTCCATACTTACCCTAAGAAATGAAGATGCCATCTATCGATTGGTCAACTTCAATGCCTAAGAAATATTTCATCAGCCCTAAGTTCATCATATTGAACTCCTTTTTCATGGTTGTTCTGAATTGATCAAACAGTGCATCATTGTTGATAGTATAAATCAAATCATCCACATATAGGCAGATGATTATGAGCTCCCCTGCTTCATTTATCTTCAGGTATGGGGTGTGCTCATATGGTCATTTGACAAACCCATTCTCCTAAAAATAGTTGTCAATCTAGCTATACCAAGCCTGAGGCACCTGCTTCAAACCGTACAAGGCCTTCTTCAGCTTCATGACTTTGCCCTCCTAGCCTTCAATCTCGTAACCTAGTGGCTAATCTATGGAGACCTCTTCCTCCAATACATCATTGAGGAAGGCTGACTTGACGTCCATCTGGTAAACACTCTAGCCCTTCTAAGCTGCCAGTGCCAGGATCATCCTCACTATTTCAAGTCAAGCTACGGCGCATATACCTCATGGTAATCAATACCTAACTTTTGCTTATAGCCCTTTACCACCAATTTGGCCTTATGCCTATCCACTTCTCCTTGGGTGTTGAACTTCGTTTTATACACCCACTTGACCCCAATGGTCTTCTTCCCTACTAGAATATCTGTTATTTTCCATGTGTCATTCTTCTTAATGGCTTCAATCTCCTCATCCATCACTTTCATCCACTTTTGATTCTGACAAGCGACTTCAAACTCAACTGGATCAACCTCAGTAAAGAACATAAAATCAAAATATTCCTCATCTTGATGAGTTCAGGTTGCCTCGTAAATGTCTTGCAAG
The DNA here is from genome assembly GCA_028583015.1 of Wollemia nobilis. NCBI lineage: Eukaryota > Viridiplantae > Streptophyta > Pinopsida > Araucariales > Araucariaceae > Wollemia > Wollemia nobilis. The sequence goes on from JAQPPZ010002184.1 coordinate 266,415, forward strand.
CTCCTTGTCTTCACTGGCATCATCAGGTCCTAGATTCTGCTTGCAAGTGGAGGTGACCTAGATGGTGAGTTTGTGATATTGCTGGCACCGCTGTTGCTACTTGAGGCTACAGGTGGCAATACATTGCTCTCCTCCAAGTCAACATATTCAACTACTATTGGCTCTAACTAGCTAATATTTGACTTCCAATTCTAGGCTTCATCTTGTAAGAACTTCACGTCTTGGCTAATGATGTGCTTCTTCATCATAAGGTTGTACAATCGATATGCCTTTTCTTGTTCACTATACCCTATGAAAATACATTTCTTCGCTCTATCATCTAGTATCTATCACTTCTCTTCTAGAACATGTGCATATGCAATACACCCGAACACACGTAGATGAGCCACACTTGGCTTCATACTGCTTCAGACCTCTTGAGGGATTTTTTCCTTCACACTTTTGGTGGGACATCTATTCAACAAGTAGACTGCACAGCTTATAACCTCTTCCCAGAACTCATGCGACAATCCCTTCACCTTCATCATGCTATGTGCCATCTCCATGATGGTCTGGTTCTTCCTCTCAGCTACGTCATTCTACTGTGAAGTGTATCTAGCAGTGAGTTGCCTTCAAATTTTGTGTTGCTTGCAAAAGTTGTGGAATTCATTGGAGATGTATTCACCTCCACCATTTATCCCAAGAGTTTTAATCTGGTAGCCACTCTGTTCCTCCACCAGATCCTTGAACTCCTTGAATCTAGCAAATGCTTTTGACTTGAACTGGATGGGATAAATCCATGTCTTACGACTGAAGTCATAAATGAAATTCAAGAAGTATTTCTTATCAAAAAACATACTGGTCTGCATCGGACCATAGATGTCTGAGTGCACCATCTCCAATGGTTGTGATGCTCTCCAAGACTGATCGAAAGGGAATGAATCCCTATGTTGTTTGTCAACTAAGTAACCTTTGTAAATCTGATTTTGCTACTCAATAAGGGGTAAACCCTTCACCATTTGCTTCTTGTGTAGCATATTCAAGCCATTGAAACTCAGGTGATCGAATCTAAGATGCCACAACCATGTAGCATCTTTCACAACTACACTCAGAGACATCAAAAATTCATTCTGAATCTATAGCAGAAACATTTTGTTCTTTGTCATGGACACGGTTGCAAATTGCCCATACGACTTATCTCTAATGGTGCATACTCTGTCTTTGAACTGAATCATATGTCCCTTTTGCATGAGTTATCCAACACTCAGCAAGTTATGCTTTAGACAGGCATATAGTAGATGTCACAGATCTACTTCCATTCATCATTCTTGGTGCGGATGAGGATCTTTCCTTTCCCCATCACATAAACCTTTCTATTATTCCCCATATTGACCTCGAACTGGACTATTTCATCTATTTGTGAGAACATATCTTTGTTCCCTATCATGTGGTTGTTGTACCCGATGTCTAGATACCAAACATTCTTCTAGCTCTCCTCCTCAATATTGCAAGTTAGTAGCACATTTCCTCCTAAGATATTTTTGGTTTCGTTCATGTAATGGGCTTTTTGTTGGTTCTCCTTGGCCATCCTATTTCTACACTATGAGATGTAATGGCCAAATTTCTTGCAATAGTATCACTAGATCTTTGACATGTCCATTTTCTGACCAGATCCACTCGACTAATTTTTTGTACCACCTCTTCCTCCTTGTTGATGGAAGTTGTAGTTAGTCTCTCCCTCAATAGGGTTTGACCATCCACCTTGCTTATTGCCTTTCCCACGCCTGCCTCTACCTCTTCCTCCTTGAGAACTAGAAGCACCATGGAGGTATTCTTGTCTATCATTGTCTCGAAATAAGACCTGAGCCATGAATGTTTTCTCTAGAGAGGTCTAATATGAATGACTCAACATCTTCTCATGTGTCTATAATGAACCCATGAGCTCATATATCAAGAGGGTTATTAGATCCCTCGAATCCTCTATCGTAATCATGATAGAGTCAAATTTGGTAGGCAAACTTCTAAGAATCTTCTCCATAATTCTTTGGCTCTGCATGATTTCTCCATTCAACCACATCTAGTTGATGATGTCTATTTTTTGGGTAAAGAAGTTGCTCATGGACTCGAACTCACTAATGTACAAAGTCTTGAACTCTCTCCTGAGCATCTGCAACTTCACCAACTTCACCTTGTTGGTACCCTAATATGAGCTGGCAATAATCTCCTAGGCCTGCTTCACTTTGGTGGATGATGTGATCTACAAGAATATTATCTCCTTGATCACTTGCATGATGTAGAAGAGGGCCTTCTGGTCCTTCTTCGTGTTCTCCTTCAATAGGTCCTTGTTTGCTTGGGAGAGGGTGGCCAATGCTTCTGCATCTACCAATTCTGGGTAGCCATTCTCGACTAACTCCCATAGATCTTGAGCTTCGAACAGGATCTTCATCTGTATGCTCCAATAATCGTAATTCTTGTCATTGAATCATGGGATTTGCAACTACAGCTAATGGTTACCACTAAAATCCATTCTACTTCAGTATTCACATCAAGGACGCTACTACTATGATACCAATTTGAATGAATATTTAATTCTTCAAGCTGCCAGACTACACAATTTTACCTACAATGTCAGGATATGTGGAGAATAAAACTGTGACAATGGGCAGATGGAGTCCGGTCAACTCCTGACTGCGCAAGTAAACAAGAGCGCAATAGGACTGCATTGCACAGTCGAGAAGGAGCCAAATGACTTAGAAAAAAATTTAAGAGGGAGGTCATCGAGTTGCGTTGCGCTTTTTGGCTGTCTTGTTAGACTTCGCATAAGATGGCTTGCGCAGTTATACTGTGTTGTGCAATCGGGCGAGCAGTCCTAGACGGAAAAATTTTGTCTATTGAACCTGCTAGCAAAAAAAAACTTCAACGTCGCTCATCACACATAGAGGAATGTGCAGGAGGAAGTCACAGTGACATCAGACGCGAGACTCCAAAACTTAGCTAGTCTTCAAGATCATTCCTTCTGGGTGTGATTGATGGAATTCCACAAGAGGGCAGGAATTGATGTTAACAAGGGTTAGCATTCAAAGTTGTGAAATAACCGGCTATGTTCAAACAACTCTAAATCTAAGCTGAGTGCAGAAGAGTAAGTAATAAAGAAAAACATACATAAATTTAAAACCCTAAAAAATGCTTGAACAATGGCAATATTTGTTTATCTAAGAAATTGGGTTACAAAGATCCTCAAATGAGGATATACATACTTCTATAGATGAATCTGTAGGATAAACTAAGCAACAAACTGAATGTCGAGGCTGCTACTTAGACATGAAACAAAATGAGCTTTATTGCTCACTATTCTGGTCTACAAAATGATTGTTGTTATTTCCTCTTCCACATCGATGCCCGCATTTCCAAAATCCCCACCAACAAAATGCACCCCAAGCTAGGGTTTATAAAGCATGGGCTAAGGAGCCAATCACCAACTACCGCATGGATGAAATTAACCAATCGCCTAACTCACACGTAGGAAATAAATACGGATTGGACTAGCAACACATGTGGCGTCATATCCAACTTTTAGTCAATATGCCCAACTTCACCGATTTTGGTGACCATAGTCCGACATCGCACACATTCAGAACGCAGTTGGGTGGAGACAGGAAATCAGGATTAATTTTTCTAACAGAGAAGAGATCAGAGATGATGACAGCCACGGCAGACTGGCCATGATGGAGCTGACAAACATGCTGAGTGTTCCTATGGCTCTCAATGCAATCATTCAGCTAAATGTTGTAGACATCATATGGCAAAATGGTGAGTGTGCCTATGGCTCTCAATGCAGTCATTCAGCTAAATGTTGCAGACATCATATGGCAAAATGGTCTCAACCATCCACTCTCTGCATCTCAAATATCATCAAAAATACCCACAAAATCAACCTCCTCCAGTCCCTCCTCCTCAGAATATCTACAGAGGATAATGAGAATGCTTGCAAGTTACAATGTGTTCAAGGAGACCGTCCTCACAGATTCCAATGGAGTCTCTTGTGATAGATTGTACAGCCTGAAAAAAGTGGGAAAAACTCTGGTCAAGGATGAGATGGGGCTTTCCTTTGGATCCTATGTGTTGCAGCACCATCAGAAGGCACAGCTTGATGCCTGGCCCATGCTGCATCTTGATCCCTCACAGGAGCCCTTCAGACAAGTTCATGGGAATTCTATGGGGATGACGAGGATTATAACGAGCTCACCAGGACTGCTATGGCCACTGATGGTAAAAGGCCCAAAAGGGGCTAAACAATAAAAAAATTCGTCCAAAAAGGGGGTAAGCAAGAAAAATTAAGTCGATAACAATTGTTAAAAGAATCAATATACGACATTACAACTAAAATTAGAGAAAGTTATGCTAGGGCTCCTTTTTAATTTAAAATCAGAGTACAATAATAGGATGGACTCCTTATATTGATGGAAGATTAAACGATGGATGGTTTATGTTGGTTTCAGTGAAACTAATATGGAGCGCCGAGGGCGTTTCTAGTCTTCGTTACATCAATTTTCGATTAAAATTCTTCACAAGCCGTAAGCAAACAAAGAACTAATCGCCGCCCTTATAAAACATATATGCTATTGCTAACAGCGCGCTTATCAATATGACATTTCATAGGCTGTTTTTTAAGAAAATAATAGAATTAAAAGATGATTTGAAAAATAAAAAGTGAATTATTAAAAAAAATTATTAGTATTGTTATGATTTTTATATATTAAAATATCTTTATCTGTTAATTATTTATTCATCCTTATTTACCTGAATGATCTAACGTGCATGACGGGATCAAATTCCCCATTCCTATATTTCCAGAATACCGGCAAAGTCCTATCTTCGCTAATCAGTGGAAAAGCGGAAAAACACACTTCGGATTCTTAGGTTTCGTTGGGGTGAGCCTTCCAAACTATTATTCATCTGGTTCTGTCGAATTTCTAAACAATTAACAATTTCAAATCTCTTTATAGAATTATAAAAACAGAAAATTTTAAAAACTTAATTATAAAAATTCTAAATATGAAACATGCACAATCTTATCTTGTACCATGGGCCTATAAGTTATCCTAATGGCACAATCGTATCTTTGTACCATGGGCCTGTACGTTATCCTAATGGTGTTCCACATCATTTGTATGTTTTTTTGTTTTCTTTAAATAAGTTCATTCATACGTGCATTTTATTTTGTCATGGGAGTTTTTTTTAAGAGAGCAGGATGATCACTTATTTGTTACTTTACATTGTTCAAAGAAAGCATAGGAAAGTCATTCAATTTCTATCAATCAACTAGAATTATACAATTTTTTTTTAGGTTTTTAAATAATTTCTAACTAAAATTTGTTTTTATATATATATTTATTAATTTTATAATTTTTTAATATATTTTTTCTTTTGCAAGTTTTATCTCATTTACATAGAAGAAATTAAAAAAAAAATCACATTATTTTTAAAAACTTTGAATTTTGTCAAATTCAAATATTATAAGTACACATCATATATGTAGAGATAAAATGCAATGTGATATTTATGAGTTGTAGCCTTTCAACAATCATTAAGAACAACCCTTTCCAACATACAAAATAAGATTTCATTCTATCCAAAAATTGAGTCGTAGAGTTACTCCTTAATTTTTTTTTGTTAGAAAAAAGGAATACTTAGATAGGACCGTAACAATTTTACAACTTGAAGCCTTAAGTCTCTTCACTAATCCATTGTAAATATAGGGTAGTATTAATAAAATACTTTAAAAACTATCCACAAAGTTTCCTATAACATGATAAATATTGAATTAAGTTTCATGGTCTTCTTGATTGAGGGATAACAAATAATAAAAGTATTATTAACAAATTGAAGACAAGATTCAAAGGAACCATTATACTTGTAAAAAGAGGACCAATGACTAACTTTACAAGTGGTAAAAAGATAGGACAAAGGTAGACTAGCTTTATTAGTTATTTTGTAGTGAGCCATGTTGACCAATGCTTTTGGTTCCCTTTTGTCATCCAGTTATCACCTTTATATTGCCTTTCCTTGTTATTTTTGTTTGATAACTTTTATAAAGCTCTGAAATAAGGATATAGTCATGATTAAAGGACATGTTTATGTGTTCTCTAAAGAACATATTCTTAAGATGAATGATTCCACAATCATAGTTATTAATCGCTTTTTAGAGTTTTTGATGTATACTGATGATCCTAGCATATTTTATGCCTATGGTTAAGAAAACATGTTGTTTGGACTAATGGTTGTGATTTTATAGTTCTAAAAAGTGTAATTTAGTCATTGGTCTCAAAAGGGAAAGTTATCTTTCTCATATGCTATAAATACCCACTTCATCTTCTCATTTACTCACCATACTTTTACCATACATTTAGTTACTTCAAAACTTTATGAATGCTCTTGATCATTGTTATTACTAACATTAATTTCAATCTTTTTACTCTATTGCTACCACCATATGTGACCTCCTCTCTCTCTCTCTCTCTCTCTCTCTCTCTCTCTCTCACAAAGGATAATGGGACATTATATTAGGACTTGCAACCAAATATGAAAGTTATCATTTGAGGACCAAATTCTATGCTACATTGAGTGCTCTTCATTCATTCTAGGTATGATCTCTTCTTTAATAGCAGTGATGTTACAAGCAAGATAGAACAAAAGTGAGTCCTTTATTATGCTTATCTATGAATGATATGGTCCCTGATGCCCTAGGTGTCAAGAATTTGATTTTTTCTATTAGGATTCGCCTTGACATATATTTTTTTATGGATGATCTTAGTGTAGCATGTTCTTGAATGTCATCTTTATATGTTTGTGTAGACTAGGATAGTTTTAGCTTTAATTGCATAATTGTTACTTTGTTGTATAAGTATTTTGGTATAGCTTAAATTAATTCTTATAATTGTATGAGATACCCTTTTTCCTGTAAATAGTTTTATGAGTGCAACATAAACTTCTACCTTTTGAGGCTTCTATTTTTTATTTTTATTTTCTAGGGTTTGGTAGGATTGTTTTCATAGGTTCTATGTTAGTTGTTCTTTTACAAGCTTAGTAGTCACATCGTATATTTCATCTTTATCTTAGGGACTCCCATAAAAATCTATTTTTATTTTATTGTGTGGTTTTGTAGTTTATTTTCTTAAGGATATAAACTTTATCAAAATCCTAGTTATCCTCAAGTTTTTTTCTTTCCCTTATGGCCCCTCCAACTTATTCCATAGGCTTTGGAATGACTACTAGGTCTAATAAGAAGCAAATACCATAAGTTCTAGAAATAGAAGAGGATCTAAATCATGCCATTGCTATTGAAAATTATAATTTCCATCCTCTAACTCTTAATCGTAACCATAAGGTCTGAATATGAGATTATATTGACAAGGATTCAAATTCTGAGGAGAGAAATGCAACCAATGATTATGAATGTCATCTTTATATGTTTGTGTAGACTAGGATATTTTTAGCTTTAATTGCATAATTGTTGCTTTGTTGTATAAGTATTTTGGTATAGCTTAAATTAAATTCTTATAACTGTATGATACCATTTTCCCATAAATAGTTTTATGAGTGCAACATAAACTTCTACCTTTTGAGGATTTTATTTTTTATTTTTATTTTCTAAGGTCTGGTAGGATTGTTGTTGTAGGTTCTATGTTTGTTGTTTTTTTATAAGCTTAGTAGTCATGTCGTATCTTTCATCTTTATCTTAGGGACTCCCATAAAAATTTATTTTTATTTTATTGTGTGGGTTTGTAGTTGATTTTCGTAAGGATAGAAACTTTATCAAAATCCTAGTTATCCTCAAGTTTTTTGCTTTCCCTTATGGCCCCTCCAACTTATTCCACATGCTTTAAAATTACTAATAGTTCTAAGAAGAAGCAAATCCCATAAGTTCTAGAAATAGAAGAGGATCTAAATCATGCCATTGCTATTGAAAATTATAATTCCATCCTCTAACTCTTAATCGTAACCATAAGGTCTAAGTCTAAATATGAGATTAGATTGACAAGGATTCAAATTTTGAGGAGAGAAATCCAACCAATAATTATGAATGTCATCTTTATATGTTTGTGTAGGCTAGGATAGTTTTAGCTTTAATTTCATAATTTTTGCTTTGTTGTATAAGTATTTTGGTATAGCTTAAATTAATTCTTATAATTGTATGAGATACCCTTTTTCCTGTAAATAGTTTTATGAGTGCAACATAAACTTCTACCTTTTGAGGCTTCTATTTTTTATTTTTATTTTCTAGGGTTTGGTAGGATTGTTTTCATAGGTTCTATGTTAGTTGTTCTTTTACAAGCTTAGTAGTCACATCGTATATTTCATCTTTATGTTAGGGACTCCCATAAAAATCTATTTTTATTTTATTGTGTGGGTTTTTAGTTGATTTTCTTAAGGATAGAAACTTTATCAAAATCTTAGTTATCATCAAGTTTTTTGCTTTCCCTTATGGCCCCTACAACTTATTTGCTATTGAAAATTATAATTCCCATCCTCTAACTCTTAATCGTAACCATAAGGTCTGAATATGATTAGATTGACAAGGATTCAAATTTTGAGGAGAGAAATCCAACCAATGATTATGATGAGCCTTATAGGTCTACTATAAGATTCTAATGAACCCTAAGAGATTCTATATTTAGCTATGATAATGATAATTATACTAAACTGCAATCACAACTTAATATGTTGATCAAAACAAATCAAGGATAAATATAAAAGGTGAAATCAAATCATGTCTATCTGAGTTTTCATACCTTTTTTGAACCTTATGATAAAAAAAACTAGCTACATATATGACAACCCTTAGGTAATATCTTTTATATTAACTAAAAAGTCATAAGAGAGATACTAAGAAGCAAGTGTAGGTCACTAGGATTGAAATAACTAATTAAATGTAGGATATGATGAACAATCTCACTTGAATTTTTAATATTACTAGAAAACCTATAGTATTCTTCAATCATGAATCCTAGTGCTCCTCATATTCCACCTTGTCTAGCTAATCTTGGGGTGACTTTGCTAGAGTCTATTGATCCTACTTTGAGGAACTATCAAAACTAATCTCGAGCTCCTGATGTGAAAGTCATAGACTTATGTGGGTATATGTCCCTAAATTATTTTATGATAGAACAAAAAAATTCTAAACATTCATTGATAAGTTTATTTCATACTACAGGGATTGGTTAGATAATAAAAAGGCTTTGTTGAAGTTAATGTCTAGATATTTGGTAGGAAGCACTCTTGATTTATTTGTATCTTCACCTAAATATTCTATTGACTCCCTATTTACTTCTAGGAAGAAGTTCAAAAAATAATCTAATGATGACATGTCTATGATGGAAGCAATAGATGCTTTTGTAAATGTCCAACAAAGCCTTAATGCACCTATGATTGATTTCCACAAGAGGTGGAAAAGGCTTAAATGTTATGCTAATATGACCTTAACTAAAGAGGCAACCATAGTCATGCTTGCAAACAAGCATAGGCCATATTTTTAGGTTAATATCCAAGAAAACAATCCATATGATTTGATATCCCTAGATAAGGTCTTGCAATTTGTTAAAATATTTGAACATTGGGATAAAATAAATGCTAAAAATACTTAAAATGTCAAAATTCCTAACAAGAATATTGTAAGGATGGAATTAGTAATATATTTGTTCAAGATACCTCCCATGAGATAAATATAGTTGGAGCTCATATACATATGTTAACAAAATATGAAGGTGTTCTAAGATCTAAGAATATGGTATCATAATGGACCTATGAGGTGGTCTAAGACCTAAGTTTAACATTAAAAAAATTTAACAATGATATCATCAATTTGTTCAATGAAAAGAAACAAAGGATTCAAAAAAATATAAGCATCCCTACAATGAGAGTTTAAGTATCTATAATATTTCATTCCTTAACTATGAATAACAACATCCCAATCAACAATAGGGAGTGAATCAAATTCAAGATCAAGGTTTTAATCAAGGAGGGCATCAAAATTATCAAAATCAATTATACAATCCTAATAAGGGTAACCATGTGTATAATCAAGGAGGGGGTCAGAACAAGCAAAACTAGAATGGTAAATATCCCCAAGATCAAAATCCTAGAGTTAGCACTTCTCAAAATGCCTCTCAAGTTAACCAAGTGTTTTTCTAACCTAGCCCAAATGGAGAATACATTTGTACTCAACCAAAGGTAGCTCATTATGTCAACATTTTGGAAGTATAAAGAGAAACCATTACATACTTGGAATAGAAAAACACTACTATTACTAAGATTGCAACTCAATACAAAAAGAAGAAACCTTCCAAAGAGGAAAAATAAAAAAAAAAGGATAAGGGGAAAAAACTATCTAGATAATGGTCAATTCAACCATAGCTGATAAAATCTCAAAATATCCTTTTATCATCTAACAACCTACTACAAGCATAGAATTCAAGAAGTTTTGAGATTTTATAATTCTATGCTTGTAGTAGGTTGTTAGATGATTAAATGAGGTTTTGAGATTTTATCAAATATGGTTGTATTGACCATTGTCACTTTTAATTTTTTTGAAAGACTATGATTGCTACTTAAAGCATCAATCCTAACACCTATAATAAAAACTCATTAGGATCTTACTCAATCCAAAGAATTATTGCTTAAAGTAGTCATGATCAAAACCAAAGAATGGAAAATAGTGGAAGAGTTGTGCATAAATCCCTATAAAATCCCCTACTTGGAATCACTTAGGCCATATTATTATCAATGATAATGGTTAAGATCCTTACTGGATGAGTTGGAGATGCTCAAACCAAGAGTTTTCAATATTATGCCCACCATTTCAAGATCTTACAAAGTATAATACATGCAATTGTATAAAGAAAATATTTGCACTCATGCACATACTATCCTTAATTTTATTATAATTTTTTCTTTACAAAACGTGATTGTTGTTAATCATTTAGAAACAATTTATGATCAACCATCAATGATTTTAATTTCTTATAATGCTATAATGGGTTGTAGGGTTTTTTTTTATGAAGGAGAGTTTGATGAAGGGAATGGTACATGTATGATGGTGTTGTCCTTGATAGATAAAATAAATATACCTAGAGAAAATGTCCTCTATTAGAATTCGTAATTATGCTTAAAATGGTTAACCAAAAGGTCATGTGGGTTGCATTTGATTACCAATTTTAGTTAAGCCTAAAGAAGTAATATTAAAACTTATGGTATTTTATTTTCAAACCATTTATAACATGCTATTATGTAGGTATTTAACTAGAAATATGATATCTTTAACTTTCTCTACTTATCAAAAGGCTATATATATATATATGATTATAAAGTTTTCACCATAGAAGGAGACTTAGATATTTGGAGGCCTCATCCTCAAAACCATAAAATTTGTTTTATTTCTTCTATATATGAGACACAAAAAGCTCCAATTTATGAGCATGAGCTACAATGGAATTCTAGAAGGAAGTTATACAAGAAGCATCCTAAATTTTACTTGAAATATCCTCAAGATAGATATGAATTAAAATATGATAAACCTAATATGGATGTTATTACTACATTTTATCAAGAGGTAATTGATAAATTTCCACCATTGTTGAAACCTAATAATAGGTAAAAATTTATTTTGTTCTACCAATGATTGACCAAACTACACAAAGCCCATGAAGATCTGATTTACACTGGCAACAACACAACATTGTTAGCCCAGTTTAGAACATCCATGAAGAAGGAGTTCGAGATGATAGACTTAGAGCTGATGAATTATTTTCTTGGCATCGAAGTTGACCAATCGACAATGGCATATTCATTTCTCAGGGCAAGTATGCAAAAGATGTCCTAAAGCGGTTCAAGATGGAGGACAAAAAACCTGCCATCACACCTGTTCCCATATGTTTGAAGCTAAGCAAGTTAGAATCTAGCAAAAATGTTGATTCAACCTTGTTCAAATGACTAGTTGACAGTCTGATGTATTTGACTGCAACTCAGCCAGATATGATGTTCGAAGTCAGTATGATCAGTCATTTTATGAATAATATGAAGGATACGCATTGGCAAGTAGGTAAGAGGATCTTGCACTATGTCAATGGGATGTGAAACCATGGCATATTTTATGCCAGATAGGACCAGTTGGAATTGGTGGGCTACACAGATAAAAACTAAGCTGGCAGCATCGATGATCGAAAGAGCACCTTTGGGTATGCTTTCCATATTGGATCAAGGGCAGTATCATGGGCGTCCAAGAAGCAACCAATAGTTGCGTTTTCCACAATCAAAGCAGAGTATGTCGTTGCCACTTCAGTAGCATGCCAAGTAGTTTGGTTGCAAAGAGTTCTAGGTGAACTGAACCATCCTCCGGTGGGTGGGACAACAGTATTTTGTGACAATAATTTTGCCATAGCACTATCAAAGGATCCCATGTTCCATGGATGGATGAAGCACATTGACATCCATTATCACTTCATTAGAGATTTGGTGAAGTTCGATGAAATTTAGCTACATTTTTGCAGATCCAAAGAGCAGTTGGTGGATATTTTCATGAAGCATTTGAAGGAGGAAGACTTCAATAGATTGCGAGAGCAACTAGGAGTCAAAGCGCTCGTGAAATCAGGTTTAAATGAAATACTCATCCATGACATGAAAAACATTTTCAGGTCCATGCCACTTAACAAGTGGAGCAATTTTAGTTTCACTTTTATAAAAGATTCAACATAATACATAACCCTTCTTGCATTTTACAAATTATTGTGAGAATAGAACTATAGGATGATATTTCTCTCTTGTAATAAAATAACTACTCTACATTCATTATACTAAGGGTAAACCTCCCATGCACATTGTTACTAAAATATTTCCTTTCCAACTTCACACATTGATAGGATCACAGTGAACAATGGCATGCATGATATTAATCGAAGAGCAATTTACTATCACTCAAGTTTTTTTTATTAAAAAAAGAATTAAAATAAACCACCACTTTAGGTATCTCAAAGGAGTTCACAACAACAGTTAAATAATAACAATGTTAAATAAGATTTTGTTTTTCTCTAGTAAAATATACTCATACTTGTTTTATAACATTATTCAACAAGCCCAAATGCTTATACAAGCGGGTAATAACTCAAACCTTTTTTATGTACTACTAGTGAAAACTGATGGCCTTTTCCAAGCCTCACCACTGTTTGACAACTTTACAACATCATGATATCTTTGGGGGTATTACAAGCATTCTAATTCATATTGGAAGACTATTTTTGACCAAATATCTAATAGGATTTCCACATGCATACTAGTTCAATATGGCATTCTGCCATGCACTCTATTCCATTTATCACATTGACATTCAAAAACCTAGACATTTGTTGGGTAGGGGATAAAAAAGGCTTTATGTCATTGTGTATGTAATTACTATGAATGCAAATTTTATAACATTTTTAGACTCACATTATTTCAACCTAGAAATACACACAACAAACATGCTTTCATAATATCAAATTTTCAAATGATGAACTACCATGCATGCTCACAGGCAAAATTCTTTCATCATTCATACTTTTTATTTCAATCATAGGTAGAGGATATCCACCTTATACTCGTTACAAATATTTGACAACTATATATACAATTTTGAAAATATAGATTCAGGCATGTATTAGTTTCATCCACATATCAATGTTACAGAGAAAACTAAATACCATTGCAATCCATATTTAAAATTATATACAACAGTCAACAGTCTAGCTGACAATAATTTTATGAATATATAAACTGAATAAGCATAATATTATTCTTTTTCCATTCGTTATTTCAACTAGGCAAGCATATTCTTTTTCTCACCCAAACATTGATAAATGTTTAGCATACAATGCAACACAATTGTTATTCTCTTTTACAAACAACAGTAGGGTAACAAATTGTATGCAAAGCACAATTTTAATAAACATAGACAAAGTCTTTCATAAAACAAGTATAACTATGTCATTGAAGCAAAAATAAAAAAGAATCAACAGATTCAAGAAATATTGACCTGTAAGTTTGATCTTCCATTTCAAATTTTTTATTATCCCCTCCAACCAGCTCTTCTCCAAATGTATTTTCTATAGCAGAACCCTTCCTTTTTTTGCCCTTCCACATTCGACATGCCAAGATAAAGAAAAAAATATGTTTTTAACAAACTCCCTTTTCTCGTTAACTAAAACATGGAGAAGGTTCAAGTCATCATTCACCACTTACATGTGGTTGGTACCATTTAAGACATCCCTTACAATATCATAATACCACCAACTTTGAAGCTTTAAATTTAATATATTATCATTTTAATTTAATTTTTATTTATTATTTATTTGATTACCAATTTTAAATTTATGCACTATCTATTTTAAACTTTGTCATTCATTTTTCTCTATTTTATTTTTTATTTTAAATAAAATTTTCATAAATTTAAAACAAACAATCATCAAATAACCAATAAATCATTAAATTGTATCCCATGTTCTCGACACTTTTATTGCCATCAACCAAGCAAATTTTTAGCTACTCAAAGGTAAGACATATATCACATATGCAGAAAAACACCCTATATGCTCTTATATGAAATGCATTTGAGTTATATTTCATGTACTCATGAGCCAATCATCCTTTTCCCACTTACCTTTTTTCGTCAACCTTTTTTCATTGGATGTTGTTTGTACCTGGTCTAGCATGCACAATGACTATAAGTAGTACCCCATTCTATAGGAAAAGGTAAGCATATTCCATTATTTTATTTATAATCAATGTTTATGTGAGGAGAGTCATTACATTCTCCTCCACTAGAAACAAACATAGTCCCTATGTTTAGTGCATGGTTAAGAAGAACAAGTTAAAACATATACATTTACATTTTCATTCATATAACCATCAATAAAACCCATTCACAAATCGTGCATCATGTAATTATATTCATTCACAACCTATCAACAATTCAACTTGTTTGCATAATCCATTCACATGATGTTTCATTTTGCATTCAACCATATATCCATGCATAAACCAAAATATACACAAAAGCTACTCTACTTAGTAGTCCAATTATACATCCACATATATATACATATACATCATAAATCCACATAAGATTTTCAAATTTTTAAATCTACTCAAACATATAAGGAAGTTATTTTGACATATCAGTCACATTCTTCCATGTGGTATTCCCATCTAAGTAGTGATCACATTAAATACAATATTGTTCAATGTTCTTTTTTTTTCTCAAGATCTTGGTCTAAAACCAAGTATTCTGATAGGGAAAACTTCAATTCTCATAGGGTATGATATTTACAAATTGGAAATATTCCAAACATGAGTGGGGTCAACAATGTACTTCCTAAGGAAGGACACATGGAGGATATTATGATTTTTTTTTAACTTGGTGGCAAGGCAAGTTTATATGCAATAGGACGTATTTTACCTATAATTTCAAATAGACCCACATATCTAGGGTCAAGTTTGGAAGATTTTATAGAATTTTTAGGATGTTTCACACTTAATAACACCTTGTATCCCACAGAGTATTCCCTCTGTGTTCTTTTGAGCTTTGTATAAGTCTTTTGATGATTTGTAGTCTCCTTCAACTTTTGCTGAATTCTTTTGCACCTCTAAGCAACAACACTGTAAAATTTGTATCTAGCCTATTTAAGGAATAACAATTCATCTTAACAACTTTACTTAAAGTGTATAATTATATTTTGCCTAAGAGTATCCTAACATACCTATAGTGGATGAGGATTTGGTTGTTCATATCATTGTTATCTATGAGGATGTCGATCGTGTCCAACAAAATAAGAGGGGTTATATCCTCTCTTTCAAGACCTATGCAAAATTGAAACCCAAAAGTTAAGACTCCAATTTTGTTAGACTTGTTGATTATTCAAGCTAGTTTCTAACATTGTTCCTATCAAAATAAAATAAAATAATGTTATTCAAATTTATTGTAACTTTAGAAACATTAACCTTATCTATCCTAAGGATACATTTCCTTTGCCCTTTATTAATACTATTTTTGATTCTACAATTGGGTATGGAATGTTGTCCCTTATGGATGGCTATTCAGGATATAATCAAATCTAGATGGTCCTTGAAGATCAGGCTAAAACAAAGTTGACTACACTACCATGCACATTCTATTATGTGGTCATGTCATTTGGATTAAACAACATTGGTGCTACCTATCAATAGGTCATTAAAACTATTTTTCATGACTTTATTACAAATATGGTGGAGTGATCTATTGGATAAGTGTAAAATATAAGCATATCTCCCAGCTAAATTCCATATCCTCTTTAAGATATTTATGTCATTTTAAGGCTAGATTTAATTCTAAGAAGTATGCCTGGTGTTTGGTAAGATTTTAGTCTTCAAGGTGTCCCATAATGACATAGATATTGATCATTATAATATTAAAGCCACTAATGCTCTACCTTCACCCCAAACTGTTATCAAATCCTTCTTAAATAATCTTCATAATAGTAGGTAATTTATACTTGAGTTAGCTTTCAAAGCTTGTCTATTAAATCATCTACTTAAAAAAAGGCTAATTTAAATGCAATGAGAATTGAAGAAGAATTTTTTGAATTCAATAAATTTCTTTTATGACCCCAATTCTTAACCCACCCAACTTGTATAATTTGTTTGTCTTATACACATTGGCTATTTAGACCTCCTTTAGAGAAGTTCTCAACCAAAAATATAATAACAATAAGAGTATATCATCTATTATATTAGAAACATAATATTACCAATAAAAAATTGATGCATTTCCATGGAAAAATACTATTTGACCATCTCCTTGGCATGTGAGAAACTAAGACATAATGTGTCATGTCAAAAAACTTAATTAGGCTATCAAATAAGTGGTTTAACAACTTAATTTTTCCTACACCCTCTTGTCTAAAGAAGAATTTAATTGAAGTTAAGTTTTATCCTAAGTTAAGAACTAGGATTTTCAGTGATATTTTGATGAAAGTTCACAAATAATTAGAGTGATACCTTGGTCCTCACATCCCTATATTTCTTAATTTTTGGTCACATGCTCAAATTGTATCTTGTCTTAGGGGCAAGGGGCATGATATTGAACCAACCATTCAAATCCTAGACATACGCCATCCTCATATTCTTTGCCAATGATGAATCAATTCTAAAATTATTGAATTTCAAAGATTAAAAAATCCCCCAATAGTACCAATATGAGAGGTTTTCTTCAAGAAAAAATCCTAACCAGGGGAGGCACAAGTGATCTAATTATTTTTGCTAAGTCAAGATTAGTTTTAAATTAGAGAATATTTTCCATCCTACAAATCATTTTAAAAAGTGCAATGCCATGAATGCCAATCTTACTATAGACATTAACATAGGCACCCCTAAGCAACAACACACAATAAAAATTGGGTCTAGCCTTAAGGAATAAAGCACCAACACACAATAAAAATTGGGTCTAGCATATTTAAGTAATAACAAGTCATCTTTGCTACTTTACTTAAATGTATAATGATATTTTGCCTACGGATATCCTAACATATATAGAGTGGATGAGGATTTGATTGTTTGTATCATTGTTACCTATGAGGATGTCGGTTTTGTCCAACTAAATAAAATAAGGTTATATCCTCTCTTTCAAGACCTATGCAAAATTGAAACCCAAAAGTTGTTAGACTCCAATTTTGTTAGACTTGTTGATTATTCAAGCTAATTTTTAACATTGTGCCTTTGAAGAAGAAAGAAAATAATGTTATTCAAAATTATTTTGACTTTAGAAACATTAACCTTGTCTATTTTAAGGATATGTTTCCCTTGTCCTTTATTAATGAAGAAGAAAGAAAATAATGTTATTCAAATTTATTGTGACTTTACAAATATTAACCTTGTCTATCCTAAGGATATGTTTCCTTTGCCCTTTATTAATGCTGTAGTTGATTCTACAATAGGGTATGGAATGTTGTCCCTTATGGATGGCTATTTAGGGTATAATCAAATCTTGATTGTCCTTGAAGATCAAGCTAAAAAATTTATTACACTACCATGCACATTCTATTATGTTGTCATGCCATTTGGATTGAACAACATTGGTGCTACTTATTGGTGGATCATTAAAAATATTTATCATGTATTTATTACAAATATGGTGGAGCCTTATATGGATGATCTTAAAAAAGACATTATATTCGCACCAGAAGTAGGACCAAACAAAACAATCAAAGATCTGAAGGTCCAACAACTACAAAAGAAAACAAAAAAACAAAAGGACGTTAAAACATGTGGGACATCAGATGTCAAGGTGCTTCTGCACGTCAAATATGGCTTGGGCCGACTTCCTGAGGCCGTGGGACTCCTCAACGGTCAAATGAATGCTAGCGACGCCCAGAATTCCAGTCCTTCCCAGCTGCGCGGGCAGGCTGAGGAAAACCTCTTCCTCGATACCGTGAAAACCCTTGGCCAGAACAGAAACGGGATGGATCCGCCTCTGGTTCCTCAGCAGACTCCTTACCAAGTTCGCAACGGAGTACCCAATGGCCCACGAAGTATACCCCTTGAGCTTGATGACCTCGTACGCACTGTTAATCACGGCCTGGTGGATGGCCTCCAGGTGCTCCTTCTCATAGGGGATCTCCTGCTTGTCGAGGAAGCTGAGAACGGGGACCCCTCCGACGCTGATGCTGGACCACAGCGCCACCGAGCTATCGACGTGCTCGCCAATGATGTACGCCTGCACGTCCTGCGTGTTCACATCCAGTGGTCGCCGATCATGAAACGGAAGCGAGACGAGTCCAGATTCGTGCCGCTTCCGATCACCTTGTTGGAGGGCAGCCCCGAGAGCTTCCACGTGATGTACGTCAGTATGTCCACGGGGTTCGATACCACCAGAAGGATGGCGTTGGGGCTGTACTTAACGAGCTGCGGCACGATGGACTTGAAGAGATGGAGATTGCGCTCCACCAGGGCAAGGCGGTACTCGCCGTCGCGCTGGCGGGCTCCGGCAGTGATGATCCACACGTCGGAGTTCGCTGTGATGCCGTAGTCCGTGTCCGCCTCGATCTTCGTCCGTGGCATGAAGGCGGCGGCGTGCTGGAGATCGAGCATCTCGCCGCGCAATTTGTCGGCCTGGACGTCCACTAAGGCCAGCTCGCCACGTTTCCCACGCCTACCACCGTGATCTTTGAGTTACGACTCGTCGGCGACGCTGGCGCAGTGCTCTGTATTTGGTTGAAGAAGTGCCCTGCTATGTCTATTCCCAGGTCCTGGGAGCTAGGGCTTCTCTTTGGCTTTTGCATTTTCCCTTCTTTCTTTCGCTTGCTTTCTTTCTCGTTTTAGAATTATTTCTCTGCGATGATTAATATAGAGTCTCTTTTTTTAAAACAGGTTGCGAAAACCAGAAACCCGAAAACCAGTCTCACCTTCTCACCTTCTCTCCTTCCTCAGCCCCCCTTGCCACCCCACTGTGTTATTCTTCGCTTCTAGAAGTTAATGCCGTAGAGTCCCGCGTTCCACACATGTGAAGCAGAACATTAGATTGTGTCAAATACCGCTTTTAAGCCCCCCGATTGGTTGTCAAAAACCGCTTTCAGTACCACGCGTATCGGCAAACGTGACGACGGCGTAAGGCAGGCGAGGACACGGTGCGCCGGTGGAACCTGAAAATTTAGGGCGGCGTGTACGAGGGTTAAGAATTTTCGCTCAGATCTCAGTCTGTAATGAAGGAAAAATGGTGTCTTGTTGTTCAGCGATCATCATCTGACGACAATAGCTATTGCGGGTTGGGTGGAACGGAATGATTAAACAAATAAAAGCAAAACAAGACCTTAGAAAAGGAAAAAATTTCTTAGATACTTCTCTTTTTCCCAACTTCAACGATTCTACAACCCATAAATTTCAATGTTAGAATATATTATTAAACTCGTATCAAACTTATATCATTAGATTATGATGAAATATGGAATATCACCTAACCACTAAACGCACGTGTTAAAGACATCAAAATGTAGGAGGCTTCCAAATTATGGTCCATTATATTTGTGCTTAAAATGTTATCAAAGTTCCCATTTGATGCCTCCCCATCAGGTGTCTATAAATTTAATCAAAAATATCGAGGTTAGTTTCGGTTAGTAATTTCATATCACGTGAAAACATTATTAAAACAAATTACGTGATAAAAAATTACGATGAATTTATAAATTCTATCATTAACAGTTCAAATAAATGTGCATATAATCAAGGTCAATGTTATTTATTGTCTAATTTTTGGTGATGATCTTTGGTTTGGTGATATTTTATGTTTCTTATCCACCTATCATTAATATTAAACAACAAGCTTATATTTTCAAGAGAGCATTTTAGTATGTTATTTTTGGTGGGGTGTTAACACCTATGATGCCATACTGCATTTTAGTATGTTATTTTTGGTGGGGTGTTATTGTGATTCTAATGGTGTTTTTCTATGATGCCATACCAAGGGCAAAGTGGAAAAATCCCTCTTCGATGTCCATAGTGGTCATGACTAGTTGTTTATCATTCATAACTATTTTGCACATGATTTTTCTATTCAATATATACTCAACAAGGGGTCCTAAGAAAGTTTAATTGTAATCTCTATGGTCAATAATATGAAGCTGCCTATGGAACCACATCCTCATTCGTATTCATTAGGATAGAATAATAATGTTTCATCCACTATGACGCTGTTTCATCCACTCACATCATAAATAAGTGTCTTAATTATTTTTTCAAAATTATGGATAAAGTCACTTATTATGTGTCTAATATGGTTTGTTATGGTATCTGTGTAGGTAAACTCTATGAATACTATAGGAAGGTTCATTACATGCATTTTACAACATATATGTATTGAAAAATAAAAAGTAGTTGACCCATAGTACAAATCCCACTTTTCAAAACACACATTTGAAGTCACTTTCCAACAAGCACACAGTACATTCATTAATATAATAATATTAGGATTCATTTTTAATTTATCATTTATATGCCAATAAATATCATATTCTCCATGCCACATGTAAATTTCAATCATATTTTATAGTCTTGCACTCCCTCCATGTTGTGATATCATTCTTGTAATTGATCTTCAAGTGTTACTCTTCCAAATACCACATAGTATTGTAATGTGGTACCTTAAGTGGAGGAAACCAAACCATGTGAGTATAGACATTTTGATAAATTTTAAGTGGGTGACTCCTATACAAACAAATATGCATAAGTTATTAATCAAAATATTTTTATGCTTTAAACGTGATCACAACTTATAACTTCTTGATATACAAATTTCTAATAGTATATATTCACATGGAATGACTACAAAGATGGTAATTCTTTCTAGAAAAATATTTTTGTTGGTTATTTAAATTGCTAATATTTATAATTTATTAGGTTTCACCATGGACCATGCTTGATGTCATAAAAGCTTGCCCATTTAAGTTCTATCTTAATGTAAACTTGATATGATAATTTAAGAACCTTATGGCCTAATGTTAATAGAAGGGTGTCCTACTTCTAAGAATGTTGTTCATTGAATGATCCATTAGTTGACATACATAAAATTAAAATCTTGGAGTAAACAATCTTTGGTAATGTCAACCATATATCATCATGAAACTTGAGGCCTAGTTTGATTAAACCCAATATAGTATAAGATCTATAAGACATGATAACATCTTAGTAGACTTCCAAATTGTGGTCCATTATATTTGTGGTTAAAATGCTATCAAAAATTTCCATTTGATGCTTCGCCATCACATGGCTATTATAAATTTAATCAAAATATCGAGGTTAACTTTGTAACTGCTTCGGTTAGTAATTTCATACCACATAAAAACATTATTAAATGCAAGGAGGTAATATAGATGCAAGAATTATGACTCCTTTGCTTAGTAATTTCATATCACATGAAAATATTATTAAATTCAAGGAGTAATGTATATGCAAGAATTATGACTTCTTGGCTTGATGACGACCCCATAATAGCAAAATAAATGTCTTGGTATCTTTATTTGGGTATAGGATAAAGATATTATTCTTACTTTGAGGGCAATTATTGCTAATCATCAAGGATATGAACCCTAATAAATTTTTGCTTGTGGAGGAGAGAACATTAACAAAGTTTAACTTGATGAATGTTTGTTAATTATAATGAAAAATAACAACTAATATTAATGTACATTTATATCAAATAGGACCAACAAAAATTACACTAATGTAAAAACAAATAAATGTAATAACATATAACAAAAAAAAAATTCTCTCTTAAATATTATAAGATTATTTTATTTGTTATATATAAATATAACAAATAAATCATTTTTTAAATTTAAAATTAAAATTAAAATTAATCTTAAATAATTTATACTATAATTTAACCATTATTTATATATATATTTTTTAAATTTAGTATCATTAAAAAATTAAACTCAAAACACTTATATATTTCATAACCGATTTCTTTGATGACAAATAAAATAATTTAATTATTAAAAATTAATTAATAATTTAAAATTATAATTACAATCCATAATTTAGTATTTTTCACTGAAAAGAAAGTTAACTTATTATTTAATAGACAAATTTATCGTACAACTACAGGTAATTTATCTCGTAATGTAGACACATCTATAGATTAAACCTGAGATAAGTATTTACATTTTATTTTCTTAAAGAAAAAACACCCTTGTTAACAACCACTACGATATGTATCTGCCACTTCACTAGCACAAAGAAAAAAACGAATAATATGTATGGCACTGTATACATTCATACGCAACGTGCAAAGTCTTCCAAGAAGCTACCAATTACAAAGAAATACACATGCAATAATATTAATTTACATATTTTCCCTATTCGCATAGTGGATAAAGAACGTTCCATGAAAATTAAATTTTAGGTGCTTAATAAGTACATATTAGAGATGTAATTTGATTGTAATATTTAAATGGCAGTGTATTCTGTACTTTTATTAGGAGAAACCGTAAGTTTTATTACTATATAATTTAGTTAATTAACTTACATAAAATTAATAGGATAGTATTAAATTAAGATAATTAATTGACACACAAATCTTTACCATCCGATTTTTTTTTTTAATAGGTTGTGGTTTGAACCTTAACCTAGGAAAAAAACCAAAACCCTAACCATTAAATTGTTATATCTAAGAACCAAAACCTTAACCTATTAAACCACGTGGGTATCATGTAAATATTTACCTTACAATTCAAGCTTGACTTAAGGGTTGAAATGAAATGAAATAAAAGATTTTAATTAGTCCACCAAACCCAAAATATGGCCTATGGGACCTCCAAATATGGAAACACAACTATTCAAATCATATGACCATTAATATATTTGAAAAGGTTGTTCTTTCTCCTATTGATTTTGGTTAGCAACTCCCCCAACTTTTTTTATTTTATTGTTTTCACATAACTCTGTTATAGACTCTTTTCCAAGTGTTTCTTTGTATTTGCCACGGATGTCCAAAAAACTTGGGCATTCATAAATGAAATGTTTTTATGTCTCTATTGCCACTGTGTTGCAGAGTACATATCCGTTCTTCCCATTGTTCCTTGGGCGTTGTCCATATTCTTGTTTCACATCTAAGTCTATGAGAATTAATCCTTATCTGAGCAATGAGGATTTTTTCCCTCCACTTTATTTCAACGCCTATATATGCTTTTTCCTTTGTGGTCATACGTTGGGTTAAACTTTGCAAAATAGTATTGTCTTTTATTTCTTGCATTTTTTCACATTCCACTTCTAAACTTTTCGTTCAAATAGTTTTTTGTCTTTTTTGAAATTTGGGCATTCATTTATATTGATTTCTCGACGTTTCATCCATTTATAATTTTGTTTCATCCATGTGTTCTTTCGCCTATGTATCTCTTCGTCCCTTACTGCCCTAAGCCATTTGTTGTTTTTCATGTTTTTTATTTTTTTTTCAGGTAACATAACAACTTGGTCATAGCAATAACATAACAACTTGGTCATAGCAATTGGCTCTAAAGGGAAAATTCCAGTTTTAACTAGAATAATTTCATAAGGGACTATGGTCTTAATTCTAATAAAATATATAATTAGACATTTTTAATCCTTTCTATTTGTCTTCATTTTGTATTTGTCGTGCCACTTGCCCACACCTCGCAACCAGACAACACAATCAGTGTGACAAGTAGACCAAATAAGACCTTGGTGGTCTTCCAATCCCACAATTCGGTATTTCTACATCAATTTTGAAGTGCATATAGTGCTCTCCAACCACTTAGAGTTATTTTCATCCTACATGTATTCCAATTGAGCTTGTCATGAAATTCTATGCCTAGGTATTTGTATTCTACCACTACCTCAAGAGGTTCTCCTACAAACTAAAATTTGAGATGTTGCTTCTTATTTTTTACTAAAAAATCATGATTTTTGTTTTTCTCGTGTTCACCTGCATCCCAACTTCCTTAAAAAAGAGTTCTAGAACCCTAAGGTGCTCTTCTAGATCTTTAGCTATTTTGGCCACAAGGATTACATCATCTCCACACATGAGGAGTTTTACCATATATTTGGTTAAGTGTACACCCTCTCACCCAAATTTGTTTATCCATTCTTCTAACTTGTCAATGTACAACCCAAATAATATCGGAGATAGAGGGCAACCTTGTTTGACGCTTATATTACTCATAAAACATTCAAATAACCCTTATTGTGTTCAGATTTTAACCTTTACATACTCATATAATCTATGAACTGTTGCCCTATAGTGAATTGGAACCTCTAGCTCTTCCATTCTGCTCCATAATTTTTTTCTTGGCACTGTGTCAAATGCCTTTTTGAAGTCTACAAAACAAAAAGCCTCCTCTTTTTTGTCCCATATTTTTTCCACTATGTGTCTAAGCATGATACAATGATCAATATTTGAGTGCTTGGGCCTAAAACTTGCTTAACCCTTTGCTCTCTTTTCCTTTTCTTTCGTCAATTTGCCGACCTTACACTCTATCATACTCCCAAATAGTTTTGCAAAGAGAGGGTTGATCATGATAGTTTGATAGTTTGAGGGATTATTTGCATCTCCACTTTTAAACAAAGGAATGGTCAAGCTAGTTGTCCTTTCTGGAGGGAAGCAATTTTGTATGACCTCATTGAAAATATCTTTGATCTGTAGTGCAAGAATATCTACCCCCATTTTATATACTCTGCCTGAAGATTGTCCATGTCACGAGCTTTACTAGTTGCTAACTTTTTTTATCCCTTGAATAATGTATTCATTTGTGAAAAGTTCTTTCTTGACAATGATAGTAGGGGGTGTCTTCTGCTGGTTACTACACTCATACAATTGTTTTGAATACTCCAACCACTGACTAGTTGTTATGTTATTTTTAGTTTACATATTTTTCACGCTTAGTTCCTTCCAAAATTTCTTTGGTTCATGCTTCCTTAAGTAAATCCGTTATTTCCTCCTTGTTCTAGTATATTCTTCTTTTTTTGCCCTTACTAGTTTCTTATATGCTTTTTTGTTTGCTCTTGTTTTACGTATTGGTTCCTTTAGTAATATTTGTGCTTCATTACAATCTTCATCGAACCACAGGTTGGTTGGGAGGATATTTTTTTCTTTCTTTCTAGGTTTAGCTCTCTTGTATTTGTTTACAGCTTCTTGGATTACGTGCATTAACCATTCACTTTTATTGTAATATTTGTTATTGTGAGGTAGTCCCTTTCTTTCCCTTTCTTGTAACTTGTTATTCAATGTTGCCTTCAAGCTCTATCGATTTTTTTTTGTTAAAAGTGTTTCCCTTGTGAGGAAATTTGTTTTGATTGCCTTACATGTGTTTTTCCCTTGGTTTGTCTCCTTGCATTTGAAGTTTCATAACAATTGGGTTGTGATTTGACTTAAGTTCCATTTGGGGAATCTTCCACTTCTAGCTCCTCTATTTTTGGTATGCAATTTTGTGAACATATAACACGGTCTATTACACTTTGTCCCTTATATTTTTTGTATGTATAATTTCCTAAATTTTTCCAACTTTTCATCCCATTGCAAATAACCAAGTTGTGTATGCTGCAAAGGCGTAACAACTCTTCTCCATATTGCATGATAGCCCCATGCTCATGTTCTGAAGTCTTGGTCCACTGCTAATTTTCCTCTTCTGGCATCCAAAGAGGATTAATCTCAATATATTTGTTATGTACTAGAATGTTAGCTTGTTTATTGATTGTCCTTGCATTGAAATATCCAATTAATATAATCTTCTCCAACTTACTATATGTCAAAATGTCTCTTTTTAGGGATGAGTATGGGTCTTCTCTATTAAGATCATGTTTCTTATAGAATTTAGAATTCATGGAGCAAAATAACATGCTACTATGCTAATAACTGACTTAATTTCTAAGATCTTTATCCAAATGTACTGGTTGTTTTCATCTTGTTTTTCAATTTTAATGATCTTATCCCACTCCTCTTTTATTAAAATCATAATACCCCCTTATTATTTTTGGCTACTTTATTCCATATTGTTATTTTCTTGTATCCCATAAAGTTTAGAGTACTACATCCATCGTACATGTGTTTCCATCACTATCTCTAACAATGGATCCTAACCTGAGTCTATTTCTCCAAAAATAACCTCTACAGTTCCAACTTACCATTGTTTTAAGCCTAACTACTTTAAAAATAAAAAAATAAAAGTTTTATGTCTTTTCATATTAAACAGTAAAATAAAAAAAAAATTAATTTTTATTTTTTAATTTTTAAAACAAATTAAAAAAAACAAATATATTTAAAAAACCACAAATATATCTACCATATCATATAAACATTAACAACCTTAAAAACAGCCTGCATTAAATAAAAAATATCATCTATTAAACACAACAAAAAAATACAGCAATTTAACACAACAGAGTGATGATACCACTATCTGCACACCTGAATTCTGCAGAATAAACTTTATAGATAAGACCCTCTACACCAGTCCCAGTGACCTGTTATCCTCGAAAAAGTGAAAACGAATTCCCTATAATCATATCAACGAACAGTTGAACACAAGTTGTTTTCCCGAGCTTTATTCTTTAAAAATTTTGTCAGACAGTAATTAAATGAGCGTCTTGTGAGGACATTTTCATAGTAAATTAATTAGAACTTCGTACGGAACCGTATGGAAAGATGTTGCAGTAATTAAATGAGTGTCTTGTGAGGACATTTTCATATTAAATTAACTAGATCTTCATCTTCGTACCGAACTGTATGGAATGATGTTGGTTAATTTAAGTTTTTAAAGTCAGTGGATTAGTAAGATTTTGTACATTTACCAAGGGTTTAAATCTTCAAGCTTATTTAATAAAAGAAAAAGTAATAATCTAACTTGGGTCGGTTAAATATGAACTACCTTACTTTGAGAAAATGTCTAACTTTATACTAACTATTAAAAATGAAAAAAATGTTACAATACCCTTAATATAAAAACACAAGAATTTAGATTTTATGAATGCGTGCGTGGCCCGCTGTCTCTAAATTCCAGTTCCTTCCATGTGCTTAGCTTCAAAAGAAACGAAATAAGATAAGAGCAGGCTTTCTTCATCCATAGGTATATATGTTTGTGGTAATAATTTTTATGTTTTATGCGTCATTATTAATCAAATTTTTCAACTGCGTGGTTCTTATTTTCATATGATTTATTTAAATTTTTAATTAGTTTTAAACGATCATAATCGTTATAAATTTAATATATAATAATTACAATTAATTTATATGAAAATTTAATTATTAAAAAATTTAACTGTCTGGTCTCTAAAATTTATGAGAAGTTTAAGTAGTGGAATAGCAAATTTAATATATAATAATTACAATTAATTTATATGAAAATTTAATTATTAAAAAATTTAACTGTCTGGTCTCTAAAATTTATGAGAAGTTTAAGTAGTGGAATAGCAAACTAGGGAAAATCAAAATATTCTAACCAAATTTTCAATATATATATATATATTGTAAAAGAATTATTAAAAATTATGTTAAGGTTGATAAACATTCCTAACAATAATGATTATAATGTATTGGTTAAGCTTTATTAAATATTTTTTATTGATTAATGGTATTTACCATGAATTTACTTTGAAGTAAGGGATTTAAAGGGAATAATAATAGCTAAAATGAAAGGGATACTCTTTTTAAAGTCTGAGAAGCAATAGTACAACCAATCTTATTACTGTTTCAAGTATCGTTGGATCTTTGTGTAACAAATGATTGTAAGGAGATTGAACTTTATTTGAAGGAAGAAAAATAATTTTTTTATTGCTATATGTTGTGTGTATTTTATGATGAATTTTAATTACAAGATATTTGAAATGTCTATAATCATGTTATATTTATATAATTTTGTTGTTTTAATTCATCTTGATAAGAACATCAACTAATATTGCTCACTATAGTTAAATCTAAGTAAAAATCTATTGAAAGTATAAAATTTAATTGTTTACGACCAAGAAATCTTAATGTTTAAGTTCCACTAGGTCTGCCTTAATTTGTATGAGAGCACTTACTTGATGGTGCTTTGGTCTAAAAATAGGAGTTGTCGAGAGAAAAAAATTAGTCAAAATAGTGGTCCTCTAGTAAAAAAAAAAGGTGCTCAAACTACATTATAACTAAACCTAATTTTTATAAGCATTGTATTAAAAATTATAGTCTAAAAAAATTAAAGGGATGTGAATGGTCATATAGAATATAATGAGTCTTAAAATTCTTTAAGTGAATTTTATAAAAGATGTAAATAGTATCTAATTTATGACTTGTAATAGGGAGTGAGCTTAAGTAGCTCATTTACCTCAAGATCCACCCATTGTTTGTCTTAGTAGTCCTTAACAAGAAAGGCGGCAAATTAGGTTACATGCCTTGAATGCTTCTCTTGTATAAAGGAGCAAAATTTTAAGATGATTTTTTGAGGATATTTCATATGTCAAGACCCTACTAGGATGCCCAATACTATTGGGTGAAAGCTTTGTGTTTGTTCTTGTCAAGTGCCAACTATTGATTCAAGGGATTTTAATAAAATTAGTGGTCTCTCCTTAAATTATTTATCTTTTGAAAGTTAGGGCAAGACATGCATCATGAAGAATCATGTATTGGTTCTTGATTTATATGCTCATATTTACATGCATGTTTCTTTAGATGATTCAAATGAGCATGAAAAATTGATCTTAAATTATAAATAATTTGAAAGAACATCAATATTCTTTTAATCTAAGAAGAATTAAAATACAACAAATATAATTTAGAATTATAATTGTTTTCATAAAGCACTAATTCATATAAAATTGTAGTAATACATACAACAAAAATATGTCATAGATTCTTCAAATTTGGTTTTAAAACAACATTGCAGTTTCTTGTTTTAAATGCTACAACAATAAAAAAAATGAACACTAACAATTTATGTTTTGCAATATACCAACATGAAGATGCTCATTTTTTTATCATTACAACAATATTTTTAGTAACTCATATAACTCAATACTTCTATAAAGGCTTCCCTTGTCGATGGTCTAGAAATGTAGCAATACATCCAATTTATATAATTCCAATAATGGGAAGAAAAGGTGCGACATGGAAGGCTAAAAGTCATGCCTCTTATTCTTCAACAACCTTTTAGTTTTTCATTTCTCTTCAAACCTAAAATTTTATATTTATTGGTTTTTATGCTCAACCTAGTTTGGTAGTTGAATTGGCAACAAGAAATCTTGGTCAACAAAATCTATTTGGAAATTGGAGAGATCAACATCAAATACCAAAATTCTTTCCCTTGATGTTGAGGTCATGAATAATCTTGTATTTGTTCTTTAGGAACTAAAAGTTTGCTACTCCTTTACTAAAAACATTAGCCAGTTATTCATGAGTATTCACATACCTTAATTCAATTTATTTCTTCAGAAATATGTCTCTAATGAAGTGTTAATTTAAGTCAAAATGCTTATATTTCTATGATGAACTAGATTTTTTACCAATTTGATGGTGCCCATATTATCACAAAAGACTATTGTTGACTAGTATTGCTTCTCCCCAATTTCTTCTAAATATTTCTTGATCCATAATGCTTATGCACTACTAAAGTGACGATAATATATTTTGCTTCTATAGAAGAGAGTACAACCAATCCTTGCTTCTTTGAACTCCAAGTGATTAGCCTTGAACCAAGTGTGAAATAATTGTTGGATGTTGACTTTTGGTCATCCAAACTATCACCCCAATCAACATCACTATAACCAACCAACTCAATCTTGTTAGGCACATGATAATGTTTGTCAAAATCAATTATAACCTTGAAATACCTTAATATCCTCTTAGCTACCTTCAAATATATTTATGATTGCTCACTCATATACCTAGAAATAAGGGACACAACATATGCAATGTCTAGTCTAATATGAGTAAGAAACATTCAGCTTCCAACTATGTTTCTAGAGGGTATCATACTCACTTTATCAGTGCCATCTTCCTTGCATAAAACTTGTTTTCATTCCTTCATGATAAATATTTTCAACATATGCATATTCGGCTTGACAATCAAAAATTTGATTTTCTAGTTTGATGTAAGTTTATTCCTAGGAAATATTCAATCAACCCTAAGTCCATCTCAAATTGTTTTATCATAGCACTCTTAAAATTATATTTCATCTTAGAACAACTACCTATGCACATCAAATCATCAACATATAAACTAACAAGGAGAATACTATTTCCTTTCCTTTGATAGTAGAGAGTGGGTTCACTCTTACTTCTCATGAAACCTCTTCTAAAATTAACCATCAATTCAAACATACCATGCCCCTGGAGCTTGCTTGAGGCCATACAAGGTCTTCTTTACCTTGGAATTCAAATCCTTATGGTTGTTATACATAAGCTTCCTCCTTTAACTACCCATTTAAGAAGGCACTCTCTACATCTAAAGGATGTATGCTCCATCTCCTTTGAGTTGCCAATGGAATAACTATTCTAATGGTCTCTTGTCTTTCCACCAATGCAAATGTCTCTTCATAATCTACATATATATATATATATATATATATATATATATATATATATATATATATATATTGATTATGTGCAAATGTGTCTTTGTACCATTTTAAATCTATATATACACTACAAAAAAAAAGGGCTTTAATGGCACTTATAAACCATCGTTAAATACCTTTAAAGGCGGTTATTTAACCACCGTCTATGAAGGCATCGTAAAAAGTCTATGACATACAACGGTGGCTAAAACCTACCTCAAACAACTGCCCTCTTAGGGTCTAAGAGGGTGGTTAAAAACTGTCCTCTTAGGACTACAAAGGCGATTATGGATCATCATCTTAGGACTGAAAATGTGGTTATTAACCACCCTTTTAGAGACTTAGAGAGTGGTTTTAGTCGCCCTATTAGAGACTAAGAGGGTGGTTTATAGTCACCCTCTTAGAGACTTAGAGGATAGTTTATAATCGTCCTATTAGGTCACCCTAATATGGTAGCCACTATCTTAGGATGACCTAAGAGGGTCATTATAAACCGCCCTATTAGGGCTAAGAGGATAGTTTATAACCACCCTCTTATGGTCCCATCCTTATATATATATATATATATATATATATATATATATATATATATATAGGAGATGATCCATGTTGGAGGGACTAGAAGTTAAGCCAAACAATTAGGCTCATGAACAAATTGTAGTGATAATGGGTATTTTAATTGTCCTTACCTATAGCCTGGTTGTTTAAATTACCATTGATGTTCACTGTTGTGTACTTACTCGGATAATAGAAAAGTTATAGGCACTAAAATCAATATATAGGAAAGTCAAGATGGAAAGGCACTCTTATTTGACCAACTTATTTTTACACTCATTACTATAATGGCCAAATTTCTTGTAGTAATAACATTGGATCTTAGATTTATCGTACCTCTGATTTGATCCTCCTTGCTGATTTCTGCCATTGCCTCTTCCTCTTCTTCCTTCTTGCTCTCTTATGGCCTCTTCCATGCTTACCTCTATTATTTTATCCTCTTCCTCATTGAGAGCTTGAGGTGGCTTGGTGGGATTCTTCTCTTCTGTTATTGTCTCAAAATGAGATCTGCATTTTAAATACTTGCTCTAATGAGAACAGAGATGACTGACTCAACCTATACTCATGTGTTTGTAGAGAACCCGTGAGTTCATCTACTGAGAGGGTTGTTAAATCCCTCGATTCTTCAATTGCTATCACCACTAAGTCAAACATGGCTAGTAAGCTTCTAAATATTTTCTCCACTATTCTCTGGTTATCAAAATTCTCGTCATTCAACCTCATCTAGTTGATGATACCTATAGTGCAGGTAAAGAAGTCGCTCATGGACTCTGATTCACTCATCTACAAATTCTTGAACTCCCTTATCAACATTTGTAACCTCACCAACATCACTTTTTTGGTGCCTTGAAAGGAGCTGGATAAAATTTCCCATGTCTCTTTTATTTGGTTGTTGTTGCAATTATCGAACGATAGTATCCTCAACTTCTTGCATTATGTAAAATAATGCCTTCTGGTCTTTCTTTCGATTCTCCGTCAACAAGTCTAACTTTTCTTGGGAGAGAACGCTCAATGATGCTGCATTTGTGGGTTCTGGGTAACCATTCTCCACCAGGTCCCATAGCTCATAATACCCGAACAATATGTTCATTTGAATGCTCCGGTAATTGTAGTTCTTGCCATTAAATTGTGTGATCTACAAATACACAGAATTACCTCCAAAAGCCATTGCTTCTTCAACTTTCCACTAATGGCTCTAGATTTGATACCAATTTGAGAGATGCGATGTAGCAAAATTTATCTAGCACCACTCAAACATGCGAGGCCCAATGGAATGGAGCATTTAAATTTCTTTAATAAAATTCGACAGAATACAAATTCTACTAATTCAAAATTTTGGAA
Organism: Wollemia nobilis; assembly: GCA_028583015.1. Lineage (NCBI taxonomy): Eukaryota > Viridiplantae > Streptophyta > Pinopsida > Araucariales > Araucariaceae > Wollemia > Wollemia nobilis. The sequence continues at coordinate 299,382 of JAQPPZ010002184.1, forward strand.
GTAACTTTTTGAAAATAGAGGAGCAAAATTTGAATGGAGCAAAAATTAACAAAGTAATTTTATGAGCGGATTTTATAACTGGTGGAAAATAACAAAGGATGGAGAACACAAAATCCGCTCAAACCTTATTCCGCTATTTGAAATTTTGCGAACACTTTAGCGGAGAAATGAAGTGTGGAATTTATAACTTGCGACAAAAACAAGGGAGAAATATAATTTCGGAATTTTAGCAATGAAATAACTTGCGGATATTTTTCAAAGGATCGTTGAGTAGAGTTTGTAAAGAAATATTTTGAGCCAAATATTTCAAAGGACATTCACGAGCGGAATAAAAATAAAATGAAATCCTAATTTTGAAAAATAAATTTGCTCAATGTTCGAGTATCGCACAAAAATAGAAATACGCTGAAAATATTATATATTGATCAGGAAATACATCCACATACATATGCAACCTAGAAAGATTGGAGTTTTCCAAGACAACAGCTTCAGCTCCTTGGGTTCTTCGACATTCACCTTCTTCGTCTGAGTTTTTTCCAATCTTTATCTCACACATAATGATAACAACGGACTATCTTTATAACTGGGATGGAAGAAAAGGCTCATAGCTGGAATGGAGGAAAAAAACTGTAGTTACCGATAATTACTTCAAGCACTTTAAAATTACAGCGATCAGATTTGAAGGATAAGATTTGGAAAATAAAATCTGTCAAAAATGTAAAGGTGAAATCTGATTTAATTTCTAACAATATAGAGCTAACAGCTTTTCCACGAAAGTCTTGTGACCATGATACGAAGCAATATGAGTATATTCTCCAAGCGGAATCGGCCGAAAGAGAAAAGTTTTTGCTCAGCAGTTCTCACAGTGCTGCATGGTTTCCCGACAAAGCGGCTGTATATAGTTCATCGATCTTCTCCATTATTCTTCTTCATTTCCACAACGTAATGACAATAATTCTTGTCCAAAGAACTCGCACAGCGGTATGACTACTCTAAGACTTGTAGGTAGTGATTGCAAACTTACAAACGAATTGGAAAACTTCATAACTTGTACACGCCTATTTAAGAAGAATGGCTGGCATATTTCGCGTTTCTTTTCTTTTGGTTTGTAGATGTCTCAACAACCATCTATTTTTTTTTTTAACAATTAAATTCTCACATTAAACGATCGAATTGATATAATTATAATTATTTGTATTATATTAAAATAAAAAATAAAAAATTACATTGAAAATCAATTAAAATAATTAAATTAAAAAATAAATTTTAAATTAATTATATTCACGTATCAAAAAAATTGACACAGCAAGAAACTTTAATAATTACACTCAAACATTATAACTATCCCATATAACTTATTAATTAAGCTTGAAAAATTATAATTATTTTATATAAAATTAATAATTACAGGTGAAACATTAAAATTATCCCTATATACATATAAAGCCACCCACGCAATTGTTGAAGAAACGTCCTACCCAATGGTTGAAGAAAGCCTCTCCTTGCCTTATTTTGTTTTTAATGTGAAAATAAGCACAAGGAAGGAATTGGAATTTACAGACGGCGGGGCGCTTATGCACTAATAAAATTTAAATTCTTGTTCGCATACGAAGGTCCAATTTTTTGAATGTGAAAATAAATGGACAAGGCACTCATTTAAAATGACAAGAAGATAAAGCTATTACATTTAAAGCCGCTACGTGTGTCTGCTTAAAACTAAGCGGCCCTTGAACCCTCACCTGAATTGTACGACACATTTAAAATGAAATGGATATCAAGTGTTTGCATCTAAAACAGCCACTTCATTTTATTTAAAATGAAATTGACATCCATTTACCTCGTTCGTATGATTCTTTACATATAGTGGCATATTTCTAGGTTGGAATTTGGTTTTATTTTAATACTTTTTTTATTTAGTTACTATAGTGTATGTGAATAATCCCACATTCTTTGAAGAAATTTTGATTTCAATTTTCTTTTGCCGAAGTCCGCGAGGGAGAGAAGTGCAAACTACGAAGGGCGAAGTAGGGAGGGCCCGAAGTCAGACTGCGCAGCCGGAGTCGAGGTGCGCTTCCAACTATTGCGAATCCGAACGAAATCGCTCTGAGGCGATTTGTACAGAGAACAACAGACTTTAGCACATAGAAATAACTACAAACCCTATAGATGCCTTAAACAACAACAAACTTTATTCATATAAAACGAGGGTTACAGTAGTCCTCAACTGAGAAAATAACATCTGCAGACTAAGCTGTAGGATAAACTAAAAGGAAAAACAAATGTCGAGTTGGCTGATCGGACATTAAATAGATGAGCCACACTGCTCACTGAAACGCTCTCCTCTTTTCTCTGCTCTCTTATCCACACTTCCACCACTCTCTTGTCTGAAAAACCTGAACTGCCTTATATAGCCATGGGGAGAGGAAGATAGGGTTTATCCTCTGACAGGTTTTGACAGACCCTCAACTAGGGTTTCTGACCAATCGTCGAACTGACATTAAATCGTCGAACTGGCATTAACTTCTGCGACGATCGGATCTGTCAGACGTCACATATGTCAGAGGGTAGGTGCAACGTCATGTCAAAATTTTGCTAGGATCCCTGACTGCGCGAGCGTAGTCCGACTGAGGTGTGAAATATGGGTTAATATTTCTAACACATTCATCCTGGTTGTAGGACTTGCGTGTTTATGAGCCTCAACACTTGCCAAAATCTTTGCCAATGGGATAGCGGGTTTAAATGTGGAAGCTATTGATCTCGTTTATGTGGGACTCTTCACCTCTACTATTAATATCATTTCTAGTGGTATATTCCTATGTTGTTCCTAGTGGTATATTCCTATGTTGGAATTTCATTCCACTTTAATACTTCTTCTTAAATTTATTTTAGTGACATGTTCCTATGTTGGAATTTCGTTTCACTTTAATACTTCTTCTTTAATGTAGATATCCAATGTGTGAAAGGTTGGACTAACCAAGTCACCCTATTTATTTCTAGTGGCATATTCCTATGTTGGAATTTCATTCAACTTTAATACCTCTTCTTCTTAAATTTAGATATCCAACGTGTGAAACGTTGGACTAACCAAGCCATACATTTGCGTTTAATGTCCCACTCATTCTTATAACTTTTAGATTTAGATATTCACCGTGTGAAACATTGGACTAACTAAACCACACATTTGTATTTAATGTTCCAAACTGATCTTCTAGTATCAAATTTATAATTAGATTTTAAAAACTATTAGTACTTTGTATTATTGAAAAATAATAGTTACATTGATCATAAAAAAGGGTAAGTGGTATAGAAGTACACTTCAAAATATCAAACAAATATTTTACTTAGAATAAAAAATAAAGATTTGGAGATTTACAATGTTACATAGTTAAATTGAAATTAAAACAGAACAAACAATTTGAAGTCCTAAAATTTTAAATTGAAACATTGCAAAGAATACAAAAAGCTTTACAAATCTTACAAATGAATGAGAACTAGTTCTAAGAAGTGTTGACACTGTCACGTGTCGACTTTGCACTTATGAAGTCATCCTAAGCAATCCTCACTAGGGGACCCCTAAGAGGAAATAAAAGTATTGATTCCTTGTTATATTACTTATGTTCAAGCAACTAAAATACTATAGATAACAAATAAAAAAATTATAGATCCTACTAATGCTTACTCGAAATCAAGTCTTTATGACCACCAAAGGAAGTCAAAAAATTGTAATCGTTGAAGCCTTTAGGGTCATCACTGAAGCTATCCAACTAGATATGGGTAATTGGCTATTCTATTGAATCCCTATCATATTTCTTGTGTTCAAAGTGAAAGCACGAGGATACGGAAGCAAACCAAAGGGAAATGTAACGCTAAGTCCTACAAATGAACAAAGGACCAAAGTGCATGAAAAGAGGGAAAAAACAAATGAATTGAAATGAGATATAAAGCAAATGTAAAGTGCGGCCCTTTTTATTAATTTGCTTGAGATCAGGTTACAATATGTCTCCTCCATTTTTAGGAGCTAGGATCATTAGATATAGTTTTGTCACACCAACGGATGGTGTGCTCCCTTTTAGGATCTTTCATGTGCCCACATTTGAACTGGGCGGACCAAACATCGTCACTGCTTACGTGAATACATCTATAGTTCCTTGTTGCCCCTCTGGTGTTGAGATCCTATGTTCGAAGAAATAACAAACGATTAGTAGCACCTGCGGATGGAGGGAAACATGCGATCCCCAAGGCCTCCGGTTAATGCATGCATAAAATAATTAAAACTATAATCAAAACATATCAGAATGAGCTTAAATTTGGACAAAGGCATGAAAAAATTACCAAGAACACACTGTAAAAAGAACAGTCAAGAAATCTGCCATAGATTTCCAATCGGTCCGGGGTGGGTCGATTATGACTGTCATAAAGTGTCAAAAAGCAACCTCCAAAATGTCCCATCCAGAGGCCTAAAAAACACCTACAAAGTTGGGTTTAAGCAAAATGGGGCATTTTGAGACGACCCAGAAGGTCAGATTTTGTAGATTTTGCACCAGTCACCCTGTATCTGAAAATGCTCCCTGTATGTTAGTGAAAGCAAAAAACAACGAAAACACAGTCAAAACTCATTAGAATGGCATGGAATTTGAATGGCAACATATTTGAAAGACATAAAATAAAATGCAAAATAGATAGTAAGGAAATATACTATAGATTTCTAATCACTCTGGGGTGGGGCGATTAGGACTACAGTAGTGCGGGGGGCGCCCGAGGGTAGGACGCCTACCATTTGGGGCTCGATTTCAGCACCAATCCACTTGGGATGGGTCCAAAAACTCCTAGGGGGTTGTGTCAAAAAATTGTGTGGGGTATTGTGGCCAAATGTTCAGGTTTGGTTTCGGATTGCGCTTCCAATAATCACCCAATAACCTCCCTTCCAAAAGAGAGATCAAGGATGTAAGAAGCACAAGCGATGGGTGATGATGTAATTCGGCAGCACTCCGTTGCTCCAAATGCTCCTGCCCTGTTCCTTTTTTGGGGTGAAGAGACTCACCATTTTATAGACCTAAGGGTCTCTTGTGAATGAGCATGCAGAGGCACCACTTGGCCATCATGCCTTCCCATGGGAGAGAAGATTCCTCCCTGATTAAGGGCTCCATGACTGCCTCTTTGAGCTCAAAAATGCCCACTCGCACTCCCATGCATTGAAGGTGGAGTTGAGTGGCGAATTTGAGTTGCCATTTGTCAAGGTTTGACTTTTTTCCTATGAAACCTTCTATGTGCCCCACCCTGGAGCGAATGCTACTAATCGTCCCGGGGTGGGACGAATACCAGTTTGTAATCGTCCCAAGATGGAATGAATATGGAGCAAAGTGCCTGAAAGGTGCCAAATTGACCTTTGACCTTCTAAAATTGCTGTGAGAGTGGTTAGGACCACTTTTTTAACCTTTGGGGGCTGCCCTAGGGGCTGTGTATGTTAATTCGATCAGTGCTTGTCATTACATAATCGGATTGGTGTTGTTTTGGTGTCTACAAATGCCCCTTTTTGGGATGCGTTGTGCGTGGTGCAGTGCTAAGCAAAAATAGATAACCAAAGCACTAATGATTAGGGTTTATCAGTAACCTAACCAACTTTTGATGCCCCAAGTATGGAAAGGGCACACATTCTTGAATCTTTGCTTCTGACGATCTAAGGAGCTTAATTCAAGTGTTAACCTTTTTGATGAGGTGTTACTTGATCTTGGACATTGTTCAGTCATGAATAGGCAAAGGGCGCAACCTTTTGTCTGTGGAATCCTTGAGTTCATGATTCTAGAATACCAAGTGTTTGATCAGCTTGTGATTATTGCTTGTTTGTTGCCCCAAGAAGGAGCGTGATTGTCTTTGTCAATGATTTTTTGAATGCATGCCATTTCCTTGATTAGGTATGTAGTTGTTGGTTGGTGACTAAGTGTGACTACCCCCTCAAGAGATGAATCAATGAGGGGATTATCGACATGAGAAAGTCGCTTGACCCAAGATGACTTTTGTAAGGGTGCCTTCAGTTGTTTTTCGTTGAACGCTTATGCGGTTTACCAACAATTTGACCTATTTTTGGTGGGTTTTAACCATTTTTGTGACGCATTTTGGGGCTGAACTTGTCAAAAATCTATCCTTCCGAAGAGCGGTCCAACTATGGTAGCCTTATTAGGGAGTAGGATATTGATAACGTGTGGCCCCGACATTGGTTTTGCATGCCAAGAATGTCAGGCGCAAAGGTGCCTTTGTTCGACAAGTTTATTGCTATTTTTAGTGCATTTTGGTGTCGTTTTTTGTGGTTTTAATTTTTTGGCTCTGTAATCGTCTCTGAGTGGGATGAATACCAGTTTAGTAATTGTCCCAGGGTGGGATGAGAGCTAACTAGAGTTCTCATCCCAGGGTGGAACGATTACAGGCCTAAAAGCCTATTTAAGGGCCAAAACTAGGTTTTGGGCTCATTTGCATTTGTTTTTTTTGGCATTTTGGAGCTGTGAGGAGGAGGAGGTCGAGTTCGCGTAGCGGAGCGCTGTCGAATTTTTTCAGACACCATGAGTTCATGGATGGGATCATCAAGTGTTAGATCCGAAGCAAGACCGGTGAGTGCTCCTTCTCGTTATTTTGTTTGTTTTATTTTAAAGTTTAAAACCGCAATTTTTTTCTTTGTATTTCGTTTTTTGATTTAAACTAAAAGAAAAACCCTAGTTTAATTTTTTTGTTGTTGTTTGAATTTGTGCTTTGTGTTGCTTTGTTAAAACTAAGATCGAAATCCTAGTTGAAACTGTTTTATTTTTCTTAAAAACCCTAGATGTAAAAAAAATGTGTTGATTTGGTTGTTTTTCTTTTGTAATTTAACTAAGGTTAAAACCCTAGGTTAAAAATTCATTTGTGGTTTTTTTGTTTTTTTTTTTGTAAGGTTAGGAAAATCCCTAGTTTTTAAATGCATTGCGTATCTGTGTTTGTTTGAGACTTAGAAAAAAAGCCTAGTTTAAAAACTGCATTTATTTTGTTGTTGTTATTGTTTGTTATTGTTTTTGTTTTGTCAGTTCAAAGTAAGGTTAAAAAACCTAGGTAACTAACAAATTTTTATTTTGAATTTGTTTTTTTATTTTTTATTTATTAGTTTGAACTAAAGTGAAAAACCCTAGGTAACTGACAAATTTTTATTTTGATTTATTTTTTGTTTTTTTGCATTGCATTATTTATTTGATTTTGTGAATGTGTGTACTGTACATTTTGTTAATGTTTTTGTTGTACATTATTAAATGTTTTTGTTGTACCATTTTTTTCTTTCATGTTTTTAATTTTTTTATGTTGTTTTTGATTTTCAGGTGGTGAAGAGCCGGTACCATCAGCCGACGGTATTCTCTGACGCACAGGAGGCACTGACTGTGGTGAACTGATATTGGCTTGATGCCCTTGGGCTCAAGCATGTGACTTGATTAGAGCTTGTGGTGGGGGATCGAGCGTATCTAACTGCCCTGATCAACTTATGGGATCCCTGCACCAATATCTTTCATCTCCCAATAGGGGAGATGACGGTGACTCTTGAAGATGTCTATCAGATTTTGTGGATTCCAATAGACGGGCTTCCTATTCGAAATACTCTACGTGATAAACGGATGGCGATGTTGACACTGTGCTTCGAGCATGGGGTGGAGATGGAGGTAGATATTTCGATGAAGAGGGCAGAGGGGGATTGCCTGATTGGTGATATTTTGGTGTGGTGGTGGCTGGAGAAGGGTGTGTTGGGGGTGAGGCATGCATTATTGATGCCCCTCATCTCTAACATGCTGCTGCTCAACTCCTCAGGTGCAAGGTTCTCGTGGAACCTACTGGAGGTGGTTTTCAGACTAGTTGAGTGTCCGACCTCAGAGCCACTAATTATAAGGTGGGGACAGACCGTACTGGCATAGTTCTATGATGAGTTGTACGAGGTCCACTATTAGAGGTAGAAGGGGATTGGATGTAGCTACCTATTGCAGTGTTGAGGATGGTAGCACATAGCTGTGGAGCGACCACAGGGTTTACCATGGACCACTCAGGTAGAGATGGTGGACAGGGAGATAGGGTATGCAGATCTATGGCGAAGGTCAGATGAGCAAGGGTAGAGTTAGTGGTGGGTAGGTGTCACAGGGAACTATACTGATGCCTTCTCGCATCTTGCTCCAAGGGAGGTGTTCTGGCATCCATACCAAGACTGTCCAACTAGGCCTAAGGCTAGGGAGTGGCTCCAGCAGGCATGCATGGGGAGGTGACTGATCGAGCGACATGGGACCGAGTAGGAGTACTTCCCGTACGTTCGAGTGACTCGACAGTTTGGGGTGCACTAGGGATTTCCTGGTGAGCCTTTGATCTATCGACGTCGGGGTGATGAGAGTACTTTGGACTAGTTGATCATTGAGCCACTAGGTGAGAAGTCAGATGTAGCGATTGATGTCCCAGATGTGGACAATGTTGGGGCTATGGTAGAGTATGACCAGTGGTGGACCGTGCGGCGATGGCAAGATGAGGGGCCTCTAGGGGGCGAGGATGCGATAGTAGTAGGTGGTGAGGATGCAGAGGCATCAAGGGAGGGTTGGGGCACTCTGCATGATGATGTAGATATGGTGGAGGTTGACGAATTGACTAGGGGTGACCTAGGGGTTCCAGAGTAGTCGGATATATAGGACATTCTGAAGTAGTGGGTGTTGGAGTAACCCATCGTCCTAAATATGCCCATGCCTCAAGCAGTCCTAGGGGACATGGATGCTATGTATCATGCTGAGATAGCATGATTGGTGGATCTACTATGGAGACAATATGAGGAGCATGAGGAGGTTCTGTAGGAGAGGGATCTCCTGTGGACTCAGTTGGCGAAGTGGGAGAATGCATTAGCTGTGTATCATTGATGGGATGGGGACATCGATGCATCATGGGAGAGGGATCTCCTACGGACTTAGTTAGCATAGCACAATGATGCATTGGCTACATACCGTCGATAGGAGATGGATTTGTTCTAGCATCGGATGGAGTTGGAGGCAGATATAATCCGCCTTGATGGGCGGTTACTTGAGCTCACTAGAGGTGGATCTTCATGTTGAACGAGAGAGAGTGAGACTAAGCAGTCTGCTTCCTCTCATCATAGGTAGGTGGGTGAGGGTAGTGCTAGTGGGCATGATGCAAGGGCTGACAGTAGCCACCCTAAGAGGTCCCATAGGACCCACACCACTAGGGGTAGTTCCAGTCACACCGATCCTACGTGATCATGGTGGTCGATGCCCTAGCCTTGGGGATTTTTAGATTTTTGATGTTTTTGTGAGGTCAGAGGACCGGCTTATTGTAGCCTGCGGGCCTTTTTGATGATATATATACATGACTTTCTTTGTGTTTATACACTTTTTATGGTTTAATTTTATGCATATTTTAGTTAGTTGATGTATGCATGTGTTATTATGAATGCGATGTTTCTAATTATATGATGTATGCATATGGAATGGATGAAATGATTTGTTGATAACTTGTCGGTGGCACCATAGACTGTATAGGATTCACTGGCTTTCTGTACTATGTGATGACTTTGTGTAATGACTTTGCATGTGGCTTTTTTTTTGTTTTGTATTTTCTGATGGTGATGTAAGAATGGAATGTACCAGAGGTGTTCGAGAAAGTAGTTAAGCTTTTTTGAGACTCAGATGTTTTAACTAACTAGCCAAGAATGTACATTTATCTTATAAGACTTTTGACCAAGGTACAAATTAGACTTGATTTTGACCAAGTTATTTCACATCCCTATGTGTGCGATTGAGTTTGTTTATGTGGTATTTGTCAGGATACCACCAGTGCTAGGTAGGTTATCCGCCAAACCTGTACTAAGGATCACCTAATTAGCTCCACTAAATACCTTGTTGTATTGAGTGAGATTAATCCACAGGACAATCTAAGGTACCATAAGCTAGCTCATCCACATGCAAACATTGGTCTGCTCACACGCAAAGCTAATGTGATAGACATATCATCATGCGTTTAGGATACCACCATTACCAGGTAGGTTGTCCACCAAACCCATAATGAGGATCACCTAGATGGTTTTTGAATGCTGAGAATTCCAGGGATTCAAGCTCAGACGTATTTCGGTTGCTCAACTTGTTGGGATACTTGCTCTCATTCATAGTGATAAAAAAACCACTATTTATTTATTTTTTTTCTTTTTTGAGCAAGGGGTTTGAATAGTGGTGATAACCACTGTTATTTGATTTTGCATTTTAGGTTGCAAATTTGAGCTCATAGGTTGTTGGCTTGTGAGTGGAATTGATCCCTTTTGGCTTTGGGGATGACTACCCATCTTTTTGAGGGACATGTAGTACGAATCCTTACGACTTTGGGGACCAAAGTAGATTGGGGATATATTTATGTAATGGCATTGATATTTTAGGCCTTGGGGATGACTAACCATCCTTGTCAGGGATGTGTAGTATGAATCCTTATGACTTTGGGGACCAAAGGTGATTTAGGATCTGATTATATAATCGCATTGATCTTTTAGACTTTGGGGATGACTACCCATCCTTGTTAGGGGCATGTAGTACTAATCCTTACAACTTTTGGGATCAAAGGTGTTTGGGTATTTTTGTTAGTGGTGAAAACCACTATTTATTATGGGGAATTGGATGGGGAAGAGCATTTCCTTTTGTCAATTCTCAGAATTCTCAAACCATTCGTATAGGGGGATGAACAGGCTAACCTTTCACCTATGGTACCCTAGACTGCTATGCAGGTTTCTCTTGCGTTCACACAACTTGGGAATTTTTATGTGTTTTAACTTGTGTTGGGATGCTACACAACAAGGTGTAATCCAAGTAAAACTCTACCTTTGTAAAAATATATCTGACTTTGTATAGTTCTTGGCTAGAAATCTAATGATAGCTGAATGACAAAAATCCTAGATGCATTAGAAGATAACTGACTATGATATGGTGCAAAATGTGAATGAAATTTATTTTTGATGGACTATTTTCAAAGTGGAAAAATGTGGACAATGATGGAGTTTCCGAATAATTACGTCTATGGTGCAATTGACCTGTATGACCAACAAATATGCAATGTGTGTTTGCGATGCCTAATGCAACTTATTTTTTTCTTGTGTTTTGATTTTTAAGAGTATGCATGGAAGTGAGATGCAGTCGAGCAACAACATGTTGAAGATGAGGGTCATCAGTAATGCATGCCTCACCCCCAACATGCCCTTCTCCAGCCACCACCACACCAAAATACCGCCAATAAGGCAATCCCCCTCTGCCCTCTCCACCGGACTATCCACCTCCATCTCCACTCCATGCACGAAGCACCATGTTAGCACCACCATCCATTGATCATGTGGAGTAGTCCGAATAGGAATCCCGTCTATCAAAATCCATAGAATTCGATAGACATCCTCAAGAGTCACCGTCATCTCCCCTATTGGGAGATGAAAGGTATTGGTGCGTGGATCCCATAAGTTGATCAAGGCAGTCAGATACGCCCGATCCTCCACCACAGGCTCTAACCGAGTCACATGCTTGATACCAAAGGCATCAAGCCAATCCCAATCTGCCATAGTCAGCACCTCTCGTGCGTCAAAGAATATCGTCGGCTGACGGTATCGGATCTTCACCACCTGAAAATAAAAAACAACACAAAAACATTAAAAACATGAAAGAAAAAAATGGTACAACAAAAACATTTAATAAATGTATAGCAAAAACATTAACAAAATGTACAGTACACACATTCACAAAATCAAATAAACAATGCAATGCAAAAAAAAACAAAAAAACAATTCAAAATAAAAATTTGTAAGTTACATAGGGTTTTTCACTTTAGTTCAAATTGATAAATAAAAAAAAAAAAAACAAATTCCCATTAAAAATTTGTCAGTTACCTAGGGTTTTTAACTTTAGTTCAAATTGATAAATAAATTAAAAAAAAACAAAAAACAAATTCAAAATAAAAATTTGTTAGTTACCTAGGGTTTTTAACCTTACTTTGAACTGACAAAACAAAAACAATAACAAACAATAACAACAACAAAATAAATGCAGTTTTTAAACTAGGTTTTTTACAAACTAGGTTTTTTTCTAAGTCTCAAACAAACACAGATACACAACACATTTAAAAACTAGGGTTTTTCTTAACCTTAACAAAAAAAAAAAAACAAAATAACCACAAATAAATTTTTAACCTAGGGTTTTAACCTTAGTTAAATTGCAAAAGAAAAACAACCAAATCAACACAATTTTTTACATCTAGGGTTTTTAAGCAAAATAAAACAATTTCAACTAGGGTTTCGATCTTAGTTTTAACAAAGCAACACAAAGCACAAATTCAAACAACAATTTTTTTTTTAAACTAGGGTTTTTATTTTAGTTTAAATCAAAAAACGAAATACAAAGAAAAAAATTACGATTTTAAACTTTAAAATAAAACAAAAAAAATAACGAGAAGTAGCACTCATCGATCTCACTTTGGCTCCACAACTTGATGATCTGGTCCATGAACTCATGGTGTCCAAGAAAATTTGACAGCGCTCCGCTACGCGAACTCAACCTCTTCCTCCTCACAGCTTCGAATTACCAGAAAATCAAAGTGCAAATGAGCCCAAAACCTAGTTTTGGACCTTATATAGGCTTTTATGCCTGTAATCGTTCCACCCTGGGACAAGCACTCTGGACAATTACAAAACTGGTATTCATCCCACCCTAGGATGATTACAGAGCAAGAAAATCAAAAACAACAAAAACTGCATTCAAAATGCACCAAAAACAATAATAAAATTATCGAACAAAGGCACCTTTGTGCCTGCGCTTCAAGGCATCCAAAAAATATTTTGGGGTCACAAATTGTCACTATCCTACTATAGACACCAAAAAAACACCAATCCGATTATGTGACAACAAGCACTGATCGAATTGACATACACAGCCCCTAGGGCAGACCCTAGAGGTTAAACAATGGTCCTAACCACTCTCACAATAGTTTTGGAAGGTCAGAGCTCAATTTGGCACCATTCAGGCACCCTGTTGCCTTTGGAGCATTTGGAGCAATGGAGTGCTACCGAATTACATCCTCACCTATCATTTGTGCTTCTTACATCCTTGATCTCTCTTTTGGAAGGGAGGTTATTGGGTGACTATTGGAAGTGCAATCTGGACCCAAAACCCAAAAATTTAGCCACAATACCCCACCTAATTTGTCGACACAACCCCATAAGAGGTTTTGGACCCATCCCAAGTGGATTGGTGCCAAAACCGAGCCCCAAACAGTGGGCGTCTTGCCCCCGGGTGCCCCCCGCACTGCTACAGTCCTAATCGCCCCATCCCAAAGTGATTAGAAATATATGGAATATTTCCATGCTGTTATTTTTGCATTTTATTCTAAGTTACTTACATATGTTGTCATTTAAATTTCATGTGATTTTGATGAGTTTTGACTATGCTTTCAATGTTTCTCGCTTTCACTAACATACAAAATCCGACCATATGGGTCATCCAAAAATGCCCCGTTTTGTCTAACCCCAAATTTACAGGTGTTTTGGATGCCCCTGGATGGGAAATTTAGGAGGTCACCTACTGACATTTTATGACAGTCCTAATCGTCCCACCCTAGAGCGATTAGAAATATGTGGTAGATTTCTCAACTATTCCTTTTGCAATGTGGTCCTAGTAATGTTTTCTTGCTTCTATAAAATTTTCATCTCATTTTGATATGTTTCAGTTATCATTTTAATTATTTTATGCATGCATTGACCGTAGGCCTTGGGGATCACATGTTTCCCTCCATCCACAGGTGCTACTAACAGTTTACTATTTCTCTGAACATAGGATATTGACACCAGAGGGGCAGCAAGGAACAATAGATGCACTCACACAAGCGGCGGTGACGTTTGGTTCGCCCATTTGCAATGTGGGCACGTGGAAGATCCCAAAGGGTAATATCTCATTTGTGGTGTAACAAAATTATGTCCGACGCTCCCAGCCCATGAAAAGGGAGGAGACACATTGTAACCCGATCTCAAACAAATTAATAAAATAAAGGGCTACACTTTTACTTTTGCTTCAAATCTCATTTCAATTCATTTATTTTTCCTCTTTTCATGCATTCTCGTTCGTAGGACTTAGCGTTACATTTTCCTCTGGTTTGTTTCTGTATCCTTGTGTTTTTAGTGGTGATCACGGTGGGACATTGTCCCCTAATTTTGAGATCAAATTTTTGATCAAAAGTTGTGTGTTTTGCTTGCAGGTGTCAATATTTCAAGCACTGGACTGCTAATTGTTACACCCTGTGGCAAATACAAAGCTGGAATTCATGTCACCCAAGGAGGAATGGGCATTCGTCCCACCCTATGACGAATACAGATCTATTATTCGTCCCACCCTAGGACAATTAGCTCTTTGTGTAGTTTTAGAGCAAAAACTCAGAGGCATCCGGTTTGGGCAGAGAAGAGGTAGGGGTTTTGAGCATCCTCTATCATTTTCTATTTTCTGTCTCTGTCATTTCATGTTTCTTTGCTTGCATAGGAGATTTTTGTTGCATGTTTTTCTTTCTTTGTGCAAATAAAAGGAATCCCATGCACCGTGTGGTAATTTAAACACCAAGGAGTTGGTCGTAAAACCCCACCCCTTGATAAAAACCAACGGTGGATTTCATCACCACCTTGGCTTGAATTTTTGCATACATAACCCTAATCGCTACTGTTGCTAGACATAAATCCTGATGAAAGCTAACCAAGTGTAGATGGGGTGTTTCCCAACGAATGAGGATAAGTATTCTATGGTAGGTGTAAAAAATAGAGTGATTCCCCTTTCGTACCGCTTATGTTCCACGTACCATTCTGCTCTCGCATACCAATAGTTTCCCTCACGTAAGGGCGGGTATATTGAGAGGGTTGGTATAATGGCCTGGCAATGGTATATTGAAGGGGCGACCATTTTGGGAGACAAAAGAGCCATCATATTGCATGTACAACAACACGTTATTTACAAAGCTTTCAAAAAAAAATCAAAACACACTAAACCAGACTTAGGGCACACCTTTAATATATAAACAAGATAATAACTGCTTTGATTGTGTGGTTCCCTTTGCTTAGTGTAGCATAAAAATATAAAAACCTACATAGCTTATGGAAAGACACCACCATGGTGTACACTTGTATCCAAGCCCAATAACGGGCAGAGGCTACAAAAAGTGTACAAGGAGGCACAAGTCGCCTCCGCTACAGCCCCAAGGACTTGGTCATACCACCTTGGCGGCCTGACCCACAAGATAGTCCACATCATGCCATTTCAGAATGGGACTATGGAGGAACCCCTTCAAGGGACACTCCCATTCAACATAGACCTTTTTAGGAAGAATCCTTACACGTGGCACTCAACATAAACGGGAAGGCTCCCTTAGACGCTCATTATGAGTGGCCACCATGCAATGAAGTGCTAGAAAAGCATAGGGTCCATAAAGAGGGGCCACATGATTACATCATCCCTCCTCTGCCCCTTATTACTGTAAAAAATAATAGGCCAAATCCAAAGTGCAAGGCTCTTCAGACAGGGCGAGCCAACTCTGCCCGCCCCTTTCACATATACGAAAGGGAGCACAAGGAAGACCATTACATTCCTCAAGAGCAATACATAGTGCAGGAGCAATGCACCTCTGCACCTGCTATCTATCAAGATCACCTACTGAGGTCAGAGCCTCGGGTGAATACCGCCAACCTCGACAGAGGAAAGTGACCTATAGAGATCTCGATTCATCATGACCGAGATAAATGTGTAGGAGAGGCATTTAGGCCTCCTAGACTCAAGACGATGAAACAAATTGACCTGGAATTTTCTATACATGTCGCCTACCAAGCGCAAATCATGCAGCTTGAGCGAGACCAACAACAGTTGAAGCACCTGTATCACCTTAGCAAAGAGCGCATTTAGCGTCAAACAGATGAATTGCTCCAGACCACTGTTCCTGAGAGGGTCCCAACCCCTCACACACATAGAACAAAGTTGTATGAGAGGCACAAACCCTTGGTGTGAGATAGGTCTTCATGACCTTATCAAATGCTACCTCCAAGACCTCCTAGACCTAAGCGGGAGACCACCCCTAGAGCCAATGATGGGCACCCTCCACGGGTACCCACCCATATTTATAGGTCACACCTGGAGACTCCTCAAGAAGCCTATGAGGAGTATGAGCAAGAAGAAGAGTGGGCTGAAATGCCCTACCAATGCAGAAGGGGTGCTATCCGGCCACCCCTCCATAGGCCTCAAGTTCCCCACAACCCATAGCAAGAACAAACCAAGGAGGAAGAGATCAAATATTTTGATGCATATAAAGCACTGCTAGAGCGCTTAGATTCTATGGAGACAAGACTTTTGGGCCCCAAAAGCCCACTTTACGCCAGCTCTGCAGTCACCCTATGCACGTGACTAAGCGACTAGATTCCAAAGAGGGGAGGAGGATGCCCAAGAGCACGTGACTAGATTCTTGAGCCAATGATTTGGCATTCAAGACAACGATGCTTTGCTGCTAAGAACATTTATAACCATGTTCGTAGGCCCTGCCTCGGATTGGTTCACTCAGTTTCCAAAACATAGCATCAGTAACTTGGATCAGCTAGTGGAGGTGTTCCTCGAACGCTTCGCCTTCAACACCAAGAAGAAGGCGTCACTAAGCGACCTAACTAGCCTCAAATAGTATGAGGAAGAAACCATGGTGACCTATGGAAATTGGTGGAGGACGTTGCTTTCAAAGCTACCCTACCTCCTTCCTATGGCCAACCTGACCCAAATGTTCTCAAAGAGTTGTTTGATTGCAGCTGCAGCAATATGCCACTCTTGAGGAAGCCCTGGTGCAAGGCAGAATCATTGAGGAGATCAAGATACAGGATGGTGAGATCGCCAAGCCACGAAAGAAAGAGTGGCCTAAAAATGCCAAAATAGGGACCACACAACCAAAACTCATAGTGGTCAATCAAGTTGCTACCAACACACCAAATCTTGCACAAGAAACATAGCCACCTAAGGCTAACTATCAGGCGGTCCCTCTTGATAGTTATGAAAGAGAGAATCATCGATAAGAGTAAAATCAACAGCGTCACCCTAGGTCACAATTCACACCCTTTACAGAGTCTAAAGACTCCTTGTTTGACTGTTTCTCAATGGTAAACTTGATAAACCTGCCAAAGAGTTGACCTGTAGACCCCAGCGTGCCAAAACCCAAAGGTTATAGGGAATACTTGTACTGTAGGTTTCATCGACAGAAGAGACATGACCTTTATGTGTATTGGAAGTTCAAAAGCTTAGTGCAAGACCTAATCGACAACAAGATGCTAGCGGTGGATAATCTCATAGCACAAAACAACCAATAGATGGATGTCTTCAAAGACCCCTTCCTGCCCATGATACGCAGTCAAAAACCCTTCAAGTCAACGAGGTGACATAGAACTGCCCCATGCAGGGATATGTAGGGATGATAAGCATAGTGACTCGAAACAAGAGGTACCCAAGCACAGTGGCCCCCGTGGTAGCTACAGGAGAGGTTCCATCAACATCACAACCTCAACAACACCCTACACAACCTCCTTCACCTAGACCAGTGGCCACGATTCAGACCAAACTTACCTAAAGTTTAAGGACCATGTCGGCTAGGCTCTCCATTTATGAACTCATACAACAATCATCACCCCATCGGGAGGCTCTAATGGAGATACTAAAATCCATCGAGCTATAGCCCCATGAAGCAAACTCTTTCAACAACTTCATGGGACATGTCAAATGATGCACCAAGCCAGTCATCACCTTTAGAGAGGACAAACTAAAATCAATGACTGGTGACATGGCGGATACACCCCTGCACGTTATTGTGTGGGTCAATGGGATTCTGTATAAGAGGGTGTTGGTGGACATTGGCTCGTACAGTAATATAATTACAATGGCGGCATTGAAACACCTGAATTTGCTAGTATCTCACATCATGGCCTCCACCTATACTCTGCGAGCATTTAATGATGCGATATGCTCGACGGTTGGCAAAATTGTCCTACCCCTCCAGGTGGGACAAAATACTATTCCTACATTGTGCCACATCTTGGAAGGTGATATGGCCTATAATATCTTGCTGGGCCATCATTGGATCAGGTACATGAAGTGTGTCCCTTCGATAGCCCACCAATGCCTAAAGTACACATTCAAATGACAAGTGCATGTAGTCCCGATGGACTTGGAACCCTTCAAGTATTGCAATGCGGTATAGCTGATGCCGCAATCGACCCTTCCATAAACACATTTAAATTTTTAGTTGAATCCATCTAAACAGGGTCTGATTCTATATACATCCTCGCTGTTAAGTCCATACCCTCATCGGGTCTATCTTCATCATCTGGTCCTTCACCAATGACGCCACCTACGATGGCCACACCAAAGGACAATGGGAAGAAACCCCTGGAAGAGGCATCACCATCAGTCTCAACCATCTCTACCGAGGAGATGCCTATCCAAATGGAAGTCAAGATGCCTAGTTCGCCCGACATGAAGTGGACTCAGGAAGAACTCCCATTCCCTCCCCCTCAACCGCCAACAATAACCATTGAGATGGCCAATACGGGTCTGGGGGAGTATCTGGTAGGGAATATTATAGCAACACCCGCAATTGAGTCCATGCAAAACATGGGGAGACCTCGCCTCCCCATCAACACTATTGTTCCTCTAGGCTACCCACAAAATCAGACAAACTTTGTATATGGGGGCCTCGATAATGGCATTGAACTTTACATGCAAGAAGAAGATGAAGATCCCTTTGCTGAAAACGTCAACTATTTGTCCAACCTAGATTTTTCTTTGAGATATCTTGGCCAATGCAATTGGCATGGATATGGGTTGGGCCGATATGAGAAAGGAGTGCGTGTTCTTTGCAAACCAAGATATCATATGTCATACGACAAGTTAAGAGTAGGGTTCAACCACCCCCGCCCTTGGACATCTTGGTAGAGAACATGCAAGGCCTAGGGGTAGGCAACAAGGATGGTTTAGCATTAAATCTATATGCCAATCCTAACACAACATATACATTAGGGGATTATCTTCCATTGTTGACAACCAACCTTGTTAACCTTGGCAACCCCTTCTCTTTGATCGAGCAAGGAGAAAGTTCGAGAACTCACTTACAAGAGGGATATAGACAAGGTCAAGAAGGATCTTCAGAAGATGTCAGAGTATGATATGGCACCATGGGACCCTTTCGAATCAGATAGCAATCACTCATAGGTAACCCCCATAGATGACTACCAAGAAAGCCTCTTGGAAATGTTCCCTTTGTATGCTCCAATCGAGCAAGCACCGCCTCAATAAATTCAGGTCCCCCTACAGAGAGCAGAGCAACCCTGATAGGACCACATTAATTTTCTCGAGCAGGACGAGCCTCACATGTCATAAACAGTCATCGAAGGCAATGAAGGCCTATGGATCTCTGACATTGATTATGAAGATGAAATTGAAATGGCATATCTCAATCATATGCGACGACAACAATACCCCATGGACCTTGACAACATGTTTCAATAGCTAAACATGGTGCCAAGGCATAGGTGGCACCTAAACCCAGCACAGTTAGACCAAGTGTTGCATCTACCACTTTGTGCATAAAGAGAGCACCTTCCGCCCAGAGACCCTATAGAGTTATCAGTGCCAAGGGCAGACCCTATACTTTTATCTGCTCATAGGGTCGATCCATTTGTGCCACTACCCCTAGAGCCAGATCCGGAGCACAAAAATCATCAAGGATGTCTGAGTCACCACCCCCACGGTAATGGAGACCAAAATAATTTCATCAACATGATCTCCATTGACTTAACCACCCCCATCTATAATCTAGCCGGTCTAGCACGGTCATTGTATCTAGAACTAGATGCCATAGACTGGGATCACGTTAATTCACCACCATCCCCATCAGAGTACTGGCCTGGTGGTGAGATGCTTCATTTCACCTTAGGACCAACTCAAGATATCTTCCATGCTGAAGAGGGACCCAAAGTTCCTAATGCAGATATGAATTTAAAAAATGATATCCACTTGATCCCAACTCCACACCAGTTGGAGGATAGGTCCTACATGTCAATCAAGGAGACGACTGCCATAGACATCGGCTCTGATCCAATGAATCCATAGATCATCAAGCTGGGGGTAAGTCTATCCCCTGAAGAGCAAGCTAACTACATTACCATTCTCAAAGAGAAGGAGGTTTTTGCATGGTCCTACAAAGACATGTTGGGGCTAGACCCGCAACTAGTCACACATAATATGACGCTTGATTCGACAGTCAAGCCAGTCAAGTAAAAACTATGTAAGATGCATCCAATAGTGGCCTTAATGGTCAAAGATGAATTACAAAATATTTTGGATGCACATTTTGTCATCTGCATGGATTACCCACCATGGCTGTCCAACATGGTACCTATTAAGAAGCCTGACGGGAGGATTCACATATGCACCAATTTTTGAGATCTAAACAAAGTGAGTCATAAGGATGATTTCCCCTTGCCTAGCATTGTCATATTGGTAGACACTACAATGGGCCATGAAATGCTATCCCTCATGGATGGTTTCTCAAGATACAATCAAATTTGTATCAATCCCGAGGACCAACTAAAAATGGTGTTCACAACACCTTGGGGGATATTTTGTTATAAGGTCATGCCCTTTGGCCTTAAAAATGTTGGTGCCACCTACCAACATGCCATGGCATACATCTTCCATGATCACATGCATAAAACATTGGAAGATTACATGGATGATTTGTTGGCCAAATCTCTTTTGCGCCCAGATCATCTCGATAACTTAAGCAAGATCCTCGATCGCCTCATCGAACACAAAGTTAAATTAAACCCCAAGAAGTGTGTATTTGGAATCACATCTAGAAAACTCTTGGGTTTCATAGTCTCAAAATGAGGCATCGAGGTGGATTCACATAAACTCAAGGCAATCCTTGAAATGCTCCCCCCAACTACCATCAAGCAACTCAGAAGCCTGTAGGGAAAGGTCGTGTCAATCAAGTGCTTCATAGCGCATCTATCTGACAAGTGCTGATCCATGAATAAATTATTGCACAATGGAGTAGCATTTCACTGGGATGACGAGTGCCAGTCAGCCTTCGATGACACAAAACAATACTTGGCTTCATCGCTAGTATTGGCACCACCTAGACCAGGAGTGTCGTTCTACTTATACATCTCAGCTACTGAGGTGGCACTGGGTGCCATGCTAGCCCAAAAAAATGAACTACACAAATAACAGGCTACTTACTACCTTAGCCGCACCCTGGTCAGTTATGAACTTAACTATACATACGTTGAGAAGCAATGCTTGGCAGTGGTGTTTGATACCAAAAAGCTATGTCATTACATGGTGAGCAACATGATGTATGTTGTGTCTAAGGAGAATCCATTGCGGTACATGATGAGTCATACTTATCACAATAGCCACACGATGGAATGGATCATGTTATTGACAGAGTTATAAAAGGTCAAGTCATCGTCGATAAACTAGCAGAGGCTCCTCTCGATGACAATCAGTCTCTGACCATAGAGCTACCTGATGATGGGGTCTTCCATGTCTCAGAGTCGCCAGATTCTGATGAGCCTAAGTCATAGGCTGACATAACCCTATTTTTTGATGGTTCTAAATGTGAGCAAGGGGGTGGCACATCCAAGGGTTCCCATAATCGCTTGGTCAAAAACAAATATTCAAAAACAAACAAAAACAAAGGATAATAAAAAATAATAAAAACAATTTCATCTCAATTCCATGCATACTCTTAAAAATTAAAACACAAAAAACTAATAAATTGCATTAGGCATCGTATACATACATTGCATATTTGTTGGTCATACAAGTCATAAGCACCACAGACTGTAATTGCTAGGCAATTCCATCATTTTCCACATTCAGTTCATTTTGTAAACACATCCATCGAGAATAACGCCATCCACATTTTTTATCATAGTTAGTTGTCTACTAATGTCTTTAGGGTTTTTTTCATTCAGCTGTCATTAGATTTCTAGCCAAAACTGTACAAAGTCAAACATATTTTACTAATGTCGAGTTTTAATTGAATCACACCTTGTTACGTAGCATCCCAAAACAAGTTAAAACACATAAAAATTCCAAGTTGTGTGAACACAAGAGAAACCTACAAAGTAGTCTAGGGTACCATAGGTGAAAGGTTAGCCTACTCATCCCCCTGTGTGAATGGTTTGAGAATGCTGAGAATTGAAAAAAGGACAAGCTCTTCCCCATCCAATTCCCCACAAAATAAATTGTGGTTAAAATCCCCTATAAAAAACCCCAAACACCTTTGATCCCCAAAGTCATAAGGATTCATACTACATTCCCCTGACAAGGATGGGTAGTCATCCCCAAGGCCTAAAAAATCAATCCCATTCATAATAAAATATCCAATCACCTTTGATCCCCAAAGTCGTAAGGCTTCGTACTACATGCCCTTGACAAGGATGGGTAGTCATCCCCAAAGCCAAACGGGATCAATGCCACTCACAAGCCAACAACCTACGAGCTCAACTTTGCAACTTAAAAAGCAAAATCAAATAACAGTGGTTATCACCACTATTCAGATGCCTTGCTCAAAAAGAAAAACAAAAGAGAAAAATAAACAGTGATTTTCATCACTATGTATGTGAGCAAGTATCCCAACAAGTTGGGCAACCGAAAGATGCCTGAGCTTGAATCCCTAGAATTCTTAGCATTCAAAAAACCATCTAGGTGATCCTCATTACGGGTTTGGTGGACAACCTACCTGAAAATGGCGATATCCTAACCATATGACGATATGTCTATCACATTAGCTTTGCGTGTGAGCAGACCAATGTTTGCATGTGGATGAGCTAGCATATGGTACCTTAGATTGTCCCGTGGATTAATATTACTAAATACGACAAAGGAGTTAGTGGAGCTAATTAGATGATCCTCAGTACAGGTTTGGTTGACAGCCTATCTGGCACTAGCGGTATCCTGACAAATACCACATGAACAAACTCAATTGCACACATAGAGATGCAAAATAACTTGGTCAAACTCAAGTATGATTCGTACCTTGTTCAAAAGTCTTGTAAGATAAAAGTAAAATCTTGGCTAGTTAGTTAAAACATCTGAGTCTCAGAAAACATTAACTACATTCTAAACCAACTGTGATACATTCCATTATTACACCATCATTAAAAATATATACAAAACAAAAGAAAAATATATACATACAAAGTCATTTCATAACGCAATCGCCTAGTACAAAAAAAAAAAAAAAAAAAAAAAAAAAAAAGAGCCAGTAAGTCCTTGTACAGTTTATGGTGCCACCGCTAAATATCCACAACTCAATCCATACCATATGCATACATCATAAAATTAGAAACATCACATTCACAATAACATATGCATACATCAATGTAAATACATGTGCATAAAATCAAACCATAACGAGTGAATAAACACAAAGAAAGTAGTGTATATATATTGTCAAAAAGGCCCTTAGGCTACAATAAAATGGTCCTCGGACCTCACCAAAAAAATCAAAATCTTAAAAACCCCCAAGCCTAGGGCGTCGGCCACCATGATCATGCAGGATCGATGTGATGGGAACTACCACCCGTGGTGTGGGTCTTATGGGACCTCTCAGGATGACTGCTGCTAGCCCCTGCATCACGCTCACTAGCGTCCCCCTCATCCAACCACCTGCGATGAGACGATGCTGACTGCTTAGTATCACTGTCTCTCGTTCAATGTGAAGATCCACCTCTAGAGAGCTTAGGTAACCGCCCATCGAGGTGGATAATATCTGCCTCCAACTCCATCCGATGCCAAACCAAATCCATCTCCTATCGATGGTACATAGCCAATGCATCATCATGATGTGCCAACTACATCCGTAGGAGATCCCTCTCCCGTGACGCATCGATGTCCCCATCCCAATGGCGGTACATAGCCAATGCTTTCTCCCTCTCTACCAACTGAGTCCGTA
Organism: Wollemia nobilis; assembly: GCA_028583015.1. Lineage (NCBI taxonomy): Eukaryota > Viridiplantae > Streptophyta > Pinopsida > Araucariales > Araucariaceae > Wollemia > Wollemia nobilis. Next base: position 323,412 of record JAQPPZ010002184.1, read on the forward strand.
GGAGATCCGTCTCTTGTAGAGCATCCTCGAGCTCCTCATCCCATATTTGAAGTAGATCCTCCATACCCGCTAGGACTTCTTGAGGCATAGGCATATCCAGGATGATAGGCTGCTCTGGCTCCCACTACTCTAGGACATCCTACGTATCTGGCTGCTCCAAAACCCCAAAATCATCCCCCCTAAAGCTATCAACCTCCACCATGTCTGTATCCTCGAGTGGAGCCCCCCAACCCTATCTCGATGCCTTTGCACCCTCGCCACCTACTGCTACTGCGTCAGGACCTCCTAGAGGCCCCTCACCCCGCCACCACCGCAATGTCCACCATTGGTCATACTCAACAATCACCCCGATGTTGTCCATGTCAAGGACATTGATAGCTACATTTGACTCCTCACCAAGCTGCTCGATGATCGGCTAGACCAGAGTCCTCTCGTCGCACCAACACCAATAGATCAAGGGCTCACCAAGAAACCTCTAGCGCATCATAAACTATCGCATCACCCGGACGTATAGGAAATACTCTTGCTCGGTCCCATGCCACCCGATCAGCCATCTCCCCCTATGCACCCATCGGAGCCACTCTCCAGCCTTAGGCCGGGTTGGACAGTCCTTGTACAGACGCCAGAACACCTCCCCTAGAGTAAGTTATGCAAAGGCATCAGCAGAGTGCCCTACGACACCTACCCACTATTGAATCTGCCCTTGCTCCTTAGAACTCCGCCACAGAGCCACATACCCTATCTCCCTGTCCACCATCTCTTCCCGAGTAGTCCATGACAAACCCTGTGGCCTATCCACAGCTATGGCTGCCATCCCCAACACTACAATAGGTAGTTACATCCAATCCCATTCTACCTTCGATAGCGGACCTCGAATAGCTCATCATAGAGCTATGCCAGTAGTGTCTGACCCCACCTCATAATCAGTGGCTCCGAGGTCAAACACTCAACCAGTCAAAAAACAACCTCCAGCAGGTTCCATGGGAACCTTGCACTCGAGGAGTTGGGAAGCAGTATGTTGGAGATGAGGGTCATCAATAGTGCATGCCTCACCCCAAACACACCCTTCTCCAGCCACCATCATACCAAAATACCGCCAATCAGGCAACTCCCTCTGCTCTCTCCATCGAACTATCCACCCCATCTCCACCCCATACCCGAAGCACCATGTCAGCATCGACATCCGCTGATCACGTGGAGTAGTTCGAATAGGAAGCCCATCTATTAGAATTCGTAGAATCTAATAGACATCCTCTAGAGTCACCGTCATCTCCCCTATTGGGAGATGAAAGGTATTGGTGCAGGGATCCCATAAGCTGATCAGGGTAGTCAGATATGCCCGATCCCCCACCACAGGATCTAGTCGAGTCACATGCTTGAGCTTGAGGGCATCAATCCAATCCCAGTCCATCATAGTCAGCGCCTCCCATGCCTTCGAAAACACCGTCGGCACACGGTACCGGCTCTTCACCACCTGAAAATAAAAAACAACACAAAAACATTAAAAACATGAAATAAAAAAAACTGTACAACAAAAACATTTAATAAGTGTACAACTAAAACATTTGATAAATGTATAGCAAAAACATTAACATGTACAGTACACACAGTCAAAAAATCAAATAAACAATGCAATGCCAAAAACAAACAACAAATTCAAAATACAAATTTATCAGTTACCTAGGGTTTTTTTTTTTTTTTAACTTTAGTTCAAACTGATAAATAAAAAAAAAAAAAAACATATTCAATTTGTCAGTTACCTAGGTTTTTTTTTAACTTTAGTTCAAACTGATAAATAAAAAACAAAGACAAAATTCAATTTGTCAACTACCTAGGGTTTTTTAACTTTAGCTACAACTGATAAATAAAAAATTAAAAAACAAATAAACATTTGTCGGTTATCTAGGGTTTCTAAACTCTAGGTTAAACAAAACAAAAACAAAATAAAAAACATAGTTCTTACCCTAGGGTTTTTAACCTTAGTCTAAACTGATAAAAAAAACACAAAAAACAAAAGAAAAACAAAGCTAAGTTTTCGAACTTCGTTCACACTAGGGTTTTTCACCTTAGTTTACAAAAAAAATCAAAATCTAACCTAGGGTTTTTAACTCTAAAACAAAAAAAAATCAATACAAACAACTCTAGCGTTTTTCACCTTAGTTTATAAAAATCAAAATTTCTAACCTAGGGTTTCTAACTCTAGTTAAAAAAAATAAAACTTTAACCTAGGGTTTACTTTTTTAGAGCATATAATACATGAAATACCAAAACAACACCAAACAGTTTAACCTAGGATTTTCATTCTAGTGTAAACAGAAAAACAACCAAATAAAAACATTTTTTTAACAAACAGCTAGGTTTTCGACATTTGTTCAAACTAGGGCTTTTTTATTTTGTTTACAAAAAAAACAAAATAAACACGAATTTGTAAAATATAGGGTTTCGTGTTGGTTTCTACAAAGCAACACAAGGAGAAAAAAAACACAAAACAATAATTTTAACTAGGGTTTTTATTTTTAAATCGATAAACAAAATACAAAAGAAAACAAGTTGTGATTTTAAACCGTAAAGTAAAACAAGAAAAATAACAAGGAGCACTCATCGGTCTCGCTTCAACTCTGCCACTTGATGATCCGGTCCGTGAATTCATGGTGTATGAAAAATTTGACAATGCTCTGCTACGCGAACTCAACCTCCTCCTCCTCATAGCTCCAAATCGCTAGAAAAACAAAGTGCAAATGAGCCCAAAACCTAGTTTTGGCCCTTAAATAGGCTTTTAGACCTATAATAATTCCACCATGGGATGATTACAAAACTAGTATTCATCCCACCCTAGGACGATTACAGAGCAAGAAAATCAAAAACAGCAAAAACTACACCAAAATGCACAAAAAATTGCAATAAAATTGCCAAATAAGAGTGCTTTTGCACTTGACATGCTTGGCATGCAAAATAGATGTCGGGGTCACAAATCCTCACTATCCTACTACCTAATAAGGCAACCATAGCCGGACCGCTCCATGGGAGGACGAATTTTTGAGAATTTCATCCCCAAACGACGTCACAAAAAGGGTCCAAACCCACCCAAAAATAACAATAACATTTCCGAACAAGGCGCCTTTGTGCCTGCGCTTCTTGGCATTCAAAACGATGTCGAGGTCACAAATCCTCACTATCCTACTCCCTAAGAAGGCTACCATAGCCGGACCGCTCCACGGGAGGACAAATTTTCGAGAATTTCATCCCCAAATGACGTCACAAAAAGGGTCCAAACCCACCCAAAAATAACAATAACATTGTCGAACAAAGGCGCATTTGCGCCTGCGCTTCTTGGCATTCAAAACTAATGTCGGGGTCATAAATCATTGATAAATACAATCATGCTTTTGCTTGGGGCAGCAAACAAGCAATAATCACAAGTTGATCAAACAATTGGCATTCATGAATCATGAACTCAAGGTTCCCATAGACAAAAGGTTGCGCCCTTTGCCTATTCATGATTGAACAATGTCCAAGATCAAGTAACACCTCACCAAAAAAGGTTAACACTTGAATTAAGCTCATTAGCTCGTTAGAAGCAAGGATTCAAGAATGCATGCCATTTCTATACTTGGGGCATCAAAAGTTGGTTAGGTTATCGAGAAACCCTAATAATTAGTGCTTTGGTTATCTATTTTTTCTTAGAACTGTGCCACGCACAACGCATCCCAAAAAGGGGCATCTGTAGACACCAAAATAGCACCAATTCGATTATGTGACAAGAAGCACTGATCAAATTGACATACACAACCCCTAGGGCAGCCCCCATAGGTTAAACAGTGGTCCTAACCACTCTCACAATAGTTTTGGAAGGTCAGAGGTCAATTTGGCACCTTTCAAGCACCCTACTCCTTACTCGTTCCACCTTGGGACGATTACAAACTAGTATTCGTCCCACCCTAGGATGATTAGCAGTATTCGCTCCAGGGTGGGGCGAATAGCAGGTTTGACAGGCAAAATGTCAAACCTTGACAAATGGTAGCTCAGATCCACCACTTAACTCCTCCTTCAATGCATGGAGTGTGAGTGAGCATTTTTGAGCTCAAAGAGGCAGTCATAGAGGCAGTCATGGAGCCCTTAATAAGGGAGGAATCTTCTTCCCCCTGGCAAGGCATGATGGCCAAGTGGCGCCTCTACATGCTCATTCACAGAGACCCTCAGGTCTATAAAATGGTGAGTCTTATCACCCCCCAAAAAAAATAGCAGGAGCATTTGGAGCAACGAAGTTCTACCGGATTACATCCTCACCCATCGTTTGTGCTTCTTACATCCTTGATCTCTCTTTTGGAAGGGAGGTTATTGGGTGACTATTGGAAGAATAATATGGACCCAAAACCTGAACATTTAGCCACAATACCCCACCTAATTTGTCGATACAACCCCATAAGAGGTTTTGGACCCATTCCAAGTGGATTGGTGTTGAAATCGAGCCCCAAATGATGGTCATCCTGCCCCCGTGTGCCCTCGCACTGCTGCAGTCCTAATCGCCCCACCCCGAAGTGATTAGAAATCTATGGTAGATTTCCATACTATTCTTTTTGCATTTGATTCTAGGTCACTTACATATGTTGTCATTTAAATTTCATGTGATTTGGATGAGTTTTGACTGTGCTTTCAATGTTTCTCGTTTTCATTAACATACAGGAAGCATCATCGGATATAGGGTGATAGAGGAAGAATCTACAAAATCCGACCATCTAGGTCATCCCAAAATGCCCCGTTTTGTCTAACCCCAACTTTAAAGGTGTTTTGGAGGCCCTTGGATGGGACATTTAGGAGGTCACCTACTGACATTTTATGACAGTCCTAATCGTCCCACCCTAGAGCGATTAGAAATCTGTGGTAGATTTCTCAATTGTTCCTTTTGCAATGTGGTCCTGGTAATGTTTTCTTGCTTCTGTCAAATTTTCATCTCATTCTGATATGTTTTAGTTATCGTTTTAATTATTTTATGCATGCATTGACCGTAGGCCTTGGGGATCACATGTTTCCCTCCATTCGTAGGTGCTACTAACTATTTAATATTTCTTTGAATGTAGGATATTGACACCAGAGGGGCAACAAGGAACCATAGACACACTCATGCAAGCGACGGCGATGTTTGGTCCACCCATTTTCAATGTGGGCACGTGGAAGATCCCAAAGGGGAATATCTCATTTGTGGTGTAACAAAATTATGTCCGACGCTCGTAGCCCCTGAAAAGGGAGGAGACGCATTGTAACCCGATATCAAACAAATTAATAAAATAAAGGGCTGCACTTTTACTTTTTCTTCAAATCTCGTTTCAATTCGTTTATTTTTCCTCTTTTCATGCATTCTCGTTCGTAGGACTCAGCGTTACATTTTCCTCTGGTTTGTTTCCATATCCTCATGCTTTCACCTACTCCCTAAGAAGGCTACCATAGCCGGACCTCTCCATGGGAGGATATATTTTTGATAATTTCATCCCAAAAGGCGTCACAAAACGGGTCAAAACCCACCCAAAAATAACAATCAAATTACCAAACAAAGGCGCCTTTGCGTCTGACATTCTTGGCATAAAAAACAAACGTCAGGGCCACAGATTATCAATATTCTACTCCCTAATAAGGGTACCATATCCAGACCGCTCCACGGGAGGACGAATTTTTGACAATTTCAACTCCAAAATGCATTACAAAAGGGTTAAAACCCACAAAAAATAGGTTAGATTGTTGGGAAACTGCATAAGCATTCAACAGAAAAAAACTAAAGGCACCCTTAAAAAAGTCATCTTGGGTCAAGCAACTCATCGATTTTCTCATGTTAGTCATTCCCTCATCGATTCCTCACTTGAGGGGGTAGTCACACTTAGTCACCAACCAACAACTACATACCCAATTATGGAAATGGCATGCATTCAAAGAATCATTGGCAAATACAATCACGCTCCTGCTTGTGGCAGCAAACAAGCAATTATCACAAGATGATCAAACACTTGGCATTCTAGAATCATGAACTGAAGGTTCCCATAGATAAAAGGTTGCACCCTTTGCCTATTCATGACTGAACAATGTCCAAGATCAAGTAACACCTCATCGAAAAAGGTTAACACTTGAATTAAGCTCCTTAGCTCGTTAGAAGCAAGGATTCAAGAATGTGTGCCCTTTCCATACTTGGGGCATCAAAATTTGGTTAGGTTACTAAGAAACCCTAATCATTAGTGCTTTGGTTATCTATTTTTGCTCGAACTGTGCCACGCACAATGCATCCCAAAAAGGGGCATCTGTAGACACCAAAACAACACCAATATGATTATGTAACAACAATCACTGATCGAATTGACATACACAGCCCCTAAGGCAGCCCCCAGAGGTTAAACAGTGGTACTAACCACTCTCATAGTAGTTTTGGAAGGTCAGAGGTTAATTTGACACCTTTTAGGCACTCTGCTCCATATTCGTTCCACCCTAGGATGATTATAAACTGGTATTCATCCCACCCTAGGAAGATTAGCACCATTTTCTCCAGGGTGGGGTGAATGGCAGGTTTGACGAGAAAAAAGTCAAACCTTGACAAATGGCATCTCATATCTACCACTTAACTCCTCCTTTAGTGCATGGGAGTGCGAGTGAGCATTATTGAGCTCAAAGAGGCAGTAATAGAGGTAGTCATGGCGCCCTTAATAAGGTAGGAATCTTCTTCCCCCTGGCAAGGCATGATGGCCAAGTGGCACCTTTGCATGCTCATTCACAAGAGACCCTCAGGTCTATAAAATGGTGAGTATTTTCACCCCTAAAAAATAATAGAGCAAGAGAATTTGGATCAATGGAGTGCTGCCGAATTACATCCTCACCCATCGTTTGTGCTTATTACATCCTTGATCTCTCTTTTGGAAGGGAGGTTATTGGGTGATTATTGGAAGTGCAATCTGGACCCAAAACCCAAACATTTGGCCACAATACCCCACCCAATTTGTCGACACAACCCCATAAGAGGTTTTGGACCCATCCCAAGTGGATTGGTATCGAAATTGAGCCCCAAACGACAGGTGTCCTACCCCCGGGTGCCCCCCACGTCACTGCAGTCCTAATCGCCCCACCCCAGAGCAATTAGAAATCTATGGTATATTTCCCTACTATTTATTTTGCATTTTATTTTAGGTTATTTACATATACTACAATTCAAGTTTTATATGATTCTGATGAGTTTTGGCTGTGATTTTATTATTTCTTGCTTTCACTAACATACATGGAGCATCATTGGATACAGGGTGATCGAGGCCGAATTTGCAAAATCCAACCTTCTGGGTCATTCCAAAAAGCCCCGTTTTGCCTAACCTCAACTTTGCAGGTTTTTTGGAGGCCCCTGGATGGGACATTTAGGAGGTCACCTTCTGACGTTTTATGACAGTCCTAATCGTCCCACCCCGGAGCGATTAGAAATCTATGGTAGATTTCTTGACTATTCCTTTTGCAGTGTGTTCCTGGTAATTTTTTCTTGCTTCTGTAAAATTTTCAGCTTATTCTGATATGTTTTAGTTATTGTTTTAATTATTTTATGCATGCATTAACCGTAGGCCTTGGGGATCTCATGTTTCCCTCCATCCGTAGGTGCTACTAATCATTTAGTATTTCTTGGAATGTAGGATCTTAACACCGGAGGGGCAGCAAGGAACTATAGACGCATTCACGCAAGCAGTGGTGACGTTTGGTCCGCCCATTTTCAATGTGGGCACGCGAAAGATCCCCAAGGGGAATGTATCATTTGTGGTGTAACAAAACTAGGTCCGATGCTCCTAGCCCCTAAAAAGGGAGGAGACGTATTGTAACCCGATCTCGAGCAAATTAATAAAATAAAGGGCTGCACTTTTACATTTGCTTTAAATATCATTTCAATTCATTTGTTTTCCCTCTCTTCATGCATTCTCGTTCATAGGACTTAGCGTTACATTTCCCTTTTGTTTGCTTCTATATCCTCATGCTTTTAGTGCGGTGAGTCAACGCGATCCTAGTATATGGCATCTAGGTTTAGATAAAATGGTCATGCTGGGTCGGCTGGATTGCGGATGGGGGCGGTTAAGTCAATGGAGATTATGTTGATGAAATGATTTTGGTCTCCATTACCGCGGGTGTGGTGACTCGGACTTCCTTGATGATTTTTGTGCTTCGAATATGGCTCTAGGGGTATTGGCACAAATGGATCGGCCCTATGTGCAAATAAAAGGATAGGGTCTGCCCTTGGCACTGATAACTCTATAGGGTCTCTGGGCGAAAGGTGCTCTCTATATGCCCAAAGTGGCAGATGCAAAACTTAGTCCAACTGTGTTGGGTTTAGGTGCCACCTATGCCTTGGCCCTATGTTTAGCTGTTCAAACATGTCATCAATGTTTATGGGGTATTGTTGTTGTCGCATATGATTGAGATATGCCATCTCAGTTTTGTCTTCATAATCGTTGTTAGAGATCCACAGGCCTTCATTGGCTCTAACAACTGTTTGCGACATGTGAGGCTCGTCCTGCTCGAGCAAATTGATCTGGTCCCATCGGGGTTGTTCTACTCTCTGTGGGGGGACCTAATTTTCTTGAGGTGGCACTTGCTCGATTGGAGCATCCAAAGGGAACATTGCTAAGAGGCTTTCTTGATAGTCATCCATGGGGGTCACTTGTGAGTGATTGCTATCAGACTCGAAATGGTCCCATGATGCTACCTCATACTCTGACTCATCTTTCAAAGATCCTTTCTAACCTTGTCTATATCCCTCTTGTAAGTGAGTTCTCAAACTTTCTCTTTTCTCGATCGAAGAGAATGGGTCGCTAAGGTCAACAAGGTTGGTTGTCAACAATGGGAGATAATACCACAATGTATATGTTGTGTTAGGATTGGCATATGGATCTAATGCCAACCCATACTTGTTGCCTATACCTAGGCCTTGCATGTTCTCTACCAATATGTCAAGGGGCAAAGGGTGGTTGAACCCTACTCCTGATTTGTCATACGACATCTGATATCTTGGTTGGCAAAGAACGCGCACTCCTTGCTCATATCTGCCTAACCCATATCCATGCCAATTACATTGGCCAAGATATCTCAAAGCGAAGTCTAGGTTGGACAGATAGTTGATGTCCTCAAAAAAGGGCTCTTCATCTTCTTCTTCTTGCATGTAAGGTTCAATGCCATTATTGAGGCCCCCATATACAAAGTTTGTTTTATTTGGTGGGTATCCTAGAGGAACAATAGTGTCGATGGGGAGGCGAGGTCTCCCTATGTCTTGCATGGACTCAAGTGTAGGTGTTGCTATAATTTTTTGCACCAAGTACTCCCCTAGGCCTGTATTGGCCATATCAACGGTGATCGTTGGCGTTTGAGGGGGAGGGAATGGGAGTTCTTCCTGATTCCACTCCATGTCGGGTGAACTAGGCGTCTCGACTTCCATTCGGCTAGGCATCTCCTCGGTAGAGATGGTTGAGACTGATGGTGGTGCCTCTTCCAGGGGTTTCTTCCCATTGTCCTTTGGTGTGGCCATCATAGGTGGCATCATTGGTGAAGGACTAGAGGATGAAGATGGACCCGGATGGGGATTTTATGGAATTAACAGCGGGGATGTATGCAAAATCGGACCCTATTTAGATGGATTCAATTGAAAATCCAAATGTGTTGATGGAAGGGTCGATTGTGGCATCAGCTACACCACATTGCAATATTTGAAGGGTTCTAAGTCTGCTAGGACTACATGCACTTGCCCTTCGAATGTGTACTTTAGGCATTGATGGGCTATCAAAGGGACACACTTCATGTCCCTGATCCAAGGTCGGCATAACAAGATATTATAGGCCATCTCACCTTCCAATATGTGGCACAACATAGGAATAGTCTTTTGTCCCACCTGGATGTGCAGGACGATTGTGCCAATCATTGAGTATATCGCATCATTGAATGCTCATAGAGTATAGGTGGACGCCGCGATGTGAGATGCTGGCAACTTTAGGTGTTTCAATGTCACTACTGTAATTATATTATTGGACGATCCAGTGTCCACAAACACCCTCTTATATGAAATCCCGTTGACTAGTGCAATGACATGCAGGGGTGGATCCGCCATGTCACCAGTCACTGATTTCAGCTCATCCTCTCTAAAGGTGATGACTGGCTTGGTACATCATTTGACATGTCCCACAAAGTTGTTGAAAGAGTTTGTTTTGTGGGGCTGCAACTTGATAGCCTTTAGTATCTCCATTAGAGCCTCCCGATGGGGTGATGATTGTTGTATGAGCTCATAAATGGAGAGCCTAGCCGACGTGGTCCTAAAACTTTGGGTAAGTTTGGTCTGAATCATGGCCACTAGGCTAGGTGGGGGAGGTTGTGTAGGGTGTTGTTGAGGTTGTGACATTGATGGAACCTCTCTTGTAGTCATCGCGGGGGCAGCTATGCTTGGGTACCTCTTATTTTGAGTCACTATGCGTATCATCCCTACATACCCCTGCATGGGGTATTTCTATGTCACCTCATTGAATTGAAGGGTCTTTGAAGAACTCCATCTGTTGGTTGTTTTGCGCAAAGGGATTATCCACCGCTAGCATTTTATTGTCTATTAGGTCTTGCACTAAGCTTTTAAATTTTTAACATGCATAAATATCATGTCCCTTCTATCGGTGAAATCTATAGTACAAGTCTTCCCTATAACCTTTGTGTTTTGGTGCATTGGGGTCTACAGGTCGACTCTCTAGCAGGTTTATCAAGTTTACCGCTGACAAACGGTCAAACAAGGAGTCTTTAGACTCTGTAAAGGGTGTGAATTATCACCTAGGATGACACTGCTGATTTTGCTCTTGTCGATGATTTTATCTTTCATAACTGTCAAGAGGTACCACCTGATAGTTAGCCTTTGGGGGCTATGTTGCTTGTGCAGGCTTTGGTGCATTGATAGCAACCTGAATGACCGCAATGGGTTTTAGTTTTGTGGTCCTTGTTTTGGTGTTTTGGGCCACTCTTTCTTGTGTGTCTTGGCAATCTCGCCATCATGTATATTGATCTCCTCAATGATTATGGCTTGCACCAGGGCTTCTTCAAGAGTGGCATATTGCTGCAGCTGCAATAGCACAAAGATCGACCTCAAATAGCTCTTCGAGAACATTTGGGTCAGGTCGGCCATGGGAGGGAGGTAGGGCAACTTTGAAAGCAACGTCCTCCATCGATTCCCATAGGCCGCCATGGTTTCTTCCTCATACTACCTGAGGCTAGCTAGGTCGCTTAGTGACGCCTTCTTCTTGGTATTGAAGGCAAAGCGTTTGAGGAACGCATCCACTAGATGATCCAAGTTACTGATGCTATGCTTTGGCAACTGAGTGAACCAATCTGAGGCAGGGCTTGTGAATGTGGTTATAAATGTTCTTAGCAGCAAAGCATTGTTGTCCTGAATGTCAAAGCATTGGCTTAGGAATCTAGTCACATGCTCTTGGGCATCCTCCTCCCCTCTAAATATTGCCAACTGGGAAGTTTAAAGTGTTCAAGGTATGGGGGTGTCGGCACTGACTGATGCACAGGGTGACTGGGAAGCTGGTGTAAAGTGGGCTTTTGGGGCCCAAAATTCTTGGTCTCCACAGACTCTAAGTACTCTAGTGACACTTTATATGCATCGAAATATTTGATCTCTTCCTCCTTGGTTTGCTCCCGTTGCGGGTTGCGGGGAACTTGAGGCCTATGGAGGGATGGCCGGATAGCACCCCATCTGCCTTGGTAGGGTGTTTCATCCCACTCTTCTTCTTGCTCAAACTCCTCATAGACTTCTTGAGAAGTTCCTAGGTGTGACCTATAAGCATGGGTGGGTGCCCATGGAGGATGCCCATCATTGGCTCTAGAGGTGGTCTCCCACTCAGGTCTAGGAGGTCTTGGAGGTAATATTTGATAAGGTCATGGAGACCTGTATCGCACCAAGGGGTTGTGCCTCTCATACAACTTTGTCCTATGCATGTGAGGGGTTGGGACCCTCTCAGGCACAGTGTTCTGGAGCAACTCATCTGTTTGACGCCTAATGTGCTCTTTGCTAAGGTGATACATGTGCTCTAACTATTGTTGATCTTGCTCAAGCTGCGTGATTTTTGTTTGGTGGGCGGCATGTTTGGCAAATGCCAAGTCAATTTGTTCCATCGTCTTAAGTCTAGGAGGCCTAGATGCCTCTCCTACACATCTATATCGGTCGTGGTAATCCGATATCTCTATAGGTCGCTTCCCTCTATCAAGGTTAGCGACATTCACTCAAGGCTCTGGCCTCAGTGGGTGATCCTGATAAATTGTAGGTGCGGAAGCGCATTGTTCCCGCACTGTGTATTGCTCTTGAGGAATGTAGTGGTCTTCCTCATGCTCCCTTTTGTATATGTGAAAGGGGTGGGCAGAGTTGGCTCGCCCTGTCTAAAGAGTCTTGCGCTCTGGATTTGGCCTATTGTTTATGACAGTAATAAGGGGTAGAGGAGGGATGATGTAATCATGCGGCCCCTCCTTATGGACCCTATGCTATTCTAACACTTCATTGCATGGTGGCCACTCATAACGAGTGTCTAAGGGAGCCTTCCCGTTTATGTTGAGTGCCACGTGTAAGGACTCCTCTTGAAAGAGTCTATGTTGAATGGGAGTGCCCCTCGAAGGGGTGCCTCTATAGTCCCACTTCGTCATGGTATGATGTGGACTATTTTGTGGGTCAGAACGCCAAGGTGGTATGACCAAGTCCTTGGGGCTATAGTGGAGGCGACTTGTCCCCCCTTGTACACTTTTTGCAGCTTCTGCCTGTGATTGGGCTTGGCTACGGGTATACACCATGGCGATGTCTCTCTACAAGATACGTAGGTTTTTATCTTCTTTAAAAAAATTTATGCTACACTAAACAAACAGGAGTCACACAAACAAAGAAGTGATTATCTCGTTTATAGATTAAAAGTGTACCCTAAATCTAGTTTAATGTGTTTTGATTTTTGTTTTGAAAGCTTTGTAAAAAAAATTATGTTGTACATGCAATATGAGGACTCTTATGTCTCCCAAAATGGTCACCCCTTCAATGTACCACATACATATCATTTAAATATTTACCTTTGCAATTTTTCGTTTACCTTACAATTCAAACTTACTTGACATGAGGGTTGAACTACCATTTCGTTTTAAGCTTAAGGACTTTAGAAGTAAGAGCTTAATGTCTTTTTATTATAAATGAATATTTTTTCTCGGGTACGAGAAAGGATTTTTAAAAGAAATACAAACATTACAAACAATATAAAACACAACAAAAATTTAAAACAACAAAGTTATGAGACTACTATCTGCACGCCTGAATTATCTGCGCACCTTAATGAACTTTATGGATACACCTTCTGCACCAATCAATAACCTATTATCCTTTAAAAAAAAAAGTGAAAACGAATTCCCTATAATCAAAGCCAACCAACAGCTGAACACAAGTTGTTCTCCCAGGCTTTATTCTGTCTAAATTGTATTAGACAGTAATTAAATGAGCGTCTTCTGATTTCATATTAAGTTAATTAGAACTTCGTACCGAACCGTATGGAATGATGTTGGATGCTTCTTACCAAACAAGAATCTTAATTTTATTAATGCGTGCGTGGCGCGCTGTCTGTAAATTCCAGTTCCTTCCTTGTGCTTAGCATCAAAAGAAACGAAATGAGATTAGAGCAGGCTTTCTTCATCCCTTCCTTGTGCTTAGCTCCAAAAGAAACGAAATAAGATAAGAGCAGGCTTTCTTTATATATGTATATAGATATATAATTTCGTAGAAATAATTTTTATGTTTTACAACTGGGTGGTTTGTATTTTAATATGGTTTATTAATTTTTTTTAAATAAATTTTAAAATGCTGTAACATTATAAATTTAATATATAATAATTATTATAATTAATTTATATAAAAATTTAATTATTAAAAAAAATAAAAATTTAATAATTAAAAAAAAGCCTCTCAGAAGTTTAAATCTATTTTAAGGTCAATAAACGTTCCTAACAATAATGATTATACTCCATTGGATATGACAATAGAGAAGGTTGATGAATTAGGAAAATTAATCCTTGTGAGTATTTTATTTTATTAATTTTTTATGTTGATGAATTATTTATTTAAAAGATTGATTATTGTAATATCATTGTTAATAATAAGGCTGATTTTTATAGCGATTTCTTAAACTTTAATATTTTAAACTACCACGAATAAATCTAAAATATTTATTTTAGAATTATAATATTAAAAGTTTACAAGTAAAAAATGAATTTAAAATATAATAAAAAATAATGAAAGTTATAGGTTATTTTGTGTGAATTATAGTATTGAATTTTAAATGTTTTGAAATTTATATTTAAAATAAGTTTAATGTGTATTTTTATTGTTATAAATGATATAAAATTGTTTTAACTATAACTTTCATTCATTAAAAAAAAATAACATAATATATATATATATATATATATATATATATATATATATATATATATATATATATATATATATATATATATAAATAAGAATCGGTGAAATGAGGTGTTAAATTTTCATTTAAAAATAAATAAAACAATTTATATATAAATAATATAATATAAATTAGAATGAATACGTACAACAATAAATATATCACATATTCTTCAAATGTAGATATAAAACAACATTGTAGTACCTTGTTTTAAATGCTATAGCAATAAAAAATGAACACTAAAAAATTATGTTTCGCAATATACCAACATGAAGATGCCCATTTTATGATCATTACAACAATATTTTTAGCAACTCATATGACTCAATACTTCTATAAAAGCTTCCCTTATCAATGGTCTAGAAATGTAGCAATACATCTAATTTATGTTTTCCAACAATGGGAAGCAAAGGTGTGTCCTAGAAGGCTAAAAGTCACACCTCTTATTCTTCAAAAACCTTTTAGTTTTTCATTTCTCTTTAAACCTAAAATTTTATATTTATTGGTTTTTATGTTCGACCTAGTCTAACAGTTGAATTGCCAACAAAAAATCTTGGTCAAAAAAATCATTTTAGAAATTAGAGATATCAACATCAAATACCAAAAATTTTACCCTTATACTAAGTAGATAAATAATCTTGTATTTGACCTTTAGGAACTAAAATTTTGCTACTCCTTTAGTAAAATATCAGCTAAATATTTATGAGTATTCACATACCTCATTTTGATTTATTTCTTTTGAATCATGAATCTAATGAAGTGTTAATTTAAGTCAAAATACTTAGATTTCTATGATGAACTATTTGTTTTACCAATTTTATGGTGCTCATATATCACAAAATACGATTGTTGACTAGTATTGCTTCTTCCCAATTTCTTCTAAAACTTTCTTGATTTATAATGCTTATGCATAGCTAAAGTGATAATAATATATTTTTCTTTTATATAATATAGTACAACCAATCCTTTATTATTTGAACTCCAAGTGATTAGCCTTGAACCAAGTGTGAAACAATTGTTGGATGTTGAATTTTGGTCATCCAAACTATCACCATAATGAACATCACTATAACCAACCAACTCAATCTTGTTAGGTATATGATAATGTATGTCAAAATCAATAATAACCTTCACATACCTTAATATCCTCTTAGCTACCTTCAAATATATTCGTGATTGCTCACTCATATACCTAGAAATAAGAGATACAACATATGCAATATCTAGTCTAATATGAGTAAGAAATACTAAGCTTCCAACTACGTTTCTATAGGATATCATGTTCACTTTATCAGTGCCATGTTCCTTGCATAAAACTAGTTTGAATTCCTTCATGATAAATATTTTAAACATATCCTTTCCTTGGCATATTTAGCTTGACAAAAAAAAATTAAGTTTTTTTAGTTTGATATATATTTATTCCTAGGAAATATTCAATCAACCCTAAGTCCATCTCAAATTATTTCATCATAGTACTCTAAAACTTATATTTCATATTAGAAAAAATACCTATGTACATCAAATCATAAACATATAAACTAACAAGTAGAATACCATTACCTTACCTTTGATAGTAGAGAGAGGGTTTACTCTTACTTCTCATGAAACCTCTTCTAAAATTAGCCATAATTTCAAACATATAATACCCTTGGATCTTGCTTGAGTCCATACAAGGTCTTCTTTACCTTGAAATTCAATTCCTTATGGTTGCTATACATAAGATTCCTCCTCTAATTACACATTTAAGAAGGCACTCTTTACATCTAAAGGATGTATGATCCATCTCGTTTGGGTTGCCAATAGATTCACCATTGTTATAGTCTCTTATATTTCCACTAGTGTAAATATCTCTTATAATATATTCCATATATTTGAGTGAATCCTTTTGCAAGTAGCCTTACCTTGTGTCTTTTGACACTACCATAACTCTTATACTTAGTCTTGTAGATTTATTTTTCCTATCAAATCTTTATAAAACCACTTCCATTAGAATGGGCTTAAAAAATATTTCCAATGAGTATATATATGATTATACTTGCATAATGATCAATGCCTCTAACTATGAGAAAACAACACCTAGGTAGGACAAAAGTGAAAATGCCAAATATGAGCAAACACACTAGCAATGCTTTTGCACTTTTGACCATTTAAAAAAAATTAAACTACAAAATAGTCAAAATTTTAAAGCGCTATACTAAAATTAGAGCATTATAATGCTTTTGCTCTTTGATACTGATTTCATAAAATCAAGCAAAATTATTATGGTAGGATCTTCTAGCATATAGATTCCCTCTACTACTCTTAGGCATGATCGTGCATGTCAACCTATGTCCTTGAACCTCCAAATTTAAAATTTCATTCTTATCCCAAAGGCATATTTGAATCCCCTCTTCCCTCCAAGAAGAGCCCTTTAAATTTCTATAAATTGAACCCATGGGATGGGCATTCAACAAAAAAAAAGTGTCCAAAATTTGTTGGAATTGTTTTAGAAGCTCTCATATTATCTATTCTTATTCTCTTATTATTTCTTACATTCTCAAGATTCCTCTCTAGCATTTGGAGCACACAAGGAAAGGCATAGGGGCAAAGTAATTTGCTTGTGTTATAATCAAGTTTTTTAGGAGGATTTTAGGCTATAGGAAAGGCATTCATCGAGCTTTGTTTTAGTGCTTCCTTCCCACATTGATCTCCTTGCTTACCTTATGACTCTTACATATCACTATAGCTTAATTTCATTAACAACACCTTGGTTTCCATTATTTTTTTACTTATTATAGTTTCTAACATTATTTTGTTTCTCTTATCTTATTGTTTTACATGTACTAATAATATTTTAGCTCTTTCCTATTGTTATATTTTATACACTATCTCTATTTGATTATCACACTCTATATCATACATGCTACACCACCTTTATCCATTTATCTTGTTGTATTTGCATTTGCTAACATTTTTAGTTCAAGTGTTATTATTTTTAATGGTTACATTCTTTATGAATCCTAAAAATAACCACTTGTCTATTTATTTGGTTAATAATCATCTCGATCACCAATTTTATGACTCTTTGCATCTTCTTATAGTTCTATTAACTACAATATTTTTTTTTTCATATTTTGCATTCCAACATAATATTTTGTCATTTAACATATTCATTTCATGCTCATTCCTATTTTACATTCCAACTTAACATCTTGTCATTTACATTTTATTGAACCCAATATGAAAACCTTGTGTATCCAATTTCTCTTAACCTCAGCTTTAATTTAACTAAAGATAAAATTAATTAAACCTTAATAAGATCACATAATATTTTTTGAATAGATTAACTCATATTAATTAATATTAACCAAAAAATACCGAGTCATGTATTTAGCTAAGTTTGATCCTTGTATCCTTCTCTTTCATTACCTCAAGGTCTACCCTCACGTATGATCACATATATTAAGGGGATCAAGTCTTTTTTATGTAGCAATAGATATCTTGGAAGGACAAATATATTAGAAGGTTCAAGTATATCAAGAAACCCTCCTAAGATATAACATATAGTTTAGCATATAGAAAGGAGAGGTAGAAGTGAGCAAAACACTTTCTACACTTTTATTCCCTTTCTTAATAAATTCTCAAGAAGATAAATTAAATCAAATCTCCTCAAACCTTATCCAATGGTCATCTCCCTAAACATTATAAACTTATTGAAATAAATTCTCTTCTCCTTTCAATGTTCCTAGCTATCACTACACCAAAAAAGGGCTTTAATGATGGTTATTAACCACCCTTAAAGTCCTTTAAAGGTAGTTATTCAATCATCGTCTATGTCCACTATATATGATGATGGCTAAAAATCACCTAAAAAACTACCCTCTTAGGGACTAAAATGACGGTTTAAAAATGCCCTCTTAGGGTCTACAAGGGCAATTTATAACTGCCCTCTTAGGATATAAGAGAGTGGTTTAAAAACACCCTCTTAGGGCTATGAAGGTGGTTTAAAATTGCCCTCTTAGATCTAAGAGTATGGATAAAAATATTCCTATTAGGGTTAAGACCTCTTAGGTCTAAGAGGGCATTTTATAATAGTCCTCTTACATCCTAGGTCTACGAGGGAAATTTAAAACTTCCCTCTTAGGGTCTAAGAGGGTGGTTTAAAAACACCCTCTTAGGGCTATGAAGGTGGTTTAAAAACACCCTCTTAGGGCTATGAAGGTGGTTTAAAATTGCCCTCTTAGATGTAAGAGTATGGATAAAAATATTCCTATTAGGGTTAAGACCTCTTAGGCCTAAGAGGGCATTTTATAATAGTCCTCTTACATCCTAATAGGGAGGTTATAAACTACCCTCTTAGGTCACCCTAATATGGTAGTTTAAATCTATCATCTTAGGTCTAAGAGGGTGGTTTAAAACTACCCTCTTAGGATCTCACCAAAAATATATATATAAAGTATGCCTCAACTAAAAAACATAACACTCAATAATGGTTTGTTGTTTTAGCTAAGGTATCCTTTATTTCTCATGGTTATTTCATGGACAAGGTAATTTTCCATTGGAGCAAAGAGGGAAAAAATTTTAAACTGCCTCCAAGGGATAAAATTTTCCATATAAGCATCAGATTATGTATGAAGTAACACTGCACCATTTTGCTCTTGTTGGAGTGCATACAACCAATGTAGTTCTAGGTATATTACAAATATTTTTACACTTGATAAATGATAATATGCATACTATACTATGGGACATGGCAATAAACAATGTATGCATGTATAAAATATCAAGATAAGCAGTCATACAAATCCTTGGGTTCTAGAAATTCTTTATAGTTTGTAGATAGTGTTAGTCAAAAGAATATTAATTTCAATAGGCTAAAACTTTCCAATGATATCCTATTCTATACCTTATCTGTTTGGTTGGTTTAATCAATATAAAGATATATGGATCGACTAGCATCCTAAACTTTCATATGCAATAAAAAAATTCAAATATAGAGATCCTCCTCAAGCAATCCAATATGTGGTAGTGTAGGCACCAAAATAGCACCAATCCGATTATGTGGCTACAAACACTGATCGAATTGGCATACACAGCCCCCAAAGCAGCCCCTATAGGTTAAACAGTGGTCTTAACCACTCCCACAGTAGTTTTGGAAGGTTAGAGGTCAATTTGGCACCTTTTATGCACCCTACTCCTTATTCGTTCCACCCTAGGATGATTACAAACTGGTATTCATCCCACCCTAGGACGATTAGCAGTATTCACTCTAGGGTGAGGCGAATAGCAGGTTTGACGAGTAAAAGGTCAAACCTTGAAAAATGGCAGCTCATATCTGCCACTTAACTCCTCCTTCAGTGCATGGGAGTGTGAGTGATCATTTTTGAGCTCAAATAAGCAGTCACAGAGGCATTCATGGAGCCCTTAATTAGGGAGGAATCTTCTTCCCCTTGGCAAGGCATGATGGCCAAGTGGCGCCTCTGCATGGTCATTCACAAAGACCCTTAGGTCTATAAAATGGTGAGTCTTCTCACCCCAAAAAAGGAACGGATCAGGAGAATTTGGAGCAATGGAGTGTTGTCGAATTACATCCTCATCCATCGTTTGTGCTTCTTACATCCTTGATCTCTCTTTTGTAAGGGAGGTTATTGAGTGATTATCGAAAGTGCAATCTAGACCCAAAACCTGAACATTTGGCCACAATACCCCATCCAATTTGCTGACACAACCCCATAAGATGTTTTGGACCCTTCCCAAGTGGATTGGTGCCAAAACCGAGCCCTAAACGACGAGCCTCCTACCCCTGGATGCCCCCCGCACTGTTACAATCCTAATCGCCTCACCCCAGAGCAATTAGAAATCTATGGCAGATTTCCCTATTGTTTATTTTTTATTTTATTTTAGGTTATTTTCATATGTTGCCATTCAAGTTTCATGTGATTCTGATGAGTTTTGGCTGTGATTTTATTATTTCTCACTTTTGCTAACATATAGGGAGCATCATCGGATATAGGGCGATCGAGGCTAAATTTGCAAAATATGACCTTCTGGGTCATTCCAAAATGCCCCGTTTTGCCTAAAAAAACTTTACAGGTGTTTTGGATACCCCTGGATGGGACATTTAGGAGGTCACCTTCTGACGGTTTATGACAGTCCTAATCGTCCCACCCTAGAGCGATTAGAAATATGTGATAGATTTCTCGATTGTTCCTTTTGTAGTGTGTTCCTGGTAATGTTTTCTTGCTTCTATCAAATTTTTAGCTTATTATGATATGTTTTAGTTATCGTTTTAATTATTTTATGCATGCATTAACCGGAGGCCTTGGGGATTGCATGTTTCCCTCCATCCACAGGTGCTACTAATTGTTTACTATTTATCTGAATGTAGGATATCGACACCGAAGGGGCAGAAAGGAACTATAGAAACATTCACACAAGCGGCGATGACATTTGGTCCGCTCATTTTCAATGTGGGCACGCGAAAGATCCCCAAGGGGAATGTATCATTTGTGGTGTAACCAAAATCTATCCAATGCTCCTAGCCCCTGAAAATGGAGGAGACGTATTGTAACCCAATCTCGAACAAATTAATAAAATAAAGGGATGCACTTTTACATTTGCTTTAAATCTCATTTCAGTTCGTTTGTTTTCCCTCTTTTCATGCATTCTCGTTCGTAGGACTTAGCGTTACATTTCCATTTTGTTTGCTTCCATATCCTTGTGCATTCAGTGGTGATAATAGTGGGACACTATCCCCTGATTTTGAGATCAAATTTCTGATCAAAAGTTGTGTGTTTTTGCTTGCAGGTGTAGATATTTCAAGCGCTGGACTGTTGCTCGTTCCAGCCTGTGACAAGTATGGATCTTGAATTCATGTCACCCAGGGACGAATGGGCATTCATTCCACCCTGTGAAAAATACAATTCTGACATTCATACCACCCCGAGACGATTAGATCTTTGTGCAATTTCAGAGAAAAAACTCAGAGGCATCCAATTTGGGAAGAGAAGAGGTAGGGGTTTTGAGCATCCTCTATCATTTTCTATTTTCTGTCTCTGTCATTTCCTGTTTCTTTTCTTGCATAGGAGAGTTTTACTACATGTTTTTATTAATATGTGCAAATAAAAAGAACCCCACATACCACGTGGTAATTTAAACACCAAGGATTTGGTCATAAAATCCAAACCCTTGATCAAGACCAACGGTGGATTTCATCACCACCTTGGCTTGAATTTTTGCATACATAACCCCGATCGCTACTGTTACTAGACGTAAATCTTGATGAAAGCCAACCAAGTGTAGCTGGGGTGATTCCCAGTGCATGAGGATAAGTCTTCTATGGCAGGTGTCAAAAATAGGGCGATCCCACTTCCGTATCGCCTATGTTCCACTTATTGTTTTGCTATCGCGTACCAAT
Source organism: Wollemia nobilis (assembly GCA_028583015.1). NCBI lineage: Eukaryota > Viridiplantae > Streptophyta > Pinopsida > Araucariales > Araucariaceae > Wollemia > Wollemia nobilis. The sequence continues at coordinate 345,267 of JAQPPZ010002184.1, forward strand.
AGTTTTACTCATGTAAGGGCGGGTATACTGAGAGGTTCTATATAAAGGCCTAGCAGTGGTATATTGAAGGGGCGACCATTTGGGAGACATAAGAGCCATCATATTGCATGTACAACAACACGTTATTTACAAAGCTTTCAAAACAAAAATCAAAACACACTAAACCAGATTTAGGGCACACCTTTAATCTATAAACGAGATAATCACTTCTTTGATTGTGTGGTTCCTTTTTTTTAGTGTAGAATAAAAATCATAAAGAAGATAAAAACCTACATAGCTTGTAGAGAGACACCACCATGGTGTACACCCGTATCCAAGCCCAATCACGGGCAGAGGCTGCAAAAAGTGTACAAGGAGGCACAAGTCACCTCTGCTATAGCCCCAAGGACTTAGTCATACCACCTTCATGACCTGACCCACAGAATAGTCCACATCATACCATGACAGAACGGGACTATAGAGGCACACCTTCGAGGGACACTCCCATTTAGCAAACCCTTTCAGGAGGAGTCCTTACATGTGGCACTCAACATAAATGAGAAGGCTCCCTTAGACACTCGTTATGAGTGACCACCGCGCAATGAAGTGCTAGAAAAATATAGGGTCCATAAGGAGGGGCCACATGATTACATCATCCCTCCTCTACCCCTTATTACTATAAGAAACAATAGGCCAAATCCAGAGCACAAGGCTATTCATATAGGGTGAGCCAACTCTACCCGCCCCTTTCACATATATGAAAGGGAGCATGAGGAAGACCACTACATTCCTCAAGAGAAATACACAACATGAGAGAAATGTGCCTTTGCACCTGCTATCTATCAGGATCACCTACTAAGGCCAGAGCCTCGGGTGAATTCCGCCAACCTTGATAGAGGAAAGTGACCTATAGAGATCTCGGATCATCACGACCAAGATAAATATGTAGGAGAGGCATCTAGGACTCCTAGACTCAATACGGTGGAACAAATCAACCTGGCATTTGCCAGACATGCTGCCTGCCAAGCACAAATAATGCAGCTTGAGCAAGACCAATAATAGTTGGAGCACCTGTATCGCCTTAACAAAGAGCACATTCGGTGTCAAACAGATGAGCTGCTCCAGAACACTATACCTGAGAGGGTTCCAACCCCTCGCATGCAAAGGGCAGAGTTGTATGAGAGGCACAACCCCTTGGTGTAAGACAGGTCTCCACGACCTTACCAAGTGTTGCCTCCAAGACGTCTTAGACCTGAGCGGGAGGCCACTCCCAAAAACAACGATGGGCACCCTGATATTCTCACAATGACACTGAGAGGGGGGGTGAATCAGTGTAACTATTTAAAAATTAAATCTGCTACTCTTAAAATTTAATACTGCAAGCTTAAAAAAAAACAAATACAGCAAACATAGCACAAGAGCATCACACAACATATGATTTAACGAGGTTCACCAATGTGGCTACTCCTCAAAAATGACCGTTTGGACTACGATCCAAATCCAAGTCTTTGCAAGGATTCAATCTTTACAAAAGGTTTACCAAGACCCACTGGAAGGAGCACCAACCCCTGATTTATCTCGCTGCAACATGATATGAGCACCAACTCCTTTTACCAAGCACCCACTTGGATTTTAATTTTTAATAAAAATAATGACATATAAAATGCCTTCTCTTTTTCAAGACCCTCACTGGTCTACAGCACATACAAAAATCCCACGGAAGCATAGAAAAAATGGTTAGAGACTCAATAGCTTCTTCTCAAATCTGAAACCTCTCTGTTGTTTTTACAAGAAAAATGTGTAGGTTTCAAAAATCTTGTTGTTGTTCATCCAACTCTTTTACCACACTACGCCTTTTGATATATTCAATAATGCACAGTGTAGTAACCTTCTAACTGTGCCAGTTCGATCCTTATATCCTTGATTTCCTCGAATGGCTCAATTTGAAACGGCTCAATTTTCCCTCCAACATTTTCATGCATTCTCGACTGTAATTGACGTGTCAAATCCTTTCTGACAAGTTCTGCCTTTTAGCCGCTTTCTTTCTGACTCATTCTGACGTTCTGATAGCCTTTTTCTCTGCACATTCTGACAGGTATCCTGACAACCTTTCTACATATCTCGGCTCTCTGATGTTCTTCTTTCTTCTCTGTTGAAAATTGTGTCCTTTATCTTCTACGTTCAACTGAAACTTTTGATATACGCAACTAAACAGTGCCTCTGTAATCGTTCTCGATACAACCGTCCAAATTGTTCTATTTTTAATGCTATGTTTCGTAGCTTCCCGTGAAGCCGCCACCTTTTCCTGCCAATCGCATTACGGCCCTGCAACAACCGTTCTTTTTCTTAAAAGCGCTGTCTTGAAACTTTCACTTGAAACTCCAGTCGACTCTTGCAGTGTATTCTCTAATCTTTTGCCAACACCTGTCACTTGGAACTGCACATTTGACTCCAGTTAACTTTACTGTAATTGGCAGCATGCTTGGTCGACACTTGTCACTGTGCATGCATATTTAACTTTTTCTCGCCAAAACCATTACCTGTCGCGATATCGCGACGTTTTTTGCTTTCCTGCACTTTCCTTCGCTTGCCTCCGCGAAATTGATACATGTCACGAAATCGTGACACATTTCGCTTTTGCTGACGTCATCCTCCATGTTGTCGCGAAATCGCGACATTTCTGGCTTGCTGAGGCTTCTCTGGAAACTTGTCGCGATATCGCGACATTTTTAGACTTGCTGACGTCATCTTCAAAGATGTCGCGAAATCGCGACGCTTCCGACTTGCAACGGCTTTTCTGGTAACTTGTCGCGATATCGCGACATTTTTAGACTTGCTGACGTCATCTTCAAAGATGTCGCGAAATCGCGACGCTTCCGACTTGCAACGGCTTTTCGTTCACCCTGTCGCGAAATCGCGACACTTCTTAGTTTTGCTGACGTCACCTTCCAAGTTGTCGCGAAATCGCGACGTTTCGACTTGCAACGGCTTTTCGTTCACCCTGTCGCGATATCGCGACACTTCTTAGTTTTGCTGACGTCACCTTCCAAGTTGTCGCGAAATCGCGACGCTCCTAGCTTCCAGATGCAAACACCTTACTTGTAGCGAAATCGCTACAACTTTCTAACTTAACATTTTTCTTTGTTGCATCTTCCAAAAAACTAGCATGTATCGAGATTGTTACGATTTTGTTGCCTTGGTGCTTCCTCGTGCTTTGTCTTATCAAGCTTAGACTTGTAGCGAAATCGCTACATCATCTTGTTCTGTGATATGCACTTGTAGCGAAATCGCTACACATATGCCTCTTGCTTTTCAAACTTGTGTCAAAGTCGCTGCCCCTTTGCACCTTTATTTCGAACCTGTAGCGAAATCGCTACACTTTGCTGCCTTGCATTTTGAACTTGTAGCGAGATCGCTACACTCTTGCATTTTATATTTCGGACTTGTAGCGAAATCGCTACACTTTCTTGACTTATCACTTTTTCTTTGCTTTTGCCAGCGAAATTGCAACATGTAGCGAAATCGCTACGCTTTCTTCACTTTGCTGCTTTGCCTCCAACATGTCGCGAAATCGCGACAGTTTTCATGAGCTTTCTCTCTCCTCCGATATGTCGCGAAATCGTGACATTTTCTTATGGACTTTCTCTCTCCTTCGATATGTCGCGAAATCGTGACATTTTCTTATGGACTTTCTCTCTCCTTCGGTATGTCGCGAAATCGCGACAGGAACCATGTCGCGATATCGCGACAGAAAACATGTCGCGATATCGCGACAGTTTTCTTCCTTGTCTTTTTTTGCAAGTTTCTGAATCTGGGTCCCCTCTGTTTTTCTTGAAATTTTTTGCACTTGATCTGACTGACCTCTGAGCTGCATCACTGCATCAATCTATCTTTGTTGACAACAATTACAATACTTTTGCTCTGCTTTTGCTGCTCCTTGCTCAACAATCTCCCCCTTTGGAATTGTTGGCAACATACTGTAACCTTGCTCAAATTCTTCTCCCCCTTTGCCAATAATGCCAAAGGGCTGCTGCAGACTCCCCCTGAGTCCATGCACAACATTCTCAGGCATAAATAACTTGAATGCTCCCCCTCGAGAATGTATTTCCCATAGCTAGTCGGTGCTTGGGAAGTGTGACTACTCCCAACTTCTTCCGAAGGTATTCAAAAACTTCCTTTGGTAAAGGTTTGGTGAATATGTCTCGCTACTTGCTCAGTAGTGGGAACAAATTCCAATCTGACCTCTCCTTCGCAACCTTATCCTTCAAGAAGTGATACCGGATTGTAATGTGTTTGGTGCGGGAATGCATGATCGGATTCTTTGAAATGTTGATTGCACTAGTGTTATCACATTTTACTGAAATGGGCTCATTGAAGTGAATACCTAGATCTTTCAATGTTTGTCTCATCCATAGTATTTGTGTACAGCATGTTGTTGCTGCAATGTATTCTGCCTCGACTGTGGATAGAGAGACTGATTCTTGCTTCTTATTTGTGCCATGCTACCAATTTATCTCCAAGAAAAAATGCTCCTCCACTTGTACTTTTTCTGTCATCAATGCATCCTCGCCCAATCTGCATCAAAATATGCAAAGAGAGTGAAGTCTTTTCCTTTTGGATACCACAACCCATACTCCATAGTACCCTTGAGGTACCTAAAGATCCTTTTCACAGCTGTTACATGAGTCTCTTTTGGGCTAGCCTGAAATCTTGCAACCATGCAAACAACTTGTAAGATATCCGGTCTAGTTGCTGTCAAATACATAGAAGCTCCCAATCATTGATCTCGTACATTGTTTGATCAACATCCGGAGATTTATCATCCTTGCTCAACTTGCAGCTTGTTGTCATGGGGGTGCTCACTGGCTTACTATCTTCCATAGTGAACTTTTTCAGCATTTCTTTCACATACTTAATTTGAGAAATAAAGATCCCCTTTTCAGTTTTATTAACTTGTAATCCAAGGAAATATGAAAGTTCACCTATCATAGACATTTCAAACTCTTTCTCGCATTTTGTTTGCTATGTCTTTGCATGATTCATCATTGCTACTCCCAAAAATTATATCATCTACATAAACAACTAGGACAATGAAATTGCCATTTTCAGTTTTCACATATAAATTGCTATCTACCATACCTTTCTTGAATCCTTGCTTAGTGAGATAGCTGTCCAATCTTGCATACCAAGCTCTAGGTGCTTGTTTCAAGCCATACAATGCTTTCTTCAGCTTGCAAACAAAGTTAGGATTATCACAAAGTTGAAAACCATCAGGTTGTTCAATATATACTTCTTCTTCAAGATTTCCATTCAAAAATGCTGATTTTACATCCATCTGATAAACCTTGAAATTCTTATGAACAACTAAAGCCAAAAATAGTCTTATTGCTTCAAGTCTGGCCACTGGTGCAAAAGTCTCTTCAAAATCAATCCCCTCAACTTGGGCATATCCCTTACAGACCAGTCTCGCTTTATTCCTTACAACCTGTCCATCTTCATTCAGTTTATTTCGAAATATCCATTTAGTACCAATTATGTTTTTATTTTCAGGCCTTGGTACTAACTCCCAGGTTTTGTTTTTCTCAATTTGATCTAGTTCTTCATTTATCGCCTCCATCCATCTTTCATCCGTGCTTGCTTCAATAATATTTTTGGGCTCAATGTTGGATAACAGAGAATAGTTATTTACTACTCTTCTTCTTGTCCGAATGCCAACCGTAGGGTCCCCAATAATCTGCTCTTTGGGATGATTTTTCTGCCAGCTGCTTGTTCCGTATTTTCTATTTTCTTCTCTTTCCAAATCATCTCGAATCTGATTTTTGTCTCTCTTCCTTTTCTTGATCTTCATCTTCTTCAATAAATTCTTCATAGGTCGGGTAGTTTTCATTGTTGCTGATTTCTTGTTTCCTGCCTTCATCAACTTTTACATCCGCACTCTCCACAATTTTCTTTAATCTTTTGTTGTAGCATGTATAAGCTTTGCTTTTTGTTGAGTAACCAAGAAAGATACCTTCATCAGCTCTATCTTCAAACTTGCCAAGATTGCTTTCAGTTCTTTTAATGTAACATTTGCTTCCGAACACTTTGAAGTATTTTGCTGTAGCCTTTTTGCCAAACCACAGTTCATAAGGTGTTTTGCTTTCATGTGGCCTCAACATACATCTATTCTGAATGTAGACTACAGTGTGAACTACCTCTTTCCAGAACCTGTCAGCAATTTTGTTCTCGGTTAACATGGTTCTTGCCATTTCTTGCACAGTTCTGTTCTTTCTTTCAACTACTCCATTCTGCTGAGGTGTTCTTGCTGCTGAAAACTGTCTTCTTATTCCATGTTTTTCACAGAATTCTGCAAACTCATCTGAAATGAACTCTCCTCCTCTATCAGATCTCAAACATTTAATTCTTTTTCCAGATTGATTCTCAACAAGATTTTTGAAGGTTTTAAACATCTCAAAGGCTTCTGATTTCTGTTTTAGAAAGAGTACCCATGTCATTCTAGAAAAATCATCTATACACAGCATGAAATATTTGTATCCATTTATGCTCTCTGTCCTCATGGGTCCACACAAATCAATGTGAATCAGTTCTAATGGTTTGCTTGTGAAATACTCTTTTGCTTTGAATGTAGATCTGGTTTGCTTCCCCTTTTGGCATGACTCACAAATGTTGTTTGATGGTTTACCAATAGTGGGTATGTCTCTTACTGCTCTTTTTGAGCTGATTTTTACCAGATTATCAAAGCTTATGTGACCGAGTCTTTTGTGCCACAACCAATTTTCTTCCTCCTGGCCAACCAAGCAAGCTCCTTCTGAAGTCTCCGAGAGTGTATACAAATTTCCAGTAGTTCTCAGTCCAGTGGCTATTAACTTTCCATTTTTTGTCTTTCTTACTTCACAGCCCTCCTTCTTGAAAATCACTTCATGACCTCTGTCACAAATCTGACTTACACTCAGTAAGTTATGCTTCAAACCTACCACAAAAAGAACTTCCTTAGAGTTGATTTTACCGTCACTTAACTTAACTGATCCTTTACCCACTATCTTTGCTCCATCATTGTTTCCGAATTTCACAGAACCACCTTCGTATGTCTGTAGCTTATCAAACTTCTGTTTGTCTCCTGTCATATGACTGGAGCATCCACTGTCCAGAATCCAAGGTGCAAATTTATTCTGGGCTTTGAGGGCTGTTTGAACAATTAGAGATTCCTTGTCTTTCTTTGGTTGTTCCTTTTCTTTCCACTGAGATTTAACAGCAGATCTGGTCACTTGTTTTACCTTCTCCCTTTCATTGGCTTGTGACAGTTTTTTGGGAAATTTTCTGTACTGTTTTGATCCAACTGAGTGATATTTTCTTTCCTGGTATTTATTTCCTGCAAAAGAGCTACGACAATTTCTTGCAATATGGCCAAAGTTATGACAGTTATAACATTCTACAGCATAATCTATCAAAGGAGAAAAAATATTTCTACTAGTAAAATTTCTTTGTTCTACATTATATCTACAACTTGAGATTTTATGACCATATGCATTGCACTTAAAACAATAACCAAAAAAGGAACGAGTGTACCTGGGAAATGGTTGTTGCCATGTGGAAGTAGGAGCCATGGGTCTTCTTCTTCTTTGATATGAGACTTTGGTGAATCCATCATTTGCAGCACTCCTTTCGAGCTTGGACTTGTTGATCTCTTTTGCAAGATATGGTTTATCTTGATCAACCCTGATCTTGTCTTTATTCTTTGTTGGTTCTACAGTTACTGCCTTTGAGTCTTTTGAGGATTCTCCTTCATCAAAGCCTAAGCCAAATTTGATACCCGTAGGCCTTTGATTATTCAACATTTTATTCAGCTTCGCATAACTGTCTTCAAATTTATGATGACAACTCAGCTTTCGGTTCATCTCTTCTAATTGCTGCCTTAATCCAACTATGTCTTCTTCTAGTTTATTGCACTCATTTATTTTCACGGTTAGCTGAGCTTCAAAATCTTCAGTCCTTTTCTTATGTTCTTCAGTTTGTACTTTCAAACTGATTATTAAATTGCTGGCATCCTCAAATTTTCTTGAAATCTTTTTATTTCTTTTCCTTTCTGCACTTAACTCTTCAAGTGCAGCAACTAACTCACCTTCCAGATCTATCTCAGCCTCATCTTCTAATTTTTCTTCACACTCCTGTGTTTTCTCAGTTGTTTGTTCTTCAAAAGCCATGAACAAGGCTTCACCAGTTTCTTCTTCTGAGTCCTCACTGGAACTGTCTTCAGAAGAATCAATATTCTGGGAAATGAAACTTTTCTTCTTGAAGTTCCTTTTTCTAAACTGCGGTTTCTTTTTCCAGACTTTTCTTTCTTGGTGTGTCCCTTCATCACTTCTGTTTTTCTCATTCATTGGGCATTTTGCTGCAAAGTGCCCGATGCCTCCACAGTTAAAGCACTTGAACGGTAGCTTACCTCTGTACTTTCCTTTTCCCTTTACTAACTTCCTAACAAAGTTTGCTTCAGTCTCATCTGCAGATTCTTCTTCCTCAGATTCTTGTTTAGATTTTATAATTTTCTGTGCTTGGAAAGCTGCTTCTCTATCTGAGGGCTTAGTTTGACCAATCCTCATTTCATATGCGGTTAGAGAACCATGCATTTCATCCATACTGAAAAAATTTAAATCTTTTGCTTCCTCTATGGCAGAAACCTTTGCATCAAACTTTTTATTGAGAGTTCTTAGAACCTTCTTTACAACAACTGCATCTTCCATATCTTCATCGAGTCCTCTTATTGCATTGATGATCCCATTTACTCTCAGTAGATAGGCTTCAATGTTCTCATCATCGGTCATCTTTAATGCTTCGAACTGGGCACGATGTGTTTGCAGCTTAGCTTCCTTGATTTTGCTATCTCCTTCATGAATGCTTTGCAGTTTGTCCCATATATCTTTAGCAGATTTGCAGTTCATGATGCGTATCAACTCACTGTCTACTAATCCACACATAATAGCATTCTTGGCTTTCGAGTTGTTCTCAAACTTTTTCTTCTCAGCCGCATCTGTTGGAGGAACAGTGGGTATGGTGTATCCATTTTCAACCGATTCCCAAATGTCATAACCCAATGCACATAGATAGGTCTGCATCCTGAGCCTCCAAAAGGAATAATTTGTTCCATCGAACAGAGGAGCTTTGTTGGAGGAAAAACCTTCACCACCGGCCATTGTGTGTCTTCCAAGATCACCTTAGCTGATTAAGCTTGTACAGGTGCCTAGCTCTGATACCAATTGATATTCTCACAATGACACTGAGAGGGGGGGTGAATCAGTGTAACTATTTAAAAATTAAATCTGCTACTCTTAAAATTTAATACTGCAAGCTTAAAAAAAAACAAATACAGCAAACATAGCACAAGAGCATCACACAACACAGGATTTAACGAGGTTCACCAATGTGGCTACTCCTCAAAAATGACCGTTTGGACTACGATCCAAATCCAGTCTTTGCAAGGATTCAATCTTTACAAAAGGTTTACCAACACCCACCGGAAGGAGCACCAACCCCCGATTTATCTGCTGCAACAGATAGGAGCACCAACTCCCTTTACCAAGCACCCACTTGGATTTCAAGTTGTAAGCACAAAAATGACATATAAAATGCCTTCTCTTTTTCAAGACCCTCACTGGTCTACAGCACATACAAACATCCCACAGAAGCATAGAAAGAATGGTTAGAGACTCAATAGCTTCTTTTCAAATCTGAAACCTCTCTGTTGTTTTTACAAGAAAAATGTGTAGGTTTCAACAATCTTGTTGTTGTTCATCCAGCTCTTTTACCACACTACGCCTTTTGATATATTCAATAATGCATAGTGTAGTAACCTTCTAACTGTGCCAGTTCGATCCTTATATCCTTGATTTCCTCGAATGGCTCAATTTGAAACGGCTCAATTTTCCCTCCAACATTTTCATGCATTCTCGGCTGTAATTGACGTGTCAAATCCTTTCTGACAAGTTCTGCCTTTTAGCCGCTTTCTTTCTGACTCATTCTGATGTTCTGACAGCCTTTTTCTCTGCACATTCTGACAGGTATCTTGACAGCCTTTCTGCGTATCTCGGCTCTCTGATGTTCTTCTTTCTTCTCTGTCAAAAACTGTGTGTCCTTTATCTTCTACGTTCAACTGAAACTTTTGATATACGCAACTAAACAGTGCCTCTGTAATCAGTTCTCGATACAACCGTCCAGCTGTTCTATTTTTAATGCTATGTTCCGTAGCTTCCCTGTGAAGCTGCCACCTTTTCCTACCAACTGCATTACGGCCCTGCAACAGCCGTTCTTTTTCTTAAAAGCGTTGTCTTGAAACTTTCACTTGAAACTCCAGTCGACTCTTGCAGTGTATTCTCTAATCTTTTGCCAACACCTGTCACTTGGAACTGCACATTTGACTCCAGTTAACTTTACTGTAACTGGCAGCATGCTTGGTCGACACCTGTCACTGTGCATGCATATTTAACTTTTTCTCGCCAAAATCATTACCTGTCGCGATATCGCGACGTTTTCTGCTTTCCTGCACTTTCCTTCGCTTGCCTCCGCGAAATTGATACATGTCACGAAATCGTGACACATTTCGCTTTTGCTGACGTCATCCTCCATGTTGTCGTGAAATCGTGACATTTTTGGCTTGCTGAGGCTTCTCTGGAAACTTGTCGCGATATCGCGACATTTTTAGACTTGCTGACGTCATCTTCAAAGATGTCGCGAAATCGCGACGCTTCCGACTTGCAACGGCTTTTCTGGTAACTTGTCGCGATATCGCGACATTTTTAGACTTGCTGACGTCATCTTCAAAGATGTCACGAAATCGCGACGCTTCCGACTTGCAACGGCTTTTCGTTCACCCTGTCGCGATATCGCGACACTTCTTAGTTTTGCTGACGTCACCTTCCAAGTTGTCGCGAAATCGTGACGTTTTCGACTTGCAACGGCTTTTCGTTCACCCTGTCGCGATATCGCGACACTTCTTAGTTTTGCTGACGTCACCTTCCAAGTTGTCGCGAAATCGCGACGCTCCTAGCTTCCAGCAGCTGCAAACACCTTACTTGTAGCGAAATCGCTACAACTTTCTAACTTAACATTTTTCTTTGTTGCATCTTCCGAAAAACTAGCATGTATCGAGATTGTTACGATTTTGTTGCCTTGGTGCTTCCTCGTGCTTTGTCTTATCAAGCTTAGACTTGTAGCGAAATCGCTACATCATCTTGTTCTGTGATATGCACTTGTAGCGAAATCGCTACACATATGCCTCTTGCTTTTCAAACTTGTGTCAAAGTCGCTGCCCCTTTGCACCTTTATTTCGAACCTCGTAGCGAAATCGCTACACTTTGTTGCCTTGCATTTTGAACTTGTAGCGAGATCGCTACACTCTTGCATTTTATATTTCGGACTTGTAGCGAAATCGCTACACTTTCTTGACTTATCACTTTTTCTTTGCTTTTGCCAGCGAAATTGCAACATGTAGCGAAATCGCTACGCTTTCTTCACTTTGCTGCTTTGCCTCCAACATGTCGCGAAATCGTGACAGTTTTCATGAGCTTTCTCTCTCCTCCGATATGTCGTGAAATCGTGACATTTTCTTATGGACTTTCTCTCTCCTTCGATATGTCGCGAAATCGTGACATTTTCTTATGGAATTTCTCTCTCCTTCGGTATGTCGCGAAATCGCGACAGGAACCATGTCGCGATATCGCGACAGAAAACATGTCGCGATATCGCGACGCTTTTCTTCCTTGTCTTTTTCTGCAAGTTTCTGAATCTGGGTCCCCTCTGTTTTTCTTGAAATTTTTTGCACTTGATCTGACTGACCTCTGAGCTGCATCACTGCATCAATCTGTCTTTGTTGACAACAATTACAATACTTTTGCTCTGCTTTTGCTGCTCCTTGCTCAACACACCCTCTGCAGGCACCCACCCATGTTTATAGGTCTCACCCAAGAACTCCTCAAGAAGCCTATGAGGAGTATGAGCAAGAAGAAGATCGAGCTAAAATGCCCTACCAAGGTAGAGGGGGTGCTATCCGGCCACCCCTCCATAGGCCTCAAGTTCCCCGTAACCTGCAGCGAGAACAAACCAAGGAGGAAGAGATCAAATCTTTCGATGCATACAAAGTGCTGCTAGAGCACTTAGAGTTTGTGGATACCAAGACTTCTGGGCCCTAAAATCCCAATTTATACCAGTTCCATAGTCACCCTATGCATTTATCAGTGCCAGCACCCCCATACCTTGAACACTTTAAGCTGCCCTAGTTGGCAATCTTTAGAGGGGAGGAGGATGCCCAAGAGCACATGACTAGATTCTTGAGCCAATGCTTTGGCATTCAGGACAGTGATGCTTTGCTGCTAAGAACATTTATAACCATGTTCGTAGGCCCTACCTCGGATTGGTTCACTTAGTTTCCAAAGCATAGTATTAGTAACTTGGATCAGCTAGTGGACGTGTTCCTCAAATGCTTTGCCTTCAATACCAAGAAGAAGGCATCACTAAGCGATCTAGCTAGCATCAGGAAGTATTAGGAAGAAACCATGGTGGCCTATGGAAATTGGTGGAGGACATTGCTTTCAAAGCTGCCCTACCTCCCTCCCATGGCTGACCTGACCCAAATGGTCTAAAAGAACTGTTTGAGTTTGATCTCCGTGCTATTGTAGCTACAACAATATACCACTCTTGAGGAAGCCCTGATGTAAGCTGGAATCATTGAGAAGATCAAGATACAAGATGGCGATATTGCCAAGCCACAAAAGAAAGAGTGGTCCAAAAATACCAAAACAAGGACCACGCAATCGAAACCCGCTACAGTCAATCAGGTTGCTATCAACGCACCAAAGCCTGCACAAGCAACACAGCCCCTAAAGGCTAACTATTAGGTGATCCCTCTTGATATTTATGAAAGAGAAAATCATTGGCAAGAGTAAAATCAGTAGCATCGCCCTAGGTGACAATTCACACCCTTTACAGAGTCTAAAGATTCCTTGTTTGACCGTTTGTCAGTGGAAATTTTGATAAACCTACTAGAGAGCTGACCTGTAGACCCCAACGCACCAAAACCCAAAGGTTATAGGGAAGACTTGTACTATAGGTTTCACCGACAGAAGGGACATGATCTTTATGCATGTTGGAAATTTAAAAGCTTAGTGCAAGACCTAATAGACAATAAAATGCTAGCTGTGGATAATCCTGTTGCACCAAACAACCAATAGATGGAGGTCTGCAAAGACCCCCTGCATACCCATGATGTGCAGGCAAAGACTCTTCAAGTAAATGAGGTGACACAGAACTGTCCCATATAGGGGTATGTAGGGATGATAAGCATAGTAACTCAGAACAAGAGGTACCCAAGTACAGCTACCCCCATGGCAACTACAGGAGAGGTTCCATCAATGTCACAACCTCAACAACACCCTACACAACCTCCCCCGCCTAAACCAATGGCCATGATTTGGACCAAACTTACCAAAAGTTTGAGGACCATATCAGCTAAGCTCTCTATTTATGAGCTCATACAAAAATCATCACCCCATCAAAAGGCTCTAATGGAGATACTAAAAGCCATCGAGTTGTAGCCCCACAAAACAAACTCCTTCAACAAATCCATGGGACATGTCAAAAGATGTACTGAGCCAGTCATCACCTTTAGAGAGGACGAGCTAAAATCAGTGACTGGTGACATGGCATATCCACCCTTGCACGTCATTGTACAGGTAAATGTGATTCTGTATAAGAGGGTGTTGGTGGACACTGGCTTGTCCAGTAATATAATTACAACAATGGCATTGAAACACCTGAAGTTGCCAGAATCTCACATCATGGTCTCCACTTATACTCTGTGAGCATTCAATGATGTGATATGCTTGACGGTTGGCACAATCATCCTGCCCATCCATGTGGGAAAAAAGACTATTCCTACGTTGTGCCACATATTGGAAGGTGAGATGGCCTATAATATCTTGCTAGGCTGGCCTTGGATCAGGGACATGAAGTGTGTCCCTTCAATAGCCCACCAATGCCTAAAGTACACATTCAAAGTGCAAGTGCATGTAGTCCCAATAGACTTAGAACCCTTCAAATATTGCAATGCAATGCAGCTGATGCCGCATTCGACCCTTCCATCAACACATTTGGATTTTTAATTGAATCCATCTAAACAGGGTTCGATTTTGCATACATCCTCGCTGTTAAGTCCATCAAATCCCCAGTCGGGTCCATCTTCGTCCTCTGGTCCTTCACCAATGATGCCACCTACGATGGCAACACCGAAGGACAATGGGAAGAAACCCCTAGAATAGGCACCACCATCAGTATCAACCATATCTACCAAGGAGATGCCTAGCCTAATGGAAGTCGAGATGCCTAGTTCACCCGACATGGAGTGGACTTAGGAAGAACTCCCATTCCCTCCCCCTCAACCGCCAATGATCACCATTGAGATGGCCAATACAGGCTTGGGGGAGTACCTTATGTGGAACATTGTAGCAACACCCGCACTTGAGTCCATGCAGGACATAGGGAGACCTCGCCTCCCCATCGACACTATTGTTCCTCTAGGCTATCCACCAAATCAAACAAAATTTTTATATGGGGGCCTCGTTAATGGCATTGAAACTTACATGCAAGAAGAAGAAGATGAAGAACCCTTTGCTGAGGACATCAACTATTTGTCCAACCTAGACTTCGCTTTGAGATATCCTGGCCAATGTAATTGGCATGGATATGGGTTAGATAGATATGAACAAGGAGTGCACGTTATTTGCCAACCAAGATATTAGATGTCGTACGAAAAATCAAGAGTAAGGTTCAACCACCCTTTTCCCCTTGACATCTTGGTAGAGACATGCAAGGCCTAGGGATAGGCAACAAGGATGGGTTGGCATTAGATCCATATGTCAATCCTAACACAACATATACATTGGGGGATTATCTCCCATTGTTGACAACCAACCTTGTTGACCTTAGCGACCCCTTCTCTTCGATCAAGAAATGAGAAAGTTCGAGAACTCACTTACAATATGGATATAGACAAGGTCAGGAAGGATCTCCTGAAGACGAGTTAGAGTATGAGGTAGCACCATGGGACCCTTTCGATTCTTATAGAAATCACTCACAAGTGACCCCCATGGATGACTATCAAGAAAACCTCTTGGCAATGTTCCCTTTGGATGGTCCAATCGAGCAAGTGGCACCTCAAGAAAATCAGGTCCCCTCGCAGAGAGCGAAACAACCCTGATGGGACCAGATCAATTTACTCGAGTAGGACAAGCCTCACATGTCACAAATAGTTTTCAAAGCCAACGAATGCCTGTGGATCTCTAACAGCGATTATGAAGACGAAACTAAGATGGCATATCTCAATCATATGCGATAGCAACAATACCCCATGAACATTGATGACATGTTTGAACAGCTAAACATGGGGCCAGGGTATAGCTGGCACCTAAACCTAGCACAGTTGGACCAGGTGTTGCATCCGCCACATTGGGCATACAGAGAGCACCTTTCGCCTAGAGACCCTATAGAGTTATCAGTGCCAAGGGCAGACCCTATCCTTTTATCCACACATAGGGCTGATCCATTTATGCCAATACCCCCAGAGCCAGATCTGGAGCACGAAAATCATCAAGGAAGTCTGAGTCACCACCCCTACGGTAATGGATACCAAAATCATTTCATCAACATGATCTCCATTGACTTAACTGCCCTGTTGAGCAAGGTGCAGCGACAGTATTGTCATTGTTGTCAACACAGTCAGATAGATCGGTTGATGCAATGGATAGGAGTTCAGAGGTTATTCAGAGTATGTACAGTGATGTTAAATGCTTATGAGGATGTTTTTGATGTTTGGGTGAAGTTGTTACAGGTTGTCCAAGAAGACCGAAGTGGCCCATATGCAAAAGAGAAGAGAAAAAGCAAAGAGAAAAAGGTGTCGCGATATCGCGACATGTTGCATTTTCGTGGCCAAAAGAGAAGAGAAAATGCAAGGAGAAAAAGTGTCACGATATCGCGACATGTTGCATTTTCATGGCCAAAAGAGAAGAGAAAATGCAAGGAGAAAAAGTGTCGCGATATCGCGACATGTTGCATTTTCGTGGCCAAAAGAGAAGAGAAAATGCAAGGAGAAAAAGTGTCGCGATATCGTGACATGTTGCATTTTCGTGGCCAAAAGAGAAGAGAAAATGCAAGGAGAAAAAGTGTCGCGATATCGCGACATGTTGCATTTTTGCGGTCCAAAGCGAAGAGAAAATGCAAGGAGAAAAAGTGTCGCGATATCGCGACATGTTGTATTTTCACGGGCCAAAGCAAAGAGAAAGAGCAAGGAGAAAAAGTGTCGCGATATCGTGACATGTATTTTCACGGGCCAAAGCAAAGAGAAAGAGCAAAGAGAAAAAGTGTCGCGATATCGCGACATGTTGTATTTTTGCGGGCCGAAGCAAAGAGAAAGAGCAAGGAGAAAAAGTGTCGCGATATCGCGACATGTTGTATTTTCAGGGGCCAAAGCAAAGAGAAAGAGAGAAAAAGAAAAAGTGTCACGATATCACGACATGTCGCATTTTCATGACTCAAAAAGGGCAACCAAGAAGAGAAAGAAAAAGTGTCGCGATATCGCGACATGTCGCATTTTCGTGACTCAAAAAGGGCAGGCAGGCAGAGAAAGAAAAAGTGTCGCGATATCGTGACATGTCGCATTTTCATGACTCAAGAAGGGCAGGCAGGCAGAGAAACAAAAGTGTCACGATATCGTGACATGTCGCATTTTCGTGACTCAAAAAGGGCAGGCAGACAGAGTAACAAAAGTGTCGCGATATCGCGACATGTCGCATTTTTGCGACTCAAGAAGGGCAGGCAGGCAGAGTAACAAAAGTGTCATGATATCGTGACATGTCGCATTTTCATGACTCAAAAAGGGTAGGCAGGCAGAGTAACAAAAGTGTCACGATATCGCGACATGTCGCATTTTCGTGACTCAAAAAGGGCAGGCAGGTAGAGAAACAAAAGTGTCACGATATCACGACATGAACACCAGGATGGTGAAACTGAAGACTGCATAGTGACGTGGACCCATAAGGAATCTTTAATGTTTTGAAATCATTTAAGATGGTCGTTACACATGGAAAGAAGCGGATGCATGCCCATGTGGAGAAAATGAATAGTCATGGAAAGAAACGGATGCATGCCCATGTGGAGAAAATGAATAGTCGAAGGAGAAAATGAACAATCATTAAAATAGAAATGAAAAGTCATTTCAGAAACCAAAACGCATGCATGCACAAAGGAGAAAATGAATAGTCATGACCGAGAAGACGAACAGTCATGGTAGGAGAATATGGTGTCAATTCTTTGCATGTAACGTGTTTGATGAAATGCCTACTCTATATATACAAAAGGAGTTACATAAAGAAGGCGTTACAATTGACAAGTGGCGTATGAGAATATGAAAGAAGGAGTTACAACTGGAGTTACAAAGAGAAAGGATGGTTATAAAAGGAGTGTTGCTTGGAGAATTTGATGTGGATTTTATCTTGTGAAGAGAGCGAGAGGAGAGCGAGAGGTGAGCGAGAGGCGAGCGAGAAGGGTGTGTGTTTTGTGAAGTGTGGGCGATGTTGAGTAAGCAATAGACCAGTCAAGGTCTTGTAAAAGTGAAGGCATTTATATGTCAATCTTCTAGTTTCAAAATTGAAGTCCAAGTTGGTGCTTGGCATCAAGGGTTGGTGCTCCTTCCAATTGGTGCTAGTAAATCAAGGGTTGGTGCTCCTTTCTATTGGTATAGATAAATCAGGGGTTGGTGCTCCTTCCAGTTGGTGCTGGTAAATCAGGGGTTGGTGCTCCTTTCTGTTGGTGCAGATAAATCAGGGGTTGGTGCTCCTTCCAGTTGGTGCTAGTAAATCAGGGGTTGGTGCTCCTTCCAGTTGGTGCTGGTAAATCAGGGGTTGGTGCTCCTTTCTGTTGGTGCAGATAAATCAGGGGTTGGTGCTCCTTCCAGTTGGTGCTGGTAAATCAGGGGTTGGTGCTCCTTTCTGTTGGTGAGATAAATCAGGGGTTGGTGCTCCTTCTGTTGGTGTAGATAAATCAGGGGTTGGTGCTCCTTTCTATTGGTGCAGATAAATCAGGGGTTGGTGCTCCTTCCAAGTGGGTGCTGGTAAATTGATTGTAAAGTTGTTGCTTTGCAAAGGCTGGATTTGGATGGGAGTCCAAACAATCAATTTTTGAGGAGTAGCCAAATCGGTGAACCTCGGTACATCTTGTGTTGTGTGATGCTCTCTTGTTATATTTGCTTTATTTGGTTTTAAGTTTTCATTGTTTTGGCTTTAAGAGTTGAAGATTTAAGTTTTAAAGAGCTACACCGATTCACCCCCCTCTCAGTGTCATTGTGAGACTAACAATTGGTATCAGAGCCAGTTTCCCTTGTCAGGCTAAATCAGCTAGGGTTGATCTTGGATTAGTACGCAATGGGTAAGAAGAATAGATCTTCCTCCAATAAGGCATCTCAGTCAGTTTTAGTTCCTGTGGAAGAGAAAATTGAACTAGAAAAGATAGGAGTGAATTCTGAAGTATGTGATGAAAACCTTGAGCTTGAAGTAGATCTAGAAGGTGAGTTGATCGCTGCACTTGAAGAGTTGAATATAGAAAGGAAAAAGAATAGAAGACTGTCCAAGAAGTTGGAAGAATATGGGGATAAGATCGAAGATCTCTTCTTACAAATTCATAAAGCCAAGAAAATAGAAGAAGCCTTGAAGTCACACCTGGATGATAAAGTCGATGTATGTAGCAAACGTGAAGAGGAATCTAACAAAGTTTTTAGTGATCTAAAGTCGCAAGTAGAAGAGTCCAAAAGGATTGAAGAAACTCTCAGGTCACAGATCAATGAGAAAGAGATTGTTTGCTGCAAACAAGAAGAGGAGATTGTTTTATTGAGGAAACAACTAGAAGAGGCCAATACAAATCTCAAATTTGAGAAGAGCACAGAGTTGCTAGATAAAATGATAAGGCAACAAAGAAGCCCCATGTGTAAGCTTGGTCTTGGATGTGAAGTTGAACAACCTTCATCTTCTAAATCTGCAGAGAAGAAGAAGTCCACTGTTGAAGGATCAAAGCAAGAAAAGCTTGAAGCTGAATCTTCAAAAGGAAGAAAATCTCAAAGGAGATCTACAGCAAAGCAACCACAACAAAAGAGGTTCTATCACTCTCACTTTATTCATAATAATGCTTTTAATGGCTATTGTTTTAGATGCAACCATTATGGTCACAAGGCAATTTATTGTGGATTGAATAATAGATCAAAGAGTTATCGTTGGTAGAAATACATCTTGTTATTCCGGTTGAACACCATGTGCAATGTTTTAAATGTAATGGTCATGGGCACATAGCAAGGTTTTGTCCAAGAAATTTTGTATCTAATCTAAGGCAAGACAGTAGATTTCATCAGACACAAAGAATGCAACACAGAAAGGGAAGAAATCATGTGCATCAAAGAAAGGAAAATAATCATCCATCAAGGATGCACAAGAGACAACCACCCAAGAGAAATGTTCAAGTTCACGAAAAGGTTCAAAATAGGGATGCAGTTGAAAAACTCAAGCCCAAGTTCAAGAAAGGTTGGAGAAAGAAAGAAGAGAGGAAATCGTGTCTCCTTGGACTGAAGGAGACTACTCCTCTATTGCACTAAGCAGCTCCGGGTAGCACATCCTCGGGGGGAGCAATCTTAAAGTTTTATTTTAATGTTCCTATGTTGTTTGGTTATCTGAGGATGAAAGGCAAGTAGTCGGGGGGAGTTGTCGTATAGTTGTCAAAGTGTGTTTCAGTTCATGTAGTTGTTTGTGGAGGTAATAAGAGAGCATTAATTTTCTCTAAAGAAGTAGCCATTATCAAAGAGATGCCAGAGTCAAAGCAAACAGTGGCACTAGCACCCAGTTGGTCAAGAGTGCCAAGTGGCACATGCAAGGCAGAGACGTTGAGAGAATAGCGCCCAGGTGGTGAAGCGCCAAGGAGGACAAGATGCCTATGCACCTAAGAAAGTCTTGCATTATTTGAGAAATGCGAGATATTTCCCGAGGAATCCCTTGATCGCAGCGAGGAGAAATGCTCCCTGGAATCACGTGAAGAACGTTCGCCTAAGACATTGAGTAGCCCTGACATATGCCCTAGCAAGAAGCAGAATACCGAGTGTTGATGACTGCACGCAGATTGAGGCTCCAATGCTAGATGTAACGGTCCACTGTCAATACCTGCACAGGCGATGAAAACATTCATGGCAGCCGTTAGAAACCAGAGACATTGAGCTGCACAACGGATGCGAGGCAAAGTCGTCAATCACGGAGGAGGTGGCAGTCAAAAGGCTGAAGAAATTACGCGTAGGCTGCCTGGAGAGTCGATCACTTTTGATTTGGGAGTAACTTTTGTGCAGTTGAGAGTTGCGTGTTGATCAAACTATACTAAATAAGTAAAAGCAAGGTACAACAAGAATTATAATATGATGAGCAGAGATTAGAGTGCTTATCCAAGAAGACTTTATGATAGAAAGAGTACCAGTGGAGGTGCATTCTATCTTGGAGACAGGTTGGTCATGTGGAACAGTAAGAAACAAGAGTCAGTCTCCTTATCCACAACAGAGGCAGAATATATTGCAGCGACAACGTGTTGTACGCAGGAGAAAGTTGCGGAAGGTGAGGTTAAGTTGGATTTTGTTCCAACAACAGAGCAAGTAGCGGATATCTTCACAAAACCATTGCCCAAGGAAGTCTTTGAGTACCTTCGCAATAAATTGGGAGTGGTCACGTTTCCCAAGAATTGACTAGCTATCGGGACCACATTCTCAAGGGGAGCATTTATGTATTTGTTTATCTTTTTGCTCATGTTTGTGATTTTTGCTAAGTGTAATAAATTTTTCCTGAGAATGTTGTGCATGGACTCAAGGGGAGTTTACAGTAGCCCTTTGATATTGTTGTCAAAGGGGGAGAAGAGTTACAGGAAATTGCACGTGTGTTGCCAACAATTCCAAAGGGGGAGATTGTTGAGCAAGGTGCAGTGACAGTATTGTCATTGTTGTCAACACAGTCAGATAGATCGGTTGATGTAGTGGATAGGAGTTCAGAGGTTATTCAGAGTATGTACAGTGATGTTAAATGCTTATGAGGATGTTTTTGATGTTTGGGTGAAGTTGTTATAGGTTGTCCAAGAAGACCGAAGTGGCCCATATGCAAAAGAGAAGAGAAAAAGCAAAGAGGAAAAAGGTGTCACGATATCGTGACATGTTGCATTTTTGCAGCCAAAAGAGAAGAGAAAATGCAAGGAGAAAAAGTGTCACGATATCGCGACATGTTGCATTTTCATGGCCAAAAGAGAAGAGAAAATGCAAGGAGAAAAAGTGTCATGATATCGCGACATGTTGCATTTTCGCGGCCAAAAGAGAAGAGAAAATGCAAGGAGAAAAAGTGTCGCGATATCGCGACATGTTGCATTTTCGTGGCCAAAAGAGAAGAGAAAATGCAAGGAGAAAAAGTGTCGCGATATCGCGACATGTTGCATTTTCGCGGGCCAAAGCAAAGAGAAAAAGCAAGGAGAAAAAGTGTCGCGATATCGTGACATGTTGTATTTTCACGGGCCAAAGCAAAGAGAAAGAGCAAGGAGAAAAAGTGTCGCGATATCGTGACATGTTGTATTTTCACGGGCCAAAGCAAAGAGAAAGAGCAAGGAGAAAAAGTGTCACGATATCGCGACATGTATTTTCGTGGGCCGAAGCAAAGAGAAAGAGCAAGGAGAAAAAGTGTCGCGATATCGTGACATGTTGTATTTTTGGGGCCAAAGCAAAGAGAAAGAGAGAGAAAGAAAAAGTGTCACGATATCGTGACATGTCGCATTTTCACGACTCAAAAAGGGCAGCTAGGCAGAGAAAGAAAAAGTGTCGCGATATCGCGACATGTCGCATTTTCGTGACTCAAAAAGGGCAGCCAGGCAGAGAAAGAAAAAGTGTCACGATATCGCGACATGTCACATTTTCATGACTCAAAAAGGGTAGGCAGGCAGAGAAAGAAAAAGTGTCACGATATCACGACATGTCGCATTTTCGTGACTCAAGAGGGCAGCAGGCAGAGAAACAAAAGTGTCGCGATATCGCGACATGTCGCATTTTCGTGACTCAAGAAGGGCAGGCAGGAAGAGTAACAAAAGTGTCACGATATCGTGACATGTCGCATTTTCATGACTCAAGAAGGGCAGGTAGGCAAAGTAACAAAAGTGTCACGATATCGCGACATGTCGCATATTCGCGACTCAAAAAGGGCAGGCAGGCAGAGAAACAAAAGTGTCACGATATCGCGACATGAACACCAGGATGGTGAAACTGAAGACTGCATAGTGACGTGGACCCATAAGGAATATTTAATGATTTGAAATCATTTAAGATGGTCGTTACACATGGAAAGAAGCAGACGCATGCCCATGTGGAGAAAATGAACAGTCATGGAAAGAAACGGACGCATGCCCATGTGGAGAAAACGAACAGTCATGGAAGGAGAAAATGAACAGTCATTAAAATAGAAATGAAAAGCCTTTTCAAAAACCAAAATGCATGCATGCACAAAGGAGAAAATGAACAGTCATGACCGAGAAGACGAACAGTCATGGTAGGAGAATATGGTGTCAATTATTTGCATGTAACGTGTTTGATGAAATGCCTACTCTATATATACAAAAGGAGTTACATAAAGAAGGCGTTACAATTGACAAGTGGCGTATGAGAATATGAAAGGAGTTACAACTGGAGTTACAAAGAGAAAGGATGGTTATAAAAGGAGTGTTGCTTGGAGAATTTGTTGGGGATTTTATCTTGCGAAGAGCGCGAGAGGAGAGCGAGAGGCGAGCGAGAAGGGTGTGTGTTTTGTGAAGTGTGGGCGATGTTGAGTAAGCAATAGACCAGTCAGGGTCTTGTAAAAGTGAAGGCATTTATATGTCAATCTTCTAGTTTCAGAATTGAAGTCCAAGTTGGTGCTTGGCATCAGGGGTTGGTGCTCCTTCCAGTTGGTGCTAGTAAATCAGGGGTTGGTGCTCCTTTCTATTGGTGCAGATAAATCAGGGGTTGGTGCTCCTTCCAGTTGGTGCTGGTAAATCAGGGGTTGGTGCTCCTTTCTATTGGTGTAGATAAATCAGGGGTTGGTGCTCCTTCTAGTTGGTGCTGGTAAATCAGGGGTTGGTGCTCCTTCCAGTTGGTGCTGGTAAATCAGGGGTTGGTGCTCCTTTCTGTTGGTGCAGATAAATCAGGGGTTGGTGCTCCTTCTAGTTGGTGCTGGTAAATCAAGGGTTGCGATTGGTGCTCCTTTCTGTTGGTGCAGATAAATCAGGGGTTGGTGCTCCTTTCTGTTGGTGCAGATAAATCAAGGGTTGGTGCTCCTTCCAAGTGGGTGTTGGTAAATTGATTGTAAAGTTGTTGCTTTGCAAAGGCTGGATTTGGATGGGAGTCCAAACAATCAATTTTTGAGGAGTAGCCAAATTGGTGAACCTCGGTACATCTTGTGTTGTGTGATGCTCTCTTGTTATATTTGCTTTATTTGGTTTTAAGTTTTCATTGTTTCGGCTTTAAGAGTTGAAGATTTAAGTTTTAAAGAGCTACACTGATTCACCCCCCCTCTCAGTGTCATTGTGAGACTAACACACCCCCATCCACAATCCAACCAATCCAACATGATCATTGTATCTAGACCTAGATGCCATAGACTGGGATTGCGTTAATTCACCACCATCCCCATCAGAGTACTGGCCTTGCGGTGAGATGCTTCATTTCACCCTAGTACCAACTCAAGATATCTTCTAAGCTGAAGAGGGACCCAAAGTTCCTAATGTAGATATGAATTTAGTGAATGATATCCACTTGATCCCAACTCCACACTAGTTGGATGACGGGTCCCACATGTCAGTCAAGGAGATGACTAACGTAGACATCGACTCTGATCCAATGAATCCATAGATCATCAAGCTGGGGGTAAGTATATCCCCCAAAGAGCAAGCCGACTACATTGCCCTTCTCAAAGAGAAGAAGGAGGTTTTTGCATGGTCCTACAAAGACATGTCGGGGCTAGACCCGTAGCTAGTCACGCATAATCTAACGCTTGATCCGATAGTCAAGCCAGTAAAGCAAAAACTACATAAGATGCACCCAAAAGTAGCCTTAATGGTCAAATATGAGCTTAAAAAGTTGTTGGATGCACATTTTGTCATCGACATGGATTATCCACCATGGCTTTCCAACATGGTACCCATCAAGAAACCCGACGGGAGGATCCACATATGCATCGATTTTTGAGATCTACACAAAGCAAGTCCTAAGGATGATTTCCCCATTAGTAGACGCTACAGCAGGCCATGAAATGCTATCTCTCATGGATGGTTTCTTAGGATACAATCAGATTCGTATCAATCCCAAGGACTAATTAAAAACAACGTTCACAATGCCTTGGGGAATATTTTGTTATAAGTTCATACCCTTTGGCCTTAAAAATTTTTGTGCCACCTACCAACGTGCCATGACATATATCTTCCATGATCACATGCATAAAAATTTAGAAGATTACATGGATAATTTGTTGGCCAAATCTCTTTTACGCCCAAATCATCTCGATGACTTAAGCAAGATCTTCGATCGCCTCATCGAACACAAAGTCATACTAAACCCTAAGAAGTGCATATTTGGCATCACATTTAGAAAAATCTTAGGTTTCATAGTCTCAAAACAAGGCATCGAGGTGGATCCACATAAATTCAAGGCAATCCTTGAAATGCTCCCCTCAACTACCATCAAGCAACTCAGAAGCCTACAAGGAAAGGTCGCATCATCAAGCGCTTCATAGCACAACTATCTAAGTATCGACCCATGAATAAATTATTGCACGAGGGGGTAGCATTTCACTGGGATAACGAGTGCCAGTATGCCTTCGATGACATCAAATAATACTTGGCTTCATCGCTAGTATTGGCACCACCTAGACCAGGAGTGGTGTTCTACTTATACATCTCAGCTATTGAGGTGGCACTGGGCATCATGCTAGCCCAGAAAAATGAATTACACAAATAATAGGCTACTTACTATCTTAGTCACACCCTGGTTAGTTATGAACTTAACTATGTATACGTTGAGAAGTTATGCTTGGCAGTGGTGTTTGCTGATGAGTGTCATTGAGTCTCATCATTTAATCTCAATGATTTATCAATCTAGGGTGGTGTCCAAGGCTGTCTACGATAGAAGGCTAGGGCAGAGTACAATTCAAGCATTCAGATTTTAAGCATTTATTGGTGAAGCAGATTTTGGTTTAGCCTTTTGGTGTCACACTAAACCTAGTCTGAAGAAAGGAAATTGAAATAAATTACAGGAATTGAAAACTAAATCTAAATTGCAGAATTTAATAATTAACTACAATTGCATGAATTGAAATCTAATCTACTTTTGCAAAATTGAAATTGCTAAATTGAAATCTAATCTACTTTTGCAGAATTGAAATAACAGAATTGAAATTGCTAAATTGAAATCTAATCTACTTTTGTAGAATTGAAATATATTCTAAAACACCTGTCAATGCCCTTCCTTAAAAGGTCGTCAAGCTTCTGCTACAGGAATTGACAGCAAAATGAAATATGTTAAAAATGGAAAGTTGCTAAAATAGAAAGCAGGAAAAACATAAAGGAAAATGCTTAATATGATTTGTCAGCTGACATACACACAAATGCTATACACAAACATAATAGGAAACATAAATCACACAATACAAAATAAAAACAAGAAAATGAAATTTGGCAAGCAATCTATTAATTCTACTGCAACAAAATTATAGATTAAAACCTGCCATAAAATCCCTCCTTCTAGATCTGAAAGTGGGCCCATACTTCCTGATCTAGAAGGAGGTGAAAATCACTTCTTAACTAATTAACACTCAAAACATAAAATGATAAAATACTGCACTTTTATTGATGACAAAACATGCTAAAAACTGTTACAGAAAATCATTGTACAGTCCTAATTACTGCTACTGAAAATTCTCCTCTATTCTAATTTCTAACTGGCCCAACCAAGGAGAGAGCTATGTTATTTATATAAATATTTACAATATATCCCATGCTCAAATCAGCCTATGTGCTATTTTTACAGTCATTTTCCAATAATTTTGGATCCAAAATAAATGCAAATCTGGACAGTTTGTGTTGCAGTAGTAGTCATTGGTCCTTAGAAAGCATCTTCAGTGGTGGGAGTACACGGGAAGAGTCTAGAAATATCTCACACATCATTATCCACTTCAGAATATGCCATTCCTATCTTGAAAACAACTTTCTATTATGCTACAGTTTTTCTGGGTTTATCCTAAAAGAGGATCTGAATTGATATTTTCCATGAATGGTGGCTTTGGATGGCAAGGACGGCAAAATCATATGGGAGATATTTTTCTTTACCTTTTCCAACCTTTATTTCCCTTTTTATAGCTTTAGAAATCGGTCAATAAGTCAAAAAGCACATTATGTTTTCATTCCGAAGATAAGTGGCTTCATTCCGAAGACAATGCAATTCTCATTCCGAAGATCGCTCATTTCGAAGATACTGTAATTCTCATTCCAAAGATACTGCAATTCTCATTTTGAAGATACTACAATTCTCATTCTGAAGATCCGCTCATTTCGAAGATACTACATTTCTCATTCTGAAGATGTCTGCTCATTTCGAAGACACTATGTTTTCTCATTTTGAAGATATCTATTCATTCCGAAGATACTTCGGAATGAACAAATGTGTACTTTTCAAGTGATTTCTTTTGCATCTCTCAGGTGGGTTATCTCCTAGGATCAGATTCCAATGGTCTTCATCTCTTTCATGCCTTGTTGTTTATTTGTAGCTTGCTGGAATTTCATGCCTTGTTGTTTATTTGTAGCTTGCTAGAATTTACATGGTAAATTACTGTATTTTCCAGTTCTGCTGCACAGTTGTAGAATATTGGCATTTCTTGCAAATTCAATCAAATTAGAACATGGAAAACTTATTAAAATATCAACATGAAGGAGTACATCAATCTGCTACTAAATTTATACACTTCATTCACCAAGTAACCATGCTGAAATAGTGCAACAATGCTGCACAATTGCCCTTGCTCTGTTATACCCTGTTGTTGCCTATTTAGACCATGTGGGAATGCTTCTAAATAGGTAAGATGTCTTCTGTAGTCCTTATGAACTCATTCCATCCATATCCTCATGCTTTGCTTGACAACTTCAAGGTGTTCCTATAAAGTGATAGCTTGCTGATTTTTATATGGCTGTTTTTTCCAGATTTTTAGATTTATGACAGTCCTAAACTTTTGTCTTCAATGTGGATTTGAAACAAGTTGAAGGGCAGAAAAACATTCAAAAACCATTGAGAAGTTAATGGATATCAGCATACCATATTTGGTTAATTGAAATGCATGTTATTACTTGCTACTTAATCAAGCAAAATCAATCACAAAATGCTGAAAATAGTCAAAAACAGAGATATAGTATTCCTAACATAAAATCATTCAATCTCTTAACAAATAGTATATTATAGTCAACTATTTGGCAATTAACTTATCATATGGTAGTCAAACATTGTGCAATAATGAGGCATTCTTGGGCCTCATCATCCCCCCAACTTGAACTGATGCATGTCCTCATGCATCTTAGTAGGCCATAGTAATATGCAGGTTTTATTCTTGTGAACAACATCCTTTGCTACTCGCTAACTGAGAAATTCCTCCTTGCTGCACTATATCAAGTATTTTGCAATTAAGCACATGTATGAATTTTTTCTATTTTTTTACAAGTTTTAGTGCTGCAAGGTACCTCTTAAAGGCTTGATATCATATGATTCATCTTGCAATAGTCTTATTGTGGAACCGTATTTGGCAGATGCACTACTACTGATGGAATTTTCTATTCTTAACAACATTTCAGCTTGAATGCTTATTTTTGTTGTTTGCACCTTTTGAACAAATATTTGATTTGAAATGCCTGATGGATGTACTTACTTGTGGTAGAGCCTTATAAACCTCAATATTTGATGTACCCTACTCTTTTTGCTATTCTATAGCATTTTCAGCAATTCTAGTACAGTTTCTGCTCATTTCGAAGATATCCTACTCATTTCGAAGATACTGCATTTCTCATTTCGAAGATCTTCAAAAAATACAGAAATGACCTCCTATGCAAAAGTTAGCTACAGATTCTATTGTGGGTCCATCTCTAGAGTGTATAAGCCTTCCATAACATCAAAAATCCATTCTTCATCCTTTTGTTTAGATGCTATTCTTTGTTTTGTATGTTGTTGTTTTATTCCAGTAGTACTAAAATACAACCTTCAGGTGCATTTTTTTTATTATCTTCAATTTATTAGACAATTGTGAGATATAAACTTGCAGTTCTCCTTCTAAAATTTGCCCTACAAATTGAAATATAATTGTTGCCATGTCTATCCCAAAATCAAGTTTTTGCACAATTTTGGAATTTCTATGCAATTAATGGCATAAGGGGGTGTTTCTTGACATCTTGAACATGTTCCTTTTTTTCAACTTGTCACTATTGTATGAATAGTTTATGCCAAATACCGACTATCATACACTAAATGCTAAATGTTTACTATGAATTATATGCAAGAAACACATACCTTACTATCCTAAAAATTAGTCATGCACCTTACAAGTCGCTTTTGATGATTGTTAGCAAGCTATCTGAAAACATAAACAAACATAATACATGTGCAGTGTGATATTTGTACAATGGTGGAATAATGATGGGTAGATCAACAAGGCAATGCATGCCGAAAAATTAGTTTTCATGCAAGCCAACTCAGTAGCGCCTCCAAGAAGGTTTTCACTCATCGAATTATTCATTTTTTTATATTTTTTTTATTTTTTTCATTTTTTTTTTTCATCTCTTTTTTTTTCATTTTTTTCATCAGAAGAGGCTACCATTTCTGGTTTTCAACCAACTTCTATCCTCTTTTTTTTTTTTTCAAGTGCTTCAATCAGAGAGAACATATCCCACTCTTATTTGGATAAGACCAATCCTTATTCTGCAAAAACATGTCAATTGTTGTGTGAAAACACCATCTCTTTCTGTTGAAACCTGCAACATTGATGCAACCTTCCTTACTAGATGACTAGTAAGAATCTTCTTACATCATTATTGCCTCCTTATTGCTGGAATATGAAGTATTGGCTCCATTGTTCCTCTTTCTTGCTGAAATTGATGCTTGTCCTCATATATCCCCATTTTGTGGGACATGCCTTTGCTGCAAATTTTTTTCTCTTTTTTTTTTTTTTTTAATTTTCTTGTCTTTCTTGTACCAAAAAAGGAAGTTCACAAACAAGACTATTCTTATTTTTTCTTTTCTTGTATTTTTTCCTTCTTTTTTTTTTTTTTCAAAATTTTTATCATCACTCTGAATCTGATATTGAAGAGAAATTCTCTTCCCTTATGTGTACATCCAATGGAATATCCTTCAAGAACTCCTCCTTAGTTAATGGTGCATGGTATACCCGAAGGCAATGTCCATTCACCACTAGCATCCTCCATGAATTACCAATGGAAGAAAGAAGCACTGCTCCATATCTAAAAACTTCTTCAATCAAGTGTTGTCCATGGCTCCTAGTCTATAAAATCTTGTCAATCTATTCTTGAAACAATTAAATACCAATTCCCAAAATATGTTAAGTGCTTACATCAAGATAAAATCTTGATATACCCTTGTAATTCCATGTAAAGAGATTGAAATATTGTTTCAAAATAGCAACAATTTTGCTTTTTTTTTATAAGTCAGCCAACTAATAATGTTCAAGAATTTTCTTGGCTGCACTTCAATTTGTTTCATTCCTAGGAGGACAGAATTTACCCCTTTGTAAAATGAAAGTAAATTTTCTATGTGCAGTTTTTCTCCTTTATCCAAGGCTAATTTTTGTGTGTTTGGACTAAATGTTTTCTGTGTATCTCCATTGATTTTTGTCTCTTCAAGCTCAGGTAAGTTCTTATTTTAGCACAGTTGGATGTTGCTGCAGTCAATAACATTTTTTGCAGGTTTTTTTCTTTTTATACCAGATTCAGCTACATAGACAGGGGTTGCCTATCCTGTATTATTCAGAATGATCACAGGTTGGGCTAAAAAAATATTTTTGGTTTGCACAATAAGACAAGAAGTGTACAACTTTAGCAGATCAACTACTTGTTAGGTAGGATCACCTCTAATGAGATCAACTATTGTCTATGTAGGCTAAGAATTGCTAGGTTGCGGTTTAGCGCGATAAAATCCAAACAATCTTTAAGTAATAATGAAAAACTCTAGGATCATCAAAAAGTTGTAAACTCCTATTTTGATTGTGCAAAAGTTTTTGTGATTTTTTTTTTAATAGATTCAGCTTACATAGACAAGGGTTGCCTATCTAGGTTGGGTTGAAGGTGGTGGTTGTTTGTTTTCTAAATGGACTGAAATGCAACTATCAATAATTATTATTTATACCAGTTATTACATTCAGATTTAACTTTGAACTTCATAACTTAGCACAATAATAATTATTTGACTGCTTTTACCCTCTAACAACACCATGTTCCCCGGAAACAACACCAAAATGATGAGTGTCGTTGAGTCTCATCATTTAATCTCAATGATTTATCAATTCGGGGTGGTGTCCAAGGCTATCTACGATAGAAGGCTAGGGCAGAGTACAATTCAAGCATTCAAATTTCAAGCATTTATTGGTGAAGTAGATTTTGGTTTAGCCTTTTGGTGTCACACTAAACCTAGTCTGAAGAATGGAAACTAAAATAAATTACAAGAATTGAAAACTAAATCTAAATTGTAGAATTTAACAATTAACTACAATTGCATGAATTGAAATCTAATCTACTTTTGCAGAATTGAAATTGCTAAATTGAAATCTAATCTACTTTTGCAGAATTGAAATAACAGAATTGAAATTGCTAAATTGAAATCTAATCTACTTTTGTAGAATTGAAATATATTCTAAAACACCTGTCAATGCCCTACCACAAAAGGTCGTCAAGCTTCTGCTACAGGAATTGACAGCAAAATGAAATATGCTAAAAATGGAAAGTTGCTAAAATAAAAAGCAAAAAAAACATAAAGAAAAATGCTTAATATGATTTGTCAGCTGACATACACACAAATGCTATACACAAACATAATAGGAAATATAAATCACACAATACAAAATAAAAACAAGAAAATGAAATTTGGCAAGCAATCTATTAATTCTGCTACAGCAAAATTATAGATTAAAACCTGCCATAAAATCCCTCCTTCTAGATCTGAAAGTGGGCCCATACTTCTTGAACTAGAAGGAGGTGAAAAGCACTCCTTAACTAATTAACACTCAAAACATAAAATGATAAAATACTGCACTTTTATTGATGACAAAACATGCTGAAAACTGTTACAGAAAATCATTGTACAGTCCTAATTACTGCTACTGAAAACTCTCCTCTATTCTAATTCCTAACTGACCCAAACAAGGAGGGAGCTGTGTTATTTATATAAATATTTACAATATATCCCATGCTCAAATCAGCCTATGTGCTATTTTTACAATCATTTGCCAATAATTTTGGATCTGAAATAAATGCAAATCTGGACAGTTTATGTTGCAGCAGTAGTCATTGGCCCTTAGAAAGCATCTTTAGTGGTGGGAGTACACAGGAGGAGTCTAGAAATATCTCACACATCATTCTCCACTTCAGAATATGCCATTCCTATCTTGAAAACAACTTTCTATTATGCTGTAGTTTTTTTGGGTTTATCCTAGAAGAGGATCTAAATTGATATTTTCCATGAATGGTGGATTTGTACGGCAAGGACGACAAAATAAGATGGGAGATATTTTCCTTTACCTTTTCCAACATTTATTTCTCTTTTTCCAGCTTCAAAAATCGGTCAATAAGTCAAAAAGCACATTCTATTTTCATTTCGAAGATAAGTGGCTTCATTTCGAAGACAATGCAATTCTCATTTCGAAGATCGCTCATTCCGAAGATACTATAATTCTCATTCCAAAGATACTGCAATTATAATTTTGAATATACTACAATTCTCATTCTAAAGATTCGCTCATTTCGAAGATACTGCATTTCTCATTCTGAAGATGTCTGCTCATTCCGAAGACATTGTGTTTTCTCATTTCGAAGATATCTGTTCATTTCGAAGATACTTCAGAATAAATAAATGTGTACTTTTCAAGTGATTTCTTCTGCATCTCTCAGGTGGGTTATCTCCTAGGATCATATTCCAATGGTCTTCATCTCTTTCCATATGTGAATTCCATGCCTTGTTTATTTGTAGCTTGTTGGAATTTACATGGTAAATTACTACATTTTCCAGTTCTGCTGCACAGTTGTAGAATATTGGCATTTCTTGCAAATTCAATCAAATTAGAACATGGAAAACTTATTAAAATATCAACATGAAGGAGTACATCAAGTTGCTACTAAATTTATACACTTCATTCACCAAGTAACCATGCTAAAATAGTGCAACAATGCTGCATAATTGCCCCTGCTCTGTTATACCCTATTGCTACCTATTTAGACCATGTGGGAATGCTTCTAAATAGGTAAGATGTCTTTTGTAGTCCTTATGAACTCATTCCATCCATATCCTCATGCTTTTCTTGACAACTTCAAGGTGTTCCTATAAAGTGACAGCTTGCTGATTTTTATATGGCTATTTTTTTAGATTTTCAGATTTATGACAGTCCTAAACTTTTGTCTTCAATGTGGATTTGAAACAAGTTGAAGGGCAGAAAAACATTCAAAAACCATTGAGAAGTTAATAAATATCATCATACCACATTTAGTTAATTGAAATGCATGTTATTACTTTCTACTTAATCAAGAAAAATCAGTCACAAAATGTTGAAAATAGTCAAAAACAGAGATATAGTATTCCTAACATAAAATCATGCAAACACTTAACAAATAGTATATTCTAGTCAACTATTTGGCAATTAACGTATCATATGGTAGTCAAACATTGTGCAATAATGAGTCAAACATTGTGCAATAATGAGGCATTCTTGGGCCTCATCATTTGCTACCAAAAAGCTACGCCATTACATGTTGAGCAACATGACGTATGTTGTGTCTAAGGAGAATCCATTGTGGTACATGATGAGTCATACTTATCATAGTAGCCACACGATGAAATGGATCATGTTGTTGACAGAGTTTGACATCAAATTCATTGGATAGAAGTCCATCAAAGGTCAAGTCATCATCGATAAACTAGCAGAGGCTCCTCTCAAAGATGATTAGCCTCTGACCATAGAGCTACCCGATGATGGGGTCTTCCATGTCTCAGAATTACCAGATTCTGATGTGCCTAAGTCACAAGACGACATAACCTTATTCTTCGATGGTTCTAAATGTGATCAAGGAGGTGGCACGGGAATTGTATTCTTCACACCACAAGGGGCTCCAATGCCTCTATCATTTAAACTAGATTTCTCATGCACCAACAACAATGCCGAATATGAAGCCTTGCTCATAGGTATTTAGACATCAATCACCATGAACATCAAATGCTTGAACATCTTTGGTGATTTGCTATTAATTGTCAACTAAGTAAAAGGGGTATTCCAATGCAAATGCCCAATTTTGCAGGCCTACAAAGCCCTTGTGGACAAATTCCTGGCAAAGCTTGAATGGTACGACATCGAGGCACTCCCTCGATCATCAAATAATTTTGCAAACACTATGGCTTCCTTGGGGTCACTAATCCCGTAATACCCTTATGGTGATATGACAACCATTCAAGTCAAAACACTATCACAATCCGCAATGGAGAATGTAAGCTATAATCTAATGCTAGGAATCCACTTGATCCAGATTGAACCATCTCAGGATAGGTTCTCTCGAATCCATGATTTTATGAATCAAGCCAACTGGGGGTCCTTGTTCTCCCATATTCCCCTTAATAGCAACACAATGCTATTCTTACAGGTTCTTTTCCACTCAGATTTTGCTAGGGACAAACTTCAAGAGGGATTGGCTGTTAATACCATCGATGCTTTTGATCAGCAGGATTGGTACACACCCATAAGAGACTACCTCAAGTTAGGTAACCTCCCACTTGGATTGACGCATGCCATAAAAATATCATTCAGACAAAAAGCGACAAACCATGTCTTGCTAGGAGACATTTTGTACCATCGAAGCTACGAAGGAATCCTCCTCCATTGCTTGGACTAGCAAGAGTCCGCTTGGGCGATCACCCAAGCGCACAATGGTACATGCGATGGCCACTTCAATGGTATGGCCATCACAAAGCACATTCTTTGCATGGGCTATTATTGGCCATATTTAGAGTGAGATTGTTGTGCATATGTAAGGAAGTGCATAAATTGTCAACACCATGCTAATTTGACACATGTACCTTCTCAGGCCTTGCATCCAATCCAATAGGCTTGGCCATTTTCACAGTGGTGCTTAGATATAATAAAAAAGATCTCCCCTGCGTCGTCAGGTCATCACACGTTTATCATAACAGCCACAGAGTACTTCACCAAGTTGGTGGAAGCAATTTCGCTTACCTCTACGGCTGGAACCCGCATTGCGAATTTTATTTTACATAACATCATATGTCATTTTGGTATTCCATCCAAGATCATCTTAGATAATGGGACGCCATTTAAAAACAAATATGTGTGTGCTTTGACAACAAAGTACAAAATTCAGCACAATTTTTCAACACCCTATTATCCTCAGGAAAATGGGCAAGCAGAGGTGTTAAAAAAAATGCTAGTGGCCATCATTAAAAATACGGTCACATATAGTCATAAGGATTGGCACATTTAAATACCACTTGCTCTGTGGGCTTATCACACTAGCATTTGGATGCCACTAGGGCAACTCTATTTTCACTGGTGTATGGCTCCGAGGCAATCATGCCTCTCGAGTTGGAAATTCCTTCCCTACGCATATCAATGCAAGATTTCATCTATGATGACACTGCGTTGTAGGCCCGGTTAGACTAGCTTACGTTGCTCAACGAATGACGCATCAATGCTTTCGAGCATTTACGTATCTACCAAGAGCAACTTAAGAAAGCATACAACATGAAAGTTCACCTGAGGGACTTTCAAGTTGGTGACCTAGTCTTAAAAGAGAACCAACAAAAATCTAACTTGCCGCCCCATCTAAGGGACAAGTTCATGGTAAACTGGTTAGGTCCATATGTCATCAACAATAAAATAGGACCTGGAACATACTGGCTCGCCTCTCTTGAAGGAATCAAGGAAATAGAACCCTTGAACATCAATCATTTGAGTCCATTTCATATTTAAGAGTCATATCCCAACCAAAAAGCTCCAAGGATTCCTATTATCGCTTGGTCAACCCCAAAAATGCCCCAAAGGTGTCCATAAACCCTTTGGTCAAACCAAAATCTCCAAGGATTCCCATAATCGCTTGGTCAACCCCAAAAATGCCCCAAAGGTATCAATAATCCCTTTGGTAAAACCAAATGCTCCAAGGATTCCCATAATTGCTTGGTCAACCCCAAAATGCCCCAAAGGTATCCATAAACCCTTTGGTCAAACCAAAAGCTCCAAGGATTCCCATAATCGCTTGGTCAACCTAAAACACCCCAAAGGTATCCATAAACCCTTTGGTCAAACCAAAAGCTCCAAGGGTTCCCACAATCGCTTGGTCAACCAAAAAAAACAAATATTAAAAAACAAACAATAACAAAAGATAATCAAAAATAACAAAAAAAATTGCATCTCACTTCCATGCATACTCTTAAAAATCAAAACACAAAAATATAATAAACTGCATTAGGCATCGCATCCATACATGGCATATTTGTTGGTCATACAAGTCATAAGCACCATAGACTGTAATTGCTAGGCAATTCCATCATTTTCTACATTCATTCCACTTTGTAAATAGTCCATAAAAAATAAACACCATTCACATTTTTCACCATATCATAATCAGTTGTCTTCTAATGTATCTAGGGCTTTCGACATTCAATTGTCTTTAGATTTCTAGCCAAGAACTGTACAAATTCAGACAAATTTTTACAAAGGTAGAGTTTTACTTGGATCACACCTTGTTATGTAGCATCCCAACACAAGTTAAAACACATAAAAAATTCCCAAGTTGTGTGAACGTGAGAGAAACCTACAAAGTAGTCTAGGGTACTATAGGTGAAATGTTAGCCTGTTCATCCCCCTGTGCGAATGGTGAGAGAATGCTAAGAATTGACAAAAGGACAAGCTCTTACCCATCCAATTCCCCATAATAAATAGTGGTCTTCACCACTAACAAAAATCCCAATCACCTTTGGTCCCCAAAGTCGTATGGATTCGTACTACACACCCTTGACAAGGATGGGTAGTCATCCCCAAGGCCTAAAAGATCAATGCCATTACATAATAATATCCCCAATCACCTTTGGTCCCCAAATTCGTAAGGATTCGTACTACACATCCCTAAAAAGGATGGGTAGTCATCCCCAAAGCCAAACGATATCAATGCCATTCATAAGCCAACAACTTACAAACTCAACTTTGAAACCTAAAATGCAAAATCAAATAACAGTGGTTATCAGCAATATTCAAAACCCCTTGCTCAAAAAAGAAAAACAAAAGAGAAAATAAATAGTGATTTTCATCACTATGTATGATAGCAAGTATCCCAAAAAGTTGAGCAACTGAAAGACGCCTGAGCTTGAATCCCTAGAATTCTCAGCATTTGAAAAATCATCTAGGTGATCCTCATTACAGGTTTTGTGGATAGCCTACCTGGCAATGGTGATATCCTAAATGCATGACGATATGTCTATCACATTAGCTTTGTGTGTGTGTAGACCAATGTTTGCATGTGGATGAGCTAGCCTATGGTACCTTAGATTGTCCTATGGATTAATCTTACTAAATACAACAAAGGAGTTAGTGGAGCTAATTAGGTGATCCTCAGTACAGGTTTGATTGATAGCCTATCTAGCACTGGCGGTATCCTAAAAAATACCACATAAACAAACTCAATCGCACACACAGGGATGTGAAACAACTTCGTCAAACTCAATTCTGATTCGTA
This sequence comes from Wollemia nobilis, assembly GCA_028583015.1. Taxonomy (NCBI): domain Eukaryota; kingdom Viridiplantae; phylum Streptophyta; class Pinopsida; order Araucariales; family Araucariaceae; genus Wollemia; species Wollemia nobilis. Next base: position 382,347 of record JAQPPZ010002184.1, read on the forward strand.
CCTTGTTCAAAAGTCGTGTGAGCTAAATGTACAATCTTGGCTAGTTAGTTAAAACATTTGAATCTCGAAAAAACCTTAACTATATTCTAAAACAAATGTTGTACATGTCCATTCTTGCATCACCATTAGAAAATACAAAAAAAAAAATTCACACATGCAAAGTCATTCCACAAAGTCATCACATAGTACATAAAGCCAGTGAATCCTGTACAGTCTATGGTGCCACCGACAAGTTATCAACAAATAATTCCATCCATTCCATATGCATACATCATATAATTAAAAACATTGCATTCATAATAACACATGCCTACATCAAGTAACTAAAATGTGCATAAAGTTAAAACATAACAAGTGTATAAACAAAAATAAATTCATGTATATATATATCATCAAAAAGGCCCTCAGTCTACAATAAAACGGTCCTATGACCTAACAAACAAAATCAAAAACTCAAAAACCCCCAAGCCTAGGGCGTCGGCCACCATGATCATGCAAGATCGGTGCGACTGGAACTACCCCTAGTGGTGTGGGTCCTATGGGACCTCTCAGGGCAGCTGCTGCCAGCCCCCACATCACGTCCACTAGCGCTACCCTCACCCACCCAACTATGATGAGAGGAAGCAAACTGCTTAGTCTCACTATCTCTCGTTCGGTGCGAAGATCCACCTCCAGGGAGCACAGGTAACCACCCACCGAGAAAGATAATATCTACCTCCAAATCCATCTAATGCCGAACCAAATCCATCTCACTTTGATGATATGCAGCCAATGCATCATCGCACTGTGCCAACTGAGTCCATAGGAGACCCCTCTCCTACGAAGCATCTGTGTCCCCATCCCATCGATGATACGTAGCCAATGCATTCGCCCGCTCTGCCAACTAAGTCCACAAGAGATACCTCTCATGTGTTCGTAGTAGATCCTCCAATCGTGCTATCTTAGTGTGATACCTAGCCTCCATGTCCCCTAGGACTGCCTGGGGCATGGGCATATTCAGGATGGTAGGCTGCTCTGGCACCTACTGGTCCAGAGTGTCCTATATATATGGCTACTCTAAAACCCCTAGGTCATCCCAAATCAAGTCGTAAACCTCTACCATGTTCGCATCCTCCAGTGGATCCCCCCAAACCTCCCTTAATGCCTCTGCACCCTCACCACCTGCTTTTGCTACGTTCGGACCTCCTAGAGGCCCCTCACCCTGCCATCGCCACATCGTCCAGCACTAGTCATACTCAGAAGTTACCTCGACATTGTCCATGTCAGGGATGTCAATCGATGTATCCGACTCCTCACCTATCAGCTCAATGATCGGCCAGGCCAGCGTCCTCTTATCGCCTCGATGTTGATAGATCAAGGGCTCACTAGGAAATCCTTGGTGCACCCCAAACTGTTAAGTCACCCAAATGTATAGGAAGTACTCCTGCTCAGTCCCGTGCTGCCCGCTTAGCCATATCCCCCTGCGTACTCGTTGAAGCCACTCCCCAGCCTTAGGCCAGGCTGGATAGTCTCGGTATGGTCGTCAGACCACCTTCCCAGGAGCAAGCTATAAGGCATCAGTGTAGTGACTAACGTCACCTGCCCACCATCGACTATGCCCATGCTCCTCTGACCTATGCCATAATGTCGCATACCCGATCTCCTTGTCCACCATCTCTACCCGAGTAGTCCATGGCAAACCCTGTGGCCGCTCCACAGCTATGTGCTGCCATCCCCAACACTACAACAAGTAGCTACATCCAATCCCATTCTGCCTCCGACAACCTACCTTGTACAACTCATCATAGAGTTGTGCCAGTAGTGTCTGACCCCACCTCATAATCAGTGGATCTGAGGTCGGACACTCCACCAGTCTGAAAACTACCTCTAGTAGGTTCCATGGGAACCTCATGCATGAGGAGTCGAGCAATAGCATGTTGGAGATGAGGGTCATCAGTAATGCATGCCTCACCCCCAACATGCCCTTCTCCAGCCACCATCGCACCAAAATACCGCCAATCAAGCAATCCCCCTCTGCCCTCTCCATCGGACTATCCACCCCCATATTCACCCCATGCCCGAAGCACCGTGTCAGCACCGCCGTTCGTTGATCACGTGGAGTAGTCCGAATAGGAAGCCCGTCTATCGAAATCCATAGAATCCGATAGACATCCTCAAGATTCACTATCATCTCCCTTATTGGAAGATAAAAGGTATTGGTGTGGGGATCCCATAAGTTGATCAAGATAGTCAGATACGCCCGATCCCCCACAACAGGCTCTAACCGAGTCACATGTTTGAGCCCAAAAGCATCAAGACAATCCTAGTCCACCACAGTAAGCGCTGCTCGTGCGTCAGAGAATACCGTCGGCTGACGGTACCGACTCTGCACCACCTGAAAATAAAAAACAACACAAAAAAATTAACAACATGAAAGAAAAAAAAATGGTACAACAAAAACATTTAATAAATTTACAGCAAAAAAATTAACAAAATGTACAGTACACACATTCACAAAATCAAATAAACAATGCAATTCAAAAAAAAATATATATTCAAAATAAAAATTTGTCAGTTACCTAGGGTTTTTCACTTTAGTTCAAACTGACAAATACAAAAACAAAAAAACATATTCAAAATAAAAATTTGTCAATTACCTAGGGTTTTTCTCTTTAGTTCAAACTGATAAATACAAAAACAAAAAAACAATTCAAAATAAAAATTTGTCAGTTACCTAGGGTTTTTCACTTTAGTTCAAACTGATAAATACAAAAAACAACAAAACAAATTCAAAATAAAAAAAAATTTAGTTACCTAGGGTTTTTCACTTTAGTTCAAACTGATAAATACAAAAAACAACAAAACAAATTCAAAATAAAAAATTTGTCAGTTACCTAGGGTTTTTCACTTTAGTTCAAACTGATAAATACAAAAACAAAAAAAAAAATTCAAAAAAAAAAAAAAAATTCAGTTACCTAGGGTTTTTCACTTTAGTTCAAACTGATAAATACAAAAAACAACAAAACAAATTCAAAATAAAAAATGTGTTAGTTACCTAGGGTTTTTCACTTTAGTTCAAACTGATAAATACAAAAACAAAAAAAAGACATATTCAAAATAAAAAATATATTTGTCAGTTACCTAGGGTTTTTCACTTTAGTTCAAACTAATAAATACAAAAAACAACAAAACAAATTCAAAATAAAAAATTTGTCAGTTACCTAGGGTTTTTCACTTTAGTTCAAACTAATAAATACAAAAACAAAAAAACATATTCAAAATAAAAATTTGTCATTAACCTAGGGTTTTTTTTTTTAACCTTAGTTTAAACTGATAAAAACAAAAACAACAAAATAAAATCAATGTTTAAAACTAGGGTTTTGATCTTAGTTTAAACTAGGGTTTTGATCTTAGTTTTAACAAAGCAACACAAAGCACAAATTCAAACAACAATTTTTTTTTTTTAAAACTAAGGTTTTTCTTTTTGTTTAAATCAAAAAACAAAATACAAATACAAAAAGTACGATTTTAAACTTTAAAAAAGAACAAACAAAATAACGAGAAGGAGCACTCACCGGTCTCGCTTTGGCTCCGCCACTTGATGATCCGGTCCGTGAACTCATGGTGTCCGAGAAAATTCAACAGCGCTCCGCTACGTGAACTCGACCTCCTCCTCACAACTCCAAAACGCCAGAAAAAACAAATGCAAATGAGCCCAAAACCTAGTTTTGGCCCTTAAATAGGATTTTAGGCCTGTAATCGTTCCACCCTGGGATGAGCGTTCTAGTTAGCACTCGTCCCACCCTGGTACGATTACTAAACTGGTATTTGTCACACCTAGGGACGATTACAGAGCCAAAAAATTCAAAAACCACAAAAAACTACACCAAAATGCAAAAAAAAATAGCAATAAACTTGCCAAACAAAGGTACCTTTGCGCCTAACATTCTTGGAATGCATAACCGATGTCGAGGCCACACGTTATCAATATCCTACTCCCTAAGAAGGCTACCATAGCCGGACCACTCCTTAGGAGGAAATATTTTTGACAAGTTAAGCCCCAAAATGCGTCACAAAAAGGGTTAAAACCCACCAAAAATAGGTCAAATTGTTGGGAAACTGCATAAGCATTCAACGGAAAACAATTGAAGGCACCCTTACAAAAGTCATCTTGGGTCAAGCGACTTGTCACTTTTCTCATGTAGGTCATTCCCTCATCAATTCGTCGCTTGGGGGGGTAGTCACACTTAGTCACCAACCAATAAACACACACCCAATCAAGGAAATGGCATGCATTCAAAGAATAATTGACAAAGACAACCACGCTCTTGATTGGGAAAACAAACAAGCAAAAATCACAAGCTAATCAAACACTTGGTATTCTAGAATCATGAACTCAAGGTTCCCATAGACAAAAGGTTGTGCCCTTTGCCTATTCATGACTGAACAATATCCAAGATCAAGTAACACCTCACCAAAAAAAGGTTAACACTTGAATTAAGTTCCTTAGCTCATCAAAAGCAAGGATTCAAGAATGCATACCCTTTTCATACTTGGGGTATCAAAAGTTGGTTAGGTTATTGAGAAACCCTAATCATTAGTGCTTTGGTTATCTATTTTTGCTCAGCATTGCACCACGCACAACGCATCCCAAAAAGGGGCATCTATAGACACCAAAATAGCACCAATCTGATTATGTGTCTGCAAAAACTAGTCGAATTGGCATACACAACCCCCAGGGTATCCCCTAGAGATTAAACAGTGGTCCTAACCACTCCCATAGTAGTTTTGAAAGGTCAGAGGTCAATTTGGCACCTTTTAGGCACCCTGCTCCTTATTCGTTCCACCCTGGGATGATTACAAACTGGTATTCGTCCCACCCTAGGATAATTAGCAGTATTCGCTCTAGGGTGAGACGAATAGCAGGTTTGACGGGAAAAAGGTCAAACCTTAACAAATGGTAGCTCAGATTCGCCAATTAACTCCTCCTTCAGTGCATGGGAGTGTGAGTGAGCATTTTTGAGCTCAAAGAGGCAGTCATAGAGACAGTCATAGAGGCAGTCATGGAGCCCTTAATCAGGGAGGAATCTTCTTCCCCCTGGCAAGGCATGATGGCCAAGTGACCTTTGCAAGCTCATTCACAAAGACCCTCAGGTCTATAAAATGGTGAGTCTTTTCACCCCAAAAAAGGAATAGAGCAGGAGCATTTGGAGCAACGGAGTGCTGCCGAATCACATCCTCACCCATCGTTTGTACTTCTTACATCCTTGATCTCTCTTTTGGAAGGGAGGTTATTGGGTGATTATTGAAAGTGAAATCTAGACCCAAAACCCAAACATTTGGGCATAATACCCCACCCAATTTTTTGACACAACCCCATAAGAGTTTTTGGACCCTTCCCAAGTGGATTGGTGTCAAAAATGAGCCCCAAACGACGGGTGTCTTGCCCTCGGATGCCCCTTGCACTGTTGTAGTCCTAATCGCCTCACCCCAGAGCGATTAGAAATATATGATATATTTCCCTACTATTTATTTTGCATTTGATTTTAGGTTATTTACATATGTTGCCATTCAAGTTTCATGTGATTCTGATGAGTTTTGGCTGTGATTTTATTATCTCGCTTTTGCTAACATACAGGGAGCATCATCAGATACAGGGTGATCGAGGCCAAATTTTCAAAATATGACCTTCTGGGTCGTTCCAAAATGCCCCGTTTTGCCTAACTGCAACTTTGCAGGTGTTTTGGAGGCCCTTGGACAAGACATTTAGGAGGTCACCTTTTGATAGTTTATGACAGTCCTAATCGTCCCACCCCAGAGTGATTAGAAATCTGTGGCAGATTTTTTGACTGTTCCTTTTGTAGTGTGTTCTTGGTAATGTTTTCTTGCTTCTGTCAAACTTTTAGCTTATTCTGATATGTTTTAGTTATCGTTTTAATTATTTTATGCATGCATTAACCGTAGGCCTTGGGGATCACATGTTTCCCTCCATCCGCAGGTGCTACTAATCGTTTACTATTTCTCTGAATGCAGGATATCGACACCGGAGGGGCAGCAAGGAACTATAGACGCATTCACGCAAGCAGTGGCGACGTTTGGTCCACCCATTTTCAATGTGGGCACACGAAATATCCCCAAGGAGAATGTATCATTCGTGGTGTAACCAAACTCTGTCCAATGCTCATAGCCCCTGAAAAGGGAGGAGACGTATTGTAACTCGATCTCGAGCAAATTAATAAAATAAAGGGCTGCACTTTTACATTTTCTTTAAATCTTGTTTCAATTCGTTTGTTTTCCCTCTTTTCATGCATTCTCGTTCGTAGGACTTAGCGTTACATTTCCCTTTTGTTTGCTTCCATATCCTCGTGCTTTCAGGTAGTACCATGGTTTCTACTAGTCAATGTGTCAAGGTAAAGTCCTCACTTTACGAGATTAATTTTATAGATATAACAAATACTGCTCATGCTACCAAGAAGGCTAATGTTTTTAATAATCAAATCACACAAATATGGAAAGACTACTACAGCTATATGTTCTTTAGTGATGTAATAAATATGGGTTGATCAATCAGTAATGGAAGTTGTGGTTGCTTGGACGTCCTTGTTAGATGGCCCTTTGTACCAATTTTAACTTTTAGAATGGTGATATTAAGCACCATATTGAAGAGTTGAGACAAAAGGGATACATACAATTGAATGCATCACCTTGTAAGAGTTCGATTGAATACAAACTTTTATGTAAAATTATTATGAAAAACAAGTACCCAATTACTTGTTGAATCAACTTAGATATGTCAACTATTTTATTAAGATCAACCTCAAGTTAGGCTTGTGTGAGATGAGATTTACATCCAAGTATTTTAAGTTGTTGGGCCTAACCAAATACATTTTGAATGATAGAATTTTTACAACTATTGACTAAATCATTTGTAGCTTGTCTACCTGCTCAACATGTGTCTTTAATATTCAAAAAAACATGAGAGGAACATATGGATCATGTTGGGCAAGTTTTCGATACCCTATGTAAACACTAATTGGATAACAACTTGGGAAAGTGTTTATTTCATATGCAAAAATAAAATGTGCAATATGCATCATCAGTAATGAAGGATTTCATGTTAAAAATTTTAGATAATTTGAGACTGACCTACAAAAATGACCTTCATAGAGCTTTGTAGATTCTTAGGTCTAACTAATTTTTATGATTGGTTGTGTGATAGGCTTCTCCTACTTCGCATGGAACTTAAATTAAGTGAGAAAAGGAAGAGTAAAACCAAAGTTTAAGTGGACTAAGGTACCACAAATAATATTCTGATACATGACTCATTGACTTAGCTTGGCACTAATACTTGTATTTTTGGATCTGTAAAAACCATCATGGTATTTAAATTAAGTGAGAAAAGAAATATCCAAACCAAAGCTCATGTGTACTGAGGTACCACAAAGAGCATTCTGATACTTGATTAATTGAATTAGCTTGACACTACTACTTACCTTTTTCTATTTGCAACAATGATTTGAGATAGAAACTATCAACATATGCACTTGGTACATTCCTTGTTCAACTTAAGCATCTTGTTGCCTACCAAGTGAGATATTCAATGATATATTTTGAAGGTATCCTACATAGGAAAAAGAAATCCATGCCATGTCCCAAGTATGTTGTTAGTGAAAACATTATATTTTGAGAAATGAGATAATTATACACATTGATTATAGACCCTTGCAATTCCTGTAGATAGAAAATAAAGTCTAAAATAAATATCATAAAAAGAGGTCAATATACCTGCAACAATTCCACCTAAGCATCAAATATAATAAGGTAGTACAAATCTGGTTGTTGATGGCTTGAATTAAGATCTTCTTGGAGCATTCATTATCATTTTTTACTCTTTTGTCCATTTGAGTTCCACTTGTCAATGATTATACAAGAGCAACCATGTCTTCAAAAATGAATACCAAGAGACTAATCATAATGAAATAAACAATTAACTACCATCTACATGAAACTTACACTTGTATATGATTATACTAGTTGAGGATATTCATGTATCCATGTAGTTTCAACAAGAAGTTTGTAAGAGGTTTTATTTATTTATTTATTGATTTTAAAAGTGAAAATTCCCTTGCGAAGCCGCCTTGGTCTGAGAGACAACAAACAGTGGGTTCTACACCATCAAAGTCACCCGAGGGTCGCACCCGACCCTACCCGCACCAACATTATCAATTGGATTTTGGATACCCAATTCAACTTTTTGATAGGGTGGATATTTGAACCTGGGACCTCCCTTGGAGGATTGTCCTCTCCTCTCCAACTCACCTACAACACTTGGGTAAAAAAAACTAATTTATAGTGGAAAACACCCATTTCGAGGTGCCACTTTCAACAGGTTGGGCATAGGAGGAATGGAGCATTGTCGGCCTCTACCAGCACAAAGGACATTCCTAACTATACCATATATCTATAGTATGGAGACAAGGGGAATGGAACCAGGTTCAGCCTCTACCAGAACCCAGGGCATTTACCATTGCACCATAACAAGCAGACGTAAGAGGCTTTGGTTGAATTGAAACCCCTCTTATTGATATTAAAAAATATCAAATTCATTAGATAGAGGTAATGGAGGTTACATTTTTTTTATGCGAAAAACCCCTTGCGGGGCCGCTTTGGTCTAAGATACCACGAGCAGGGGGTTCTAAAATATCAAAGTCACCCTAGATTCACGCCCGACCCTGATCGCACCAACATTATCAATTGGATTTTGGGTACCCAATTCAAATTTTTGGTAGGGTGGAGATTCGAATATGGGACCCAAACAAAAAGGATCCAAATGTGCATTATATAAAAAAAGGAAAAAAGAGAAACAAAAGGTGTGTAGCCTAATGAGGCTAGTGAAAAATACATAACCCAAGGGGATGAGTGTAAAAGGGGTGCCCAAGGAGGCAATATGAAAAAGGAAATGCCTCAAGAAGCAATGTAAAAAAGGATGTCTAAGGAGGCATTGTAAAAAAGTAAACGCTCCACGAGGTGAGGAAAGTACAAAATAGTGCAATGTGGGGTGACAACCAAGTCTAAAAGATAATATGGTGTATTGATTCAAAGCGCATGAGGAAGGGTAGTGGGATAAAGCATTAGATGAGGTCAATAGATCAGGTGACCAGCTCGATATGCACAAGCCTACTCGAGTGTTGGATAATTGACATGAAATTTCGATAGGGGGTAGGATGCCTTGTTGATAGCATTCTAAAACAAAACCCTGCCAATGACATTTTTGAAAATAGTGCATGATAAAATATGGATTGGAGAGGTAGTTAATATTAACACAAAAATAACCTTAGAAGGAAATGGAGGAGGATGACAATGTAAGTGTATTGAGCTCCCCATAAACAAAATTTGTGTGGTTAGGGGGTAAGCTTAACGATACAATAGTGCCTATGATGAAGGGCTCATATCATGGTCTACCAAATTTTTTGAAAGACTCTACATGTGGTAATTTTTTAATATGTACATTATGTATGAGGTATTCACCTATGGCTGGATTCGTCATATACATAGAGCTATGTGGGATTTTAGGATGAGGTGAGGCAAGAGTTATGGAAGTGGTAGTTGTAGTTTAAGGTAAATTGATCAAGATAAGCTCAGTGGAAGTGAGATGAAGAGTACAAGCATGGTGGTGTATATTGTGAGGGTGAAAAAATGGAAGGGGGATTGGATGAAGGAGGTGGAGAAGGTGATGTGATAATAGGTTGAGGATTATATGTAGTAGATATAATAGAAGATGAAGATAAATGGAAAGAGAGTGCAATAGCTTGTGCAATGGTGGATGCAACAGGATATGAAGACTCTTGTGGTGTGGCAAAAATAGTGTATGAGGTAGGTATAATATGGTCATGATAGATCAAGCCCACAAAACCTTGGTCAATGAGATCTTGTACAAGATTCTAAAATAATTGATAATGATTGATATCATGACTATGATGGCGATGATAGACATAAAATTGGTTTGTATTAGATCCTAGAGATGTGGAGTTATGTGTATCATGTAACCTTAGATTAGGTAAGGAGAGTACTCGCACCTCAAGAAGTTTATTAAAAATGAATGATAAGGTCTTTACAAAAGGCATGAAGTGATGTTGGGACCGAGGAGGAATGTGTGGGGTAGGAAAAGCGGGTTGGTTTTGACATTGAGTGGGAGGAGAAGTAGCTTGATATGTTGGAGACTAGGATAAATATGAATATTGTTGTAAAGGGGGGTGATGTTGCTAAGGTTGGTGTAGGTGGTATGAATGTTGCAATGAATATGGTTGATGTTGGAAACATGGGTAAGATTGGTGTGAAGTGATGAGAGGTGCTTGGGAGACTTGTGGTAGAATATGATGTGTGTGATATGATGTGGTAGGGAAGTGGGTAGGAGTGTAAGATGGTTGAGAAGTGGAATATGAATAATATAGAGAGGATGGTTGTGATGGATTAGGGGTATGTTGGTATGGATGAGTTGGTGTGGATTGATCTAAAGGGAGAGGTGATGATATGCAGGTGATGATTGATTGTAAGTGGAATATTATTAAGTGTAAGTAGGTGGTGGTTGTTATGGATATGGTTGGGTGGGTGGTTGAGGTTGATTGGATGAATGTGTATGTTGATAAGTTGGTTGTGGGGGTTGATGATATTGTTGAATTGGTGGTTGATGATATGTGAGTTGGGAGTGATGATATGTGGGGGGTGAGTGATGAGATGGTAAAGTTGATGGTTGGGGATATTGAGGTGGGGATTGATGATGGATAGGAAATTGGTGGTATTGTGGGGTTGGTGGTGATTGATAAGTGGGAGGTATTTGATAGATTTGGTAGTATTTCAGGGTTGGTTTTTGGTATTATGTAAAATGAGCCATGGATGTGTGGAATGGAGGAAAAATGGAGAGGTTTGGTAAAAATAAGATTGTTTTCTAATTAAAACCGATAAATGCAAGTAAACAAAGAAATCAAATAACCCATATATATATATATATATATATATATATATATATATATTGTTGTTTTTATTAATAAAATGTAAAATAGTGTGGAATAGTAGATCATGCAAAAGTATGTGCAAAAATATGTTATGATGTGTTGGTATTTGGATTTGTGGATTTGATAATTGTGTTGACAATTTACGTGACAAGTTTTTGACAAGATTTTGATAAAAAAAAAATTGGTACTATTAATAAGGAAGAGGCTTTTAAAGGATTCCCACAAATTGTACAATAAAAATTCCACTTGGATGAACAAGACCAAAACTAAACAACCCTACAAACAAAGAGGGATAGACCAGAAAGAAACTACACAAAAACAAGACCCAAGAACAAGTACGAAGTGGAGAACTGAGATGGTTCTACCCTAACATACCCACATCTTGAGAAATAGTAGCATCAAAATGGGAAATATCCTTGGAGTAGTCCAACATCGTCTTCAGTGAGTCTTATATTTTTATTTGATTGATGTCAATGAGCTTCAAATTATGAAAAATAGAGTGTTTTTTATATTGGGTGTCCTTTGGGGCATAAACCTCATTAAAAACATTTCCCTATGGCAATCTCTCAAGAGAACATCGAAATTAGGATGGGGAGAGATATGGGATGAGCCATCATCCTCATGCTTTTTTTGCATAGACGTTTAGACTTGCGGGTACCTCTACCCTCTACCACACTGTTCAGTGTAAGGTCCATGTCCACCATACCATAATCAACCGCCATAGGATATGCATCATTACTAAGAGATGTTATAGATATAGGAGCATGACTATCATCACCAGAAGCCTTATCGCGAACACCTTTAGCCAAAACCTGAATCTTCTTGGAAACCTTTTTTGGGCTTAAGCCAAAGGTGAACGAGTAAATATCGTCACTACATTTAGTAGCCTTCTTGGATTCCACCTTAAAACCACCAACAATAAGGCATGGAATATCCATGAACAGTTTAAGGATTTCATTGATAGACAAACCATGCTTCAAATCCACCAGTTCAAACACAAGCAAAGCAAGGCCTTGATGGAGGTGGACCTGCCCATGACCGCCTTGCATGTCCACAAAGGATTTTTTCATAGACTGGAATAGAAACAAAGGAATATTCATGTGTTCATGATGACGTACATGATTTAGGAACATAGCATGAAAACTCCTAATGATTTTGACAATTTTTTGTTTACAAGATTTTGACTATTTTTTTTACTCAACAACTTTTTGACAAGTTGTTCAAATTTTTTGTTGTTTGACAATTTTGGGTTTTGCAATTTTTTTATGAACAAGTTGTCTTGTTTAGTTTGTTTGTTTATTTTTACAATTTTTTATTTTATAATATATATATATATATATATTTTTTTTTTTTTTAATTAAGAGTAGAAATTTAAATTAACAAGTCACATATTTTTTTATTAATCAATTATTATTATTATTATTATTATTATTAGGTCTTGATATAAATATATAAAGGTTTTGATTGTTTTTGTTTTTTTAAACGTGGGAAGGAAGGGAAGGCGCACATCATAGGGCACATGCCTTGTTTTTTTGCACTAAAATATACATTTTTTTTAAATTAAAGAAAATATCCTTTGAAGAAAAACAATCCCCTTTTAGGGGTGTTTCACAATAGAAATGTGCTCATGAGGGATGATCCTTTTTAACAAAATGAAGGATCGTGTCTTCATTTCTCATGTTACAATTATATGGGGGGTGTATTTTACATGTGTTGTGACCACCATTTGAAGTTGTGTTGAGCTCTTTTGAGTTGAGTTAAATTCAAAGCCTTACACATACAAACAATAACATGTTAGTGTGTTGTGACCATCATTTGAAGTTGTGTTGAGCTCTTTTGAGTTGATTTAAATTCAAAGCCTTACACATACAAATAATAACATGTTAGTAGCACCTATTACATATTGGAAGTATCAACAAAAACAAGTAAATATCATATTAAACCATAAAATATGAACATGTAAAAGGGCACCTAAGGGTGTTAGAGGTTGCGTATGATGGCAAGTAGACTAAGGAAAGTTTTGGATTAGGAATTTTGTAGCATAACCCTACCACAAAAAGGGATCTTCTCTCTTGTCCATGACCAAGGGTATATATTAAGGTTTTAGGGGTGGGTGAGTAGGATACCACATAGGCTCCACTTGGACTCCACATGGGCAGGGTAGGTGAGGGAAGGGTTTTTTTTTTTTTTTTTAGCGAAAAACCCCTTGCGGGGCCGCCTTGGTCTGAGAGACCATGAATAGGGGGTTCTACACCGTCAAAGTCACCCAGGAGTCACACCCGAACCTACCCGCACCAACATTATCAATTGGATTTTGAATACCCAATTTAGCTTTTTGGTAGGGTGAATATTTAAACCGGGGACCTCCCTTGGAGGATTTCCCTCTCCTCTCCAACTCACCTACAACACTTAGGTAGGTGAGGGAAGGGTTTAGAAGATGGTGAGATGGAAGGGATATGGGTTGGTATATTTAATTGCCTTGGAAAAGGGTAGCTTAGAGGAAGGGAAACTAATTTTAAATTAGTTTCCCAAGGCACATGGGAGAGTGTGGGGGTATTTTTAAAATTTTAAAATGTTGAGGTGGTTATCCTATGGCCAGGTGGTGTAAATACTCTTATTGAATTTTCATTAATTTTAAATTTAAAATTTCTTAAGGAAAGTACATGAGGGTAAAATATTACTTTAAGGGATTTATAGAGATTTTTAAGAGTAATTTTAAATTCAAAAAGGGGCGGGAGGATGTGTGGATAATTTTAAATTACCAAAAATGCAAAGTGGAGTAGGAAATAAATGAATTAAATAAGTGGGTTGACTAGGGGATGTAGGAGTAATTTTAAATTCATTAAAATTGCATGGGGATGTGTGGGAGGGTGTAGGAGAATTTAGGAATTAAATGAGGGGAATTCCTAGGGATTTTATTTAGAATTTTTAAATTAGACTAGGAGCTTATGATGGGATTAGGGATTAATTAAGGGTTAGATGAGGGGATTAGGGGGATAAACAAGGTAGGAGAAAATTAGGAGAAGATTAAAGAAATTGAATAATTAAAGATTTTAGAGAAAAAGAAGAAATTTATAAGAGAATAAAGATTTTACGGAACCTTAAAAGAACTTAGGAAAAATTAAAGGGAAATAAAATAGAATTAGGAGAGCTAAGAAAATTTAGAAGAAATTAGGGAAATTAGAGGGAATTTAGATATGTTTGGATTAATTATATTTTGTGAGGTAATTAAAAATAATATTTGGATATATTAATTTATAATTTATTATGTTATAAAAAATGCTAATTTTCGATGTTTATAGTATTCACTAAAAATTCATGATGGTAAAAAAAATAGAATATTTTATTTGGAGAACATCTAAATTAAAATCAAAATTACACACCATGGGAGAAAATATTGAAGATAATTTTTTCTAGTTTTAGTTGTACTTAGTACACTTGAATTATTAAAAATATTGGTCACATCTCTTTAGGTATCAAACAAAAAGGTGTCATTTGAGAAATTATTAAATATTATTTAACAGTATGAACTTGAAAGTTAGTTAAGAGACATATCATCAACAAAAGAGAAGGATATAGTACAAACTTTTTTAAGTATAATGCATTGAATAGGAAGAATCAAGACCAATAATCTCCTCAACAAAATTAAAGAAATTAGTCACAATATAAATAAAAGAATTATTATCAAATATTTATTGGATAAAGTGAAACAAAATCAAGATCTGCATGCAGGACTATTATGGCTAATCAAAAATATATGTTATTAAAAAATTATAAATTCATAAATATAAGATCCTATTTGCAATTGATCATAAAGAAAGCTAATTTTAAAGAAAGTATAATAATATCTACAAATAATACAAGGATAATGTGTATGGCTCTAGAAATCCTAAAAATACAAGAGCGAGTAGAGGAATCCAATGAATTGGAACCTATACTAGTAAATGCATATTGTGACACAAAAAAAAAGACTTAGGAGGTAGCTCAATTGGTTTAAATATAGTTTGTGATTGTTCATACAAAGCTTATGTTATAAAAATTGATAGTGACATTGATAGGGATTAGAGATAATAGAGATAATGATGCTTAAAGTTATCTTGATATTGATAGGGATTAGTGTGATGATGAGTTTGGTTATTTTGAAAGGCATACTAAAGCTATTACACCATAATTGCTAAGTAAAATAGGATACAAACAAATAAGTGTGAGAAAACATGGGCAAGGGATGAAAGAGCCAATTATACTAGAAATAAAATCAAAATATGAAGGTCTTAGATATACAAGACAAAAAAGGAGTAATGAATCAATGACTAAATTTGTGACAAGAAACAATGACATTAATTTTATGACAATGATTAATAAAACTAGTAAAAAAATGAAATACAAACATGTAAATAATGAATCATACAATGGTAAAATGAATTTTGTCCAAGGTTATGCGTAAGGGGTCAGCCCCAAAATATATTTATAAAAATTTGGTGAATTAGTTTCAAAATCCAGGTGAATAGTTTCGAAACACATGTAGAAGATTCACTATTATTAGGGGCAATGCTAAACATTTAAACTTAAAATGGTCAAATTATTATAAAATTGGGGTAAATCGACCCAAAAAAAATTTGCACCTAAATATTTTTGGCTAATGGACCCTGGTCAAGGGTCCCAAATATTAGCCAATTCCAAATTTTAAAAATCCTAATTTTAGCCAATTTTGCAAAAATAGCCACTATGCATAACCCTGATTTTGTCATAGGGAACAAGTGTAATTATTCATTGTTGTGAAATTTGTGGAGAACATAATAATTTTTGGAGGAAATTATCTATATACATAAGATAAATAAATGTTAGAATCTCCATTGTTGTGAAAATTGTGGAGGATATAATCATTGTAGAAAATATTTTCAATATAAAGGAAAGAAAATAATAAGTTAAAAATGGATTGTGGATGGATAATTATGGATGAATGGGATAACATGAAAAGAATGTTGTATGGTCTCTATTGGAGGAAATCAAGTATGATGAAATATAAATTTTGTTGAATGTTAAGAATAATGTGAGTATCACCATAGAGAAATATAAAATGAATGATTATGACCCAAGCATAGCTTGGAAGGTGACCTATGACAATGATTTTATAGAAGATATGGTTTTATGATTGTTCTAATAATTGATCCAAAAGAAAATATGATCCCAAGATGACCTAGAGGTAGTGACCTAGAAGGTGCTTAGAGGCGATCCACCTAGTGAAGATTGTATATATAAAACAATAACAAAGTTAGAGCTAAAGAACGAAGATAAAAGAAATAATAATTAGATATTTAAATAAATAAGTCTTATTACCAAATAATGTAATAAGAGGGGATATTAGAAGTATTTCATTATTTTATCCCTTTGTAAATATTTAAATTTGGGTGTGAATGTGATATTTGTATATAGTATGTGTCAAGTTAGTAGTGTTAGAATAAGAGAATATTCTCTTAAGTTCCACTAGGATAGACACTTGAGTTTCCACTCCTCCATGTGTCAGGAGAACTCTCAGTGGTGTCTTCATCAGGTCTGATGAGTTGTTGTAATCCAACGACTCTCAATGATCAACTCTGCTATTTATACAGAGTTGATCCTTGGAATAAATTAATCAGTTCCACTCTTCTCTTCATATTTTGTGTAATGCTTTGCATATCTATTATTGTGAAATTCTAACATGGTACCAGAGCAGGATAGATTTTGCTAGCATTCACTCTTGAAGGTTCTAGGATCTGGTTCTTTTTTTGCTTTGGATTTTTTTTTACTATCTTGCTTCATATATGTTGTAGTCATTTTATCCATATTTTTTTCAGCAAAATATTTTATAATATATGTATTGTTTTTTAAAGCTGATTCAGAACTCGAGGGTTTTATTTTTTGAAATTTTCTGCGCTCTTCCTTTACTCTTTCCAGAGCTTTCATTCTGTAATTTCTAGAGGAAGATCCTTTTTTTCAAAATCTCAACCCTCATTTTTTAAATGAAAGCAATCAATGCTTAGATATATCGCTGCATAATTTTTTGGCCCAAATCATTTTTGGAACTGCGTCTTTTTTGTGGCTCCAAACCATTTCACGTTGGCCCTTAATACGTGGCTTCCCTTAAATCTAAGCTTGGTGTATATTTTTTAAAACAATTACATATTTATTGCTAACCTTTTCTTCGAATCATTTTTTGTCTCTAACCAAATCTGAAGATTTTAAAACAACATCAAGTGTGTTTCTAAAATGTAAAATCTTGGCGCGCCACCTACGACGTGGTTCTCAGATACCTCCATGTCTCTCTTGGCGCCATTGCATCATATATTCTCACTGGGTGAAAGCATATCTGGCACTGGTATCTTCTCCATTTATACTCTTCACCGCAAAGGAGATTCACACTTGTTCTGCTATTTTCTTCATCTCTGGTTCGAGTATCTAATTTCGTGATTCGTCTAAGGTTAAGCATTCTTTTTTCTGACGTGTTCTACAGGAGATTTTTTTAGAGGCTTCTAACGTGTTCTGTAGGAGAGTTTTTTTTAGGCAGCTTCTATTTTTTTCTGACGTGTTCTGTAGGACAATTTTTAGAGGTATTTTTAGAGGTAGCGCTCATCTATATCGCTCCCCTCGGTGGCCCTTCCGAGCTCTCGCCTAGGGCACCAGAGATATAAAAAAAATTATTATTTTAGTAATTTTTTTATATTTTTATTCTCTAGATATTTAAACCCTGTCTGCGCAGGTGGCGTCTCACGACGTCCTTGGAATATCCCTCCTGCTATTTGCCTCCAGTGGTGGACGTCTTCCTCTTCCACACAGTCAATATCTACATAGAGATAAAATTTGTTATTTTTAAGCTCTCTGGTTTCTTTAATATTTTTTGTGCAGGTGGCCTCATCGGTTACTCGGCGTCCTTGGATCATCCTTTGAAAAATGGAGACCTCCTTTCTATTGTTTGTCTCTGCCTGGTTCGACCCAACGATGCATTAAGGAAAGGAGCTCTCAGCTTTTGGTTTGTTTTGGACGCATTATTTTCTCAGAGCCGTGGGGCTTTATTTAAATCCTCATTCTTTTATTTTGTAAAGGTTAAATACACTTCGATTTCGAAGTATAAATATGACTCCTTCTCAAAGCCTTTTTCATATTTTTTTAAAAAGAGGGGCCCTTTGATAAGTCGTAGTCATATTGTAACCATAATATAAAAGACTTTTTTTGGGGGGGTTTATGTGCAAAATAATGCACATTTGTGTCTCTTGAAGGGGGGTGCATATTTTTATCTATCTTTTCCTCAAGGTTTTTTTTCTTTTAGGTATTTAATTTAATAGAGGTGTAATGATTGCAATTTTAAATTTTTTTATTTTCTATGCTTACACTCTCTAATTAATAATTTACACCTATGTTGTTTATCATTATTTGAGGAAAAGCTACCTTCTATTTATCTTCTTATAATATTGTTATTGTTTAATTAATAATTTTCCAAAGGAGTTCTAGTTATTTTTTGAATTTCTCATATATTCTTTCTTCTCCTTTATTATTATTAATTTATTCAAATTAATATTAAAAAAAAGGAATATCTCACCTTTTATTCTTCTCTAAAGGTGTTATTAAAATTCTATTATAGAATTATGATCATATTTAAACATTAATGTGTTAATCTCTTCACTTTAAACACATTATTTTTTCTAAATATTTCCTAAACATAAAAGTTTAAGTCTTCTTCCTCAAAATATATTTGCCTACGTTCCATGTATCATTACCACTAAAAACTTATAGTTTCCCTCACGTAAGGGCGGGTTTTTGGAGGTACTTGGTATAAAGGCCTGGAATATATTTTTCATTCATCCATTTATTTTTTTTGGATATCTCTCTCACTTATAGTTTCCCTCTAGTAAGGGCAAGTTTTGAGAAAATCCAAAATTATAAACTGGTTGAACTCTCTGCATTTCAAGCCTACAACCCTTGACAAATTCTTCTCTATACTTACAGTTTCCCTCAAGTAAGGGTGGGTATTGAGAGGAACTAAAAGGACTTGGCATTTCTCAAGCAAACAATATTCGAACCTCAATTTACTTATAGTTTCCCTCTCGTTAGGGCAGGTATATTGAGTTTTAGTATATTGAAAAGCTTCATTTTTTCCCTTCAAACATTTGCATTAATAAAATTTGAAGTTCTAAGGGGGGATATATTGGTTAATTATAACTTCAAACTTTTCTTTTGTGTTAAAAAAATATGAACTCAATTGAACCTCTCACCCCTCATAACTTTCACACTTGGAAACCTAAAATTTTAAATCTTATCTCTCAAAAAGGTCTTACTCATTTGTTAGAAGAAAAGCAACCATAATTTGATAAAGAATATGAAATTTTTGTTCATAAAGGAAAAATGCATGAAACAATGGGTATTATTAGCTCTAATGTTCATGAAAGTTTGTGGTTTCATATTACAGATTGTAAAACTCCTCATGAAAGTTGGGAGAAACTAAAGACCTTATTTGGGAAAGTAGATCAGATGAGATCAATGCAACTAGAAGCTGAACTAACATCTTTGTCTCCTGAATATTTTAGTAGTATTGTTGACTTCCTCACTAAGTTCAAAGAAGTCCTCACTCAATACAAAGGCAGTGGGAAGACTAAGACTGAAGAAGAATGCATTTATCTAATCCTTTCTAAGCTAAATGGTATTTTTTCAAAATTTTGCTACCACCTTTATATCTACCAAAGATGCTCTTGGTGCAACCTTTAAAATGCCTTCTTTAGAAGAATTTTGTGATAGATTAACTAGGGAAGAAACCAAACTTGCTAGATATGAAATATCTTCTTCTTCCTCTTCTTCAAAAGCCTTAGTAGCCTCCACCTCTTCTAAAGAAAAATTCAAAAATAAGGAAAAGACTCCCATAACCTGTACTCACTGTAAAAAGAATGGTCACTCTACTAACAAATGCTGGAAAATATTACAACAACTAGAGGCAGCTATGAAGGATCAAAAGATAGAAAATAAAAAGCAAATAGGAAAAGCCCTTAATGTTCAAGGAAAAACCTCCAATTCTTCCTCTAATTATTGGGTCCTAGATTCTGGAGCTACTCATCACATGACTCCTTTAGATAAGTCTTTCTCTTCTATCTCCTCTAGCTCTACTTATAGCATAGAAGTGGGTGACTCTTCCTTCATCCCTATCAAAGGAAAAGGGGATATAACCATTGATGGTGGCTCCATAAACAATGTTCTCTATGTTCCAGACATTGCCACCAATCTCCTATCCATCTATCAGATTTGTACTTCTAGAAATGGGAAAACTGTTCTCTTCTCTCCAATAGGAGTTGAGATAAGAGATTTTCAAGATCCCCATTCTCTTATAGCCAAAGGGAATATTGATCATAACTCTCATATTTTTCACTTCAAAGGTTTTCAAAATCCAGAAGGAGCCTCCTGTTTTGTGGCTCATGGTGATCTTGAAAGTCAAATATGGCATGAAAGGTTTGGTCATCTTAGTTACAACTACCTAAAGGATTTGAGCACCCATGATATGGTTACAGGATTACCCCAAGTCTCTTCTAGTGATGGAGTTTGTCCTGGATGTGCTCTTGGAAAGCAACATCAAGATCCTTTCCACCCAAGTAGTTCTCTAAAAACCTCATCCCCTCTAGATTTAATCCATAGTGACTTAATGACCTTTCCTGAACCATATTTCAAAGGAGCAAAGTATGCTCTAACCTTTATTGATGATTTTTCTAGAAGGTCCTGGGTCTACTTCCTGAAATATAAGAGTGATGTTCTATCCCACTTTAAGGTTTTTAAAGCCTTAGTTGAAAATCAGGCATCTTGCAAAATCAAGAAGATTCACACAGATAATGGGGGGGAATACTGTAGTAATGAGTTTTCCATATTTTTATCCAATCATGGCATCATTCATCAACATTATGTCTCCCATAATCCTCAACAAAATGGTATTGTAGAAAGGAAAAACCGGACATTAAAAGAGATGGCTAATTGTATGCTCCATTCAAGAGATCTTCCAAAAGTTTTTTGGGTAGAAGCTATTAACTATGCAAATTATATTCAAAATCACACACCTCATAAAGCTCTTGACCATTTAACTCCTGAAGAAGCTTGGTCTAGCTTAAAACCATATGTTTCCTACTTCAATATTTTTGGGTGTACTACTTGGGCTCACATCCCAAAGAAGAAAAGGAAGGCTCTTGATAAGAAAAGCAAAAAGCTCATCTTTGTTGGTTATTGTGAAGAATTGAAAGCATACAGGCTTCTTGATCCCTCAACTCATGAGGTTTTCTTTCATAGGAATGTCCAATTTGATGAAACATTCCCTCAAAAAGATCCTCAAAAGCCCTCTTCCTCCATTGAGCCTTCTCCTATAGTAGAACCTCAATATTATGAAGAGCCAACTCTTGAAGTTAACTTGGTCATTGATAATCAAGATGAGGAACCTGTAACTCCATCTCAATGTCTTTCAACTCCTTCAACTCCTTCCTCTATGCCAAAATGGGCCTGCACCATTGTTAAAGAAGCTACTCCTTACATCCAAAATATTCCTTCAACCAGATCATCCAACCCCATAGGCACTGGTCTTGTATGTCAGTCTATTTCCTCTGATCCTCAATCCTTCAAAGAAGCCTCAGGTATTAAGGAATGGGATGATGCCATGGAAAACGAATTTTCTTCCTTGATCAAAAACAAGACTTGGGATTTAGTTCCCTTACCTAAAGGAAGGAAATTAGTTCATTGTAAATGGATCTTCAAAACAAAATATGGGCCTAATGGAGAAATAGACAAACACAAGGCTCATCTAGTGGCCAAAGGTTTCTCTCAAATTGAAGGTATAGATTATGCAAAAACCTTTGCTCTAGTTGCTAAAATGGATTCTGTAAGATTGGTTCTTGCTCTAGCTGCTTCCCATAAGTGGCATGTCTATCAAATGGATGTAAAATGTGCTTTCTTACATGGAGACTTAAAGGAAGAAATATTCATGGAACAACCTGTTGGTTTCACTCAAGACTCCTCTCTTGTTTGTAGGCTCAAAAAGTCTCTCTATGGCCTCAAACAAGCCCCTAGAGCTTGGTATGAGAAGATGGACTCCTTCCTTCTTTCAGCAGGTTTTTCTCATTGTGAGTCTGATAACACAATTTACATTTGGAGAAATGAAGGCAACATCACCATTCTTGTTCTATATGTTGATGATCTTCTTCTCACTGGTAGTAACTTGACTCACATACAGACTATAAAAGACTCCCTCTCTAAAAAATTTGAAATGGCTGATCTAGGTAAAGCTCATTACTTCCTTGGGATCCAAATAAGTCAAACCGATGCAGGTATTTCTTTGTGCCAACAAAAGTACACTCTAGATCTTCTACAAAGATTCAAAATGATAGATTGCAAACCTTCTCCTACACCCTTTCAATCTGGCATTAATCTTAGTACTTCCTGCTCATCCCCTCTATGTGATGCAACTCTATACCGTCAGCTTGTAGGGAGTTTGCTATACCTTACTCATACTCACCCAGATATCTCATTTGTAGTTGGCCTCATATCCAGATTCTCTCATCAACCTCACTTCAGTCATTGGCAAGCAGAAAAAAGGATCCTCCATTACTTGCAAGGCACTACTCACTTTGGGCTCTTCTACAAGGGAAAATCCATGGATATTATTGGCTACACAGATTCATATTGGGCAGGTTTAGTAGAAGATAGATGTTCCACCTCAAGCTATGTCTTTGTAGACACCAAAACAGCACCAATCCGATTAAGTGACTACAAACACTGATCGCATTGACATACACAACTTTCAGGGCAGCCCTCAGAGGTCAAACAGTGGTCCTAGCCACTCACACAGCAATTTAGAAGGTCGAAAAGTGAGCAGAACAAAGTTGGTCGTTTTAACAAGCCTTTAATCTAAAGCGAGTCTTTAACAAACTTCAAGCCTCAAATCCTAAGCAAACTTTAAGCCTTGAGGAAAGAACAAATCTTAAGCAAAGAACAAATCTTAAGCAAACTACAAATCTTAAGCAAACTTCAAATCTTGGCAAACTTTAAGAGCAAAGGAACTTCGGCCTTAGGCGTCGCGAAATCGCGACGTCGTGAAATCGTGACACCTCGGGGCCCAAAGGGGAACCTCGCCCGAAGTGTCACGATATCGCGACGTCGCGATATCGTGACACTTCGGGGCCCAAAGGGGAACCTCGCCCGAAGTGTCGCGATATCGCGACACTTCGGGGCCCAAAGGGGAACCTCGCCCGAAGTGTCATGATATCGCGACGTCACGATATCGTGACACTTCGGGGCCCAAAGGGGAACCTCGCCCGAAGTGTCGTGATATCGCAACGTCGCGATATCGTGACACTTCGGGACCCAAAGGGGAACCTCGCCCGAAGTGTCGCGATATCGCGACGTCGCGATATCGCGACACTTCGGGGCCCAAAGGGGAACCTCGCCTAAAGTGTCGTGATATCGCGACGTCGCGATATCGCGACACTTCGGGACTCGAGGTTCCCCTTTGGGCCCCGAAGTGTCACAATATCGTGACGTCGGGATATCGTGACACTTCGGTGCTTAAAGGTGGACTTCAGCATTCGAAAGCAGACTTGCATCAATCAAAGGTAGCATTTCGCCAAGCAGAGGCGGACATCCACCACTCAAAGGCAGGCATTAAATCGATCAGAGGCACCATCAAAGCAGTCAGAGGCTGACACCAAAGCATTCAGAGGCAGACACCAAGGCAATCAGAGACAACATTAAAACAACTTAACATAGACATTCGACAAGTGGCAGCCGAAGACAGCCATTTATGGCTCCTGCCTTGCATGCGCGCGTAGGTGGGTAGGTTGGCCGTTGGAAGACTGTCGCAGGGGCAGTCATGGAAGCCCAAGTCGTGGAGGACTTTTCTACCTCTCGGGCAGGCATGACCGCCACGTGGCGTCACTGCATACACTTTCAAAGAGACCCCGTGGGTCTATAAAAGGGCAGACTTTCCCGCTCAGAAGGGAGGTTACAAGCATTTTTAAAAACACAACGAAGTGCTGCTCATTTGACTAAACTAGATTATATCGATGGATTTTCACCTTCTTCATCTGGAATCTCTTGTGAAAGAGAGGTTGGTGGGTGGTTTCAGAAGCGTAAGCCGAACCTTCAAACCAGACATTGGATCATAGGAATCCATTAATTTGTCGACAACACATAATCTTGGATTTTGGGCCAATTCCTAGTGGATTGGCGTCAAAGTCAGATTTTTACGGGGCGGCCCGCTTGGGCACCCCACGCACGTTCTTCGTTAATTTAGTATATGCTATTTTTGAATATGTTAAAATAGTTTACGTTTTATAATATATGCTGCTTGCGAATATATTAAAACAACAGTTTACGTTTTACGTTTTTTTTTAATACATGCTATTTCGAATACATTAAAACACAGTTTTATCAATACATTGTTTCGAATACATTAAAACAACATTCTACGTTTCATATGCTTGAATACATGTCGTTTTTGAATGTTTTAAAACAACAGTTTACGTGTTTTATTCTATTAAAATGTGTAGGTCACCTATATGCATTTTATTCACTGTTTCAATGATTTTAGGTATATGTCTTTCACTAATTGTAAGAAGTAAATCTCTCATTCTTGCAGCAGGTGCTACTAACAGTTTATTGTTTTCTTGAATGCAGGAAGAACAGCAGCAAGCAAGGATCCATCAGGCATAAACGGCGGCAACACTTTGGCCCGCCTGATTCAAATGTGGGCATGCGAAAGAAGATCATTATTCATGATTGTAACTGAGAATGTGTAACTGAGAAGACATATTGTAACCGAGTTTGAATCATATTAATAAAAAGGGTTGTGCTCCTACTTTTAATTTGATTATATCTGTGTCATTTCATGTATCAATCTGGTTCTGTTTTCATTGCATCTTAATATTTCTTATTTTCGGAATCTCATGCTTTCAATGGCGATCACGGTGGGACCGTTCCCAGAATTGTAAATCACAGAAACTAATCAGATTTGTTGTGTTTGTGCTTAACAGGTACCCCTAATTTTTTTAAGCCGAAGGTCAGAAACAGCAAGTCCGGGCAGGAAAGAGGTAACAGTTTCTTCATTTTCTATTGTGATATTTCTGTTTAGTTTATTTGTTTATTTTTTTACTCTCATTTTTTTTTTTTAATTATTAAAGAAAGATAGAGAAAGTGTAGGTCAATTTTCTTGCTTTATTTACTAAAAAAATAAAAAAAAAAATTTCAAATTTCTACTTGTTGTTTTCCGGTTTGTAGTATTTGTGTGGCATAGGGAAAGTTTCTTTTTGCTGCTTGTTTCATTTTTTTTAAAATAAAATGAACCACACACACTGCACGTAGTAAATTAAACCAAGGAGCTGGTCGTAAAACCCCAGCCCTTGAGCAAGACCAACGGTGGGTTCATCACCACCTTGGCTTAGCTTTGCATCCATTTCCCCGATTGTCACTGTTGTTAGGCGTAAATCCTGACGAAAGCTGACCGAGTGTTGCTGGGGTGATTCCCATGCACGCGAGGATAAGTCTTCTATGGTAGGTGTCATTAACAGGACAATCCCCCTTCCGTACCGCCTATGTTCCACGTACCATCTGCTCTCACGTACCTATAGTTTCCCTCTCGTAAGGGCGGGTATATAGAGAGGTTGGTATATCGGTCCGGCAATGGTATATTGAAGGGGCGACCATTTATGGGAGTCATATGAGCCAACATTATGCATTTAAACGTTCTTCAAAAATTGCAAAAACAAAACAAAACATCAAAATGCACTAAACCAATTTAGGACACACTATCAATCCTTAAAAGAGATAATCACGGTTTTGTGTATGTGTGTGTTCATTTCTGCTTAGTGTAAACAAAAAGATAGATCATCATAAATGAGATAAAATCTGCTTAGAGAGTAGAGAAGCACCACAATGGTGTACACCCGTAGCCAAGCCCAATCAAGGGCAGACGCTGCGGAAGGTGCACAAAGAGAGGGCGCTAGTCGCCTTCGCTTTAGCCCTGAGGACTTGGCCATACCGCCTTGGCGGTCTGGCCTACAAGAAAGTCCACATCAGGCCACTTCAAAAAGGAACTATTGGGAACCCCCTCATTGGGGTATGCCCATTCAACACAGCCCCTTTCGGGAAGATGCTTTACATGTAGATCTTAATGTAAGTAGACAACCGCCTCTCGAGGCTAGATCTGAATGGCCGTAGCACGATGAAGCGCTAGAGAGGCATAGTGTCCATGAGGAGAGACAGCGTGAATACGCTACCTCTTCTTTGCCTCACATTCGAACAGAAAGACAAAATCCAGAGCGTAGGGCTCTTTACACAGGGCGAGCCAACTCCGCCCGCCCCTTTCAAACCCATGAAAGGGAATACGAGGAAAGCCATCGCATTCCTCGAGGACAACAAACAGTGTGGGAACCTTGCGTTTCCGCACCTGCTAGGTATCATGATCATACATCGAGGCCAGAGCCTCAAGTAAATGTCGCCTACCTCGACAGAGGGAAGCAACCCATTGAAATTTTAGATCATCAAAATCGAGGCAAACACATAGGAAAAACATTTAAGCCTCCTGAGCAAAAGAGAGCAGACCAAGTTGACCCGACAGTCGCCAGACATGCCGCCCGCCAAGCCCGAATCTCGTAGCTTGAGCAAGGTCATCAGGAGTTAGAGTACTTATACCGCCTGAATAAAGAGCGCATGCAGCGCGAAGCGGATGAGTTGCGCTATAAACTACCTGAGAGGGTGCCAACCCCTCGCACCCACAGAGAAGAACAATATGAGAGGCACAATCCTTTGGTGCAGGACAGGTCTCCGTGACCTCGTCAAGCTTTGCCTCCGAGACCTTATAGACCCGAGAGGGAGGCCACTCCCCGAAACAATGATGGGTACCCTCAACGGGGACTCAATCAGGGTCACAGGTCTCGCCTAGAGACTCCTCAAGAAGTTTATGAGGAGTACGAACCAGAAATAGAACGGGCCAAAATGCCCCATCAAGGCGGGAGGGCTGCCACTCGGCCACCCCCCCATAGGCCCCCAGTCTCCCATAACTCACAACGGGAGCAAACAAAAGAGGAAGAAATAAAATCTTTCGATGCATACAAAGCGCTATTAGAGCGTTTGGAGTCTGTGGAGACAAAAGCTTCTGGGCATCAAAAACCCACGTTGCGTCAACTCCGTAGTCATCCAGTGCATCCCTCAGTGCCCACACCTCTTTACCCTGAACATTTCAAGTTGCCTCAATTGGCAGTTTTTAAAGGTGAAGAGGACGCACAAGAACATGTCACAAGGTTCCTAAGTCAATGCTTCGGCATCCAAGATAATGATGCATTGTTGCTTAGAACTTTCATAACCACATTCGGAGGCCCTGCCTCGGATTGGTTCACACAATTACCCAAACACAGCATAAACAACCTAGATCAATTAGTAGATGCGTTTCTTGAACGCTTTGCCTTCAACACAAGAAAGAAGGCATCACTGAGTGATCTGGCCAGCCTCAGGCAATATGAGGAAGAAACAATGGCAGCATATGGGAATCGATGGAGGGCTTTGCTTTCTAAGCTACCCTACCATCCCCCTATGTCTGATCTAACACAGATGTTTGCACGGAGTTGCTTAAAATCAATCTTTGGTCTATTGCTGCTACAGCAATACGACAATTAGAAGAAGCTTTGGCGCAAGCCAGAGTTATAGAAGAGATTAAGATAGGCGAAGGCGCAATCGCCAAGCCTAAAAAGAAAGAGTGGAATAAAACCACTAAGACTGGGACAACGCAATCACAACCCACTGCGGTTAACCAAGTTGCGATAAATGCTCCCAAGCCTATGCAAGAAATGCAGCCCCAAAAGGCTAATTACCAGGCAGTGCCTCCTAGTTACGAAAGAGATAATAAGAAATAGGAGCAGAATCAGTAGCGTCGCCCTAGGCGACAATTCACCCCTTACACGGAGTCCAGGGACTCCCTATTTGACCGCTTGTCAGTGGCAAATTTAGTTACCCTTCCAGAGATCCAAACTGTAGACCCTAACGCTCCCAAGCCTAAGGGATACAGAGAGGAATTGTATTGTAGATTCCATAGGAGAAGGGGACATGATTTAAACGGATGCTAGAAATTCAAAGGATTAATCCAAGATTTAATCGACAATAAAACATTGGCCGTGGACAACCCCATAGCGCCAAACAATCAACAAATGGGGGTATTCAAGGACCCTTTGCCTGCCCACGAGGCACAGGCAAAACCTCTCCAGATTAACGAGGTGCGATAGAATCTTCCCATGCAAGGATTTGTGGGAATGATTAGCATAGTGACAAGGAACAAAAAGTACCCAGCAGCTGCCCCCGAGGTAGCTACGAGGGAAGTTCCAACGACGTCGCAGCCTCAGCAATGCCCAATGCAAGTACCTCCGCCTAGACCCGAGGTCACGATACGGACCAAACTCACGTAGAGTTTGCGGACCACATCGGCTAGGCTTTCCATTTACGAGCTTATTCAACAGTCAACACCTCATAGAGAAGCTCTTATGGAAATATTAAAAGCCATCGAATTACAGCCTCACGAAGCAAATTCTTTCAACAACTTCGTGGGACATGTGAAACGATGTACGGAGCCGGTCATCACCTTCAGAGAGGATGAAGTCAAAGCAATATCGAATGACACGGTAGATCCACCCCTGCACGTTATTGCACGGGTCAACGGGATCCCGTACAAGAGAGTGCTGGTAGATACTGGCTCATCCAGTAACATCATTACCACTGTAGCACTAAAACATTTAAAGCTGCCAACCTCTCATATCACAGCCTCCACATACACACTACGAGCTTTCAATGATGCAATATGCTCGATAGTCGGCACAGCTTGTTCTACCTATCCGGGTAGGACAAAAGACAATACCAACATTGTGCCATGTGTTGGAAGGTGAGATGGCTTACAATATACTGCTAGGGCGGCCTTGGATTCGGGACATGAAGTGTGTCCCTTCCATCGCTCACCAGTGCTTAAAGTATGCTTTTGAAGGAGAAATACATGTAGTCCCGATGGACTTAGAACCCTTCAAGTATTGCAATGCGGTACAATTAATGCCTCAGTCGACCCTCCCTTCAACGCATTTGGATTTCCAGTTAAATCCATCTAAACAGGGTCCAATACCGCAGGCACCACTGGTGACCAAATCACCAAAATCCCAGCCAGGTGAATCCTCATCATCTGCTCCTTCATTACCAACGCCACCTGTCATGGCTAAACAGAAGGACAAGGGAAAACAGATCATGGAAGAGGCTCAGCCCCTAGAAGAGGGTTTGCCCACAATATCAACGGTATCAACAGAGGAAACACCTAGCACTACGGAAGCTGAGATTCCTAAACCACCAAACATGGAATGGACTCAGGAAGGACTCCCGTTCCCTCCCTCCCAAGCATCAACAATCACTGTTGAAATGGCCAGCACAGGCCTGGGGGAGTACTTAGTGCAGAATGTTGTGGCAACGCCCGCATTAGAGTCAGTACAGGATATGGGGAGACCTCGCCTTCCCATAGGAACAGTTGTTCCTCTAGGTCACCCACCCAACCAGACAAATTTTGTGTATGGGGGCCTTGATCATGGTCTTGAACCATGCAAACAAAAGGAAGCAGACGAAGAGCCTTTTGTTGAAAACATCAACTATCTGTCAAACCCAGACTTTGCCCTAAAATATCTCGGCCAATGCAATTGGCATGGATACGGGCTAGGCAGATATGAGCAAGGGATGCGGGTCCTTTGCCAACCAAGATATCGGATGCCATATGATAAGTCAGGAGTAGGGTTCAACCACCCCTGCCCTTAGACATCTTGGTCGAAAATATGCAAGGCCTAGAAATAGGCAACAAGGGGGGATTGGCACCAGATCTTTATGCCAACCCGAATACAGAATATACATTGGGAGACTACCTCCCATGGTCAACAAACACCCTTGGAAACAGCAGTAATCCCTCTCCTTTGCTAGAGAGAGGCGAAAGTTCGGACATTAATCCTCAAAGAGAACATCAACGGCTTTCGGACATCTTTCTGAAGTTGTTCCCCTTAGAGGTTCCAGTTGAGTCAATACAGTGTCAAGAGAATCAGGTCCCTCCACCAAGAGTGGAACAACCGCAATGGGACCAGATTAACTTCCTGGAACAAGGAGAACCCTCAATGTCGCAAGCAACGGTTGCTGAAGAGAATGAACATTTTTGGGTCTCCGAAAGTGATTCAGAAGATGAGACTGAGATGGACTATCTCAGACATGCGCGACGACATTACCGCCCTTTAACTCATGAAGATCTAATGGGACAAATGGGCATAAGGTTAGGGCATGAATGGTGGGTAGACCCAGCGAGGTGGGACCAAGTGTTGGATCCATGGCTCCAAATTCACGATGAGCACCGTCCACCCCGAGACCCTATCATGACAACAGTGCTGAGGGAAGACCCCGTCCTCCTTTTAGCACATAGGGCCGATCCGTTCGTGCCCGTTCCCCTAGAGCCGGATCCAGAGTATAGGGAGCATCTAGAAGAATCAAGTTATCACACCCACGGTAATGGAGACCAAATTCATTCCATCCACATGATCTCCATTGATTTGACCGCACCCATCCGCAATCCGGCCGATCCAGCATGGTCATTGCATCTAGACATAGATGCCATCGACTGGGATCGCGTCAATTCACCTTTATCACCATCAGAGTACTGGCCTTTCGGTGAAATGCATCATTTTACCCCAGGGACAACTCAGGATATTTTTTAGGCTGAAGAGGAACCCGAGGTTCCCAATGCAGATCTAAATTCAGCTAATGATATCCATTTGATCCCGACTCCACATCAGTTGGAGGACGGATCCCACATGTCAGTCGAGGAGACGACTGATGTAGATATCGGCACAAGATCCAATGAATCCACAGATTCTCAAGTCGGGGGTAAGTCTTTCCCCCGAAGAGCAAGCCGACTACATTGCCCTTCTCAAAGAGAAGAAGGAGGTTTTTGCATGGTCGTACAAAGATATGCCGGGACTAGACCCGCAGCTAGTCACGCATAATTTAACGCTTGATCCGACAATCAAGCCTGTAAAGCAAAAACTACGTAAGATGCACCCAACAGTGGCCTTGATGGTCAAAGATGAATTGCAAAAGCTGTTGGATGCACAGTTTGTCATCTGCGTGGATTATCCGCCATGGCTGTCCAACATGGTTCCCGTCAAGAAGCCCGACGGGAGGATTCGCATATGCATCGATTTTTGAGATCTAAACAAAGCGAGTCCTAAGGATGATTTCCCCTTGTCGAGCATCGACGCATTGGTAGACGCTACAACAGGTCACGAAATGCTCTCCCTAATGGATGGTTTCTCGGGATATAATCAAATTCGTATCAATCCTGAAGACCAACTAAAAACGGCGTTCACAACGCCTTGGGGGACATTTTGTTATAAGGTCATGCCTTTTGGCCTTAAAAATGTCTGGCGCTACCTACCAACGTGCCATGACATATATCTTCCATGATTACATGCACAAAACTTTGGAAGATTACATGGATGATTTGTTAGCCAAGTCTCTCTTGCGCTCAAATCATATCGATGACTTAAGCAAGATCCTCGATCGCCTCATGGAGCATAAAGTTAGACTAAACCCCAAGAAGTGCGTCTTTGGCGTCACATCTGGAAAACTCTTGGGTTTCATAGTCTCAAAGCGAGGCATCGAGGTGGACCCAAAGAAAGTCAAGGCAATCCTTGAAATGGTTCCCCCAACTACAATCAAGCAGCTCGGAAGTCTGCAGGGAAAGGTCGCGTCGATTAAACGCTTCATAGCGCAATTATCTGACAAGTGCCGACCCATGAACAAATTATTGCACAAAGGGGTTACATTTCATTGGGATGACGAGTGCCAGTAAACCTTTGACAAGATCAAACAATACCTGGTTTCGCCACCAGTATTGGCACCACCTAGACCAGGAGTGTCGTTCTACTTATACATCTCAGCTATTGAGGTGGCACTGGGCGCCATGCTAGCCCAGAAGAATGAACTTCACAAGGAACAGGCTACTTACTATCTTAGCCGCACCCTGGTCGGTTATGAACTTAACTATGCATACGTTGAGAAACTCGCTGGCAGGTGGTGTTTGCTACCAAAAAGCTACGCCACTACATGCCGAGCAACACTACGTATGTTGTGTCTAAGGAGAATCCATTGCGATACATGATGAGTCGTACTTATCATAGTAGTCGCACGGCGAAATGGATCATGTTGTTGACGGAATTTGACATAGAGTTTATTGGACAAAAATCTATCAAAGGACAAGTCATAGCCGATCAACTAGCAGAGGCTCCTCTTGAAGACGATCAGCCTCTCGTCATAGAACTACCCGATGATGGGGTCTTCCATGTCTCGGAATCGCCAGATTCTCGATGAGCCCGAGTCACAAGCCGACATAACCCTATTCTTCGATGGTTCTAAATGTGAGCAAGGTGGTGGCACGGGAATTGTATTCTTCACACCGCAGGGTGCTCCAATGCCCCTGTCATTTAAATTAAACTTCCCATGCACCAACAACAATGCAGAGTATGAAGCCTTGCTCCTAGGTCTTCAGACAACAATCGCCATGAACATCAAACGACTGAATATCTTTGGTGATTCGCTGTTAATAGTCAATCAAGTCAAAGGGGTATATCAATGCAAATGCCCAATCCTGCAGGCTTATAAAGCCCTCGTGGACAAATTCCTGGCAAAACTTGAGTGGTATGACATCGAGGCACTCCCTCGATCATCGAATCATTTTGCGGACACAATGGCCTCCTTGGGGTCACTAATTCCGCAAGACCTTTTCGGTGATATGACAACCATTCAAGTCAAAACCTTATCGCAATCCGTGATGGAGCGTGCAAGTTCAGACTTGACGCCAGGAATCCACATGATCCAGATTGAACCATCCTCGGATAAGTTCTCTCGAATCCGAGATCGTCTGAAACATGCCAATTGGGGGTCCTTGTTCTCCCCTACTCCCATTAATAGCAACACAACGCTATTCTTACAGGTTCTATCCCATTCAGCGTTTGCTAGGGATGAACTTCAAGAGGGATTGGCTGTTCATACTGTCGAGGTTTTTGATCAACAGGACTGGTATTTACCCATCAGAGACTACCTCAAGTTAGGTAATCTCCCACTTGGATTGACTCATGCCGCAAAACGAGCACTCAAGCAGAAAGCGGCTAAGTATGTCTTGATAGGAGACATTTTGTATCATCGCAGCTATGAAGGAATCCTCCTTCGTTGCTTGGACCAACAAGAGTCCACTTGGGCGATCGCCCAAGCGCACGATGGTACATGTGGTGGCCACTTTAGTGGTATGGCCATCGCAAAGCGCATTCTTCGCATGGGCTATTATTGGCCATCTTTAGAGCGAGATTGTTGCACCTATGTCAAGAAGTGCGTGAAGTGTCAACATCATGCCAATTTGATGCACGTACCTTCTCAGGCCTTGCAGACAGTCCGATGCAGCTTGGCCATTCTCGTAGTGGGGCTTTGATCTAATTGGAAAGATCTCCCCTACGTCGTCAAGGCCATCACACGTTTATCATAACGGCCATCGAGTATTTTACCAAGTGGGTGGAAGCAATTCCGCTTACCTCTACGACAGGACCCCGCATTGTGGAGTTCATTTTGCATAACATCATATGTCATTTTGGTATTCCATCCAAAATAGTCTCGGATAATGGGACGCCTTTCAAGAACAAAGACGTGCGTGCTTTGACCACAAAGTACAAGATTCAGCATAGCTTTTCGACACCCTATTATCCGTAGGCGAATGGGCAAGCAGAAGCGTCAAACAAAATGCTAGTTGCCATCCTTAAAAATACCGTCACAGACAGTCATAAGGATTGGCACATTCAAATCCCACTTGCCCTATGGGCCTATCGCACTAGCATTCGGACACCCACTGGGGCCACTCCATTTTCGCTTGTGTATGGCTCCGAGGCAGTCATGCCTCTAGAGTTGGAGATTCCTTCCCTACGCATATCAATGCAGGAGTTCATCGATGATGACTCTACGTGGCGAGCCCGGTTAGACCAGCTTACGTTGCTTGACGAACGACGCGTTAATGCTCTCGAGCATTTACGTATTTATCAAGAGCGACTTAAGAAAGCTTACAACATGAAAGTTCACCTCAGAGACTTTCGGGTTGGTGATTTGGTTTTGAAGGAAAACCAACAAAATTCCAGTTTGCCACCCCACCTAAGGGACAAGTTTGCGGCAAATTGGTTAGGTCCATATGTCATTGATAGCAAAATAGGACCCGGGACATACCGGCTAGCTTCTCTTGACGGTATCAAGGAAAAAGAACCCTTGAATATCAGTCATTTGCGACCATTTCATATCTAAGAGAGCCAAATCCCAAAATGCTCCAAGGATTCTTGCAATCGCTTGGTCAATCCCAAAAGGCTCCAAGGATTCTTGCAATCGCTTGGTCAATCCCAAAATGCTCCAAGGATTCCTAAAATCGCTTGGTCAATCCCAAAAGGCTCCAAGGATTCTTGCAAATCGCTTGGTCAATCCCAAAAGGCTCCAAGGATTTCAATCCTTGTCAATCCCAAAAGGCTCCAAGATTTCAATCGCTTGGTCAATCCCAAAAGGCTCCAAGGATTCTACAAATCCTTGGTCAATCCCAAAATGCTCCAAGGATTTCAATCGCTTGGTCAATCCCAAAAGCTCCAAGGATTCTCAATCCTTTCAATCCCAAGCTTAATCACTTGGTCAATCCCAAAAGGCTCCAAGGATTCTTGCAATCGCTTGGTCAATCCCAAAATGCTCCAAGGATTTCCATAATCGCTTGGTCAAAAATCAAGAAAATTCAAAAACAACAAAAATCATCAAAAACAACAAAATTTTGCATCTCATTTCTAGGCATACTCAAATTCATCAATAGAGAGTTCTTCTCGCACTTCATCTTCATATTCACAAAAATCAATCCATCAAAAATACAAAAATACATAGATGCATTAAAGCATTGCATCCATACATCGCATATTTGTGGTCGTACAGGTCAAAGGCACCATAGGCTGTAATTGCTCTGCTAGTCCATCTTGTTCCACACTGTTCCATTTTACAAAAACAACAAAAACACCATGCATTGTTTTTACCACACTAGAGTCAGTGGTCTTTTAATGTATCAAGAGTTTTCGTGATTCAGTCATCATTTTGCTCTTTAGCCATGTAATGTATCAAGTCGGATAGATTTTACGAAGGTAGAGTTACACTTGAAATACACCTTGTTACGTAACATCCCAACACAAATTAAAACACATAAAAATTCCCAAGTTGTGTGAACGAAAGATGAAACCTGCACAGTAATCCAGGTCACCATAAGCGAAACGGTTATCTTGCTCATCCCCCCGTGCGAATGACCCCAAGAATGCTGAGAGTTGGCAAAAGGACAAGCATCCTCCCTACCCAATTCCCTAAGAATCCCTAGTTCTCAACAGTTGCAAAACATCAAAAATTTGCAAAAAGTCAAAACATCAAAATTTGACATCCTACAGTGCACACATCAAAAGGCACAAACAATAGTGATTATCGTCACTCCATTTCCCCAATCCCTTGCTCAAAAGAAAAACAAATCAAAATAAACAGTGATCTTATCACTACAAACGAGCAAGTATCCCAATACAATTGAAGAAAAGAAGGGAGTTGAACTTGAATCCCTGGAACTCTCAGCATTCTAACAGGTCATGAGGCAAGCCTCAATACCGGTTTGGTTGATAGCCTATCGGTCACTGGCGGTAAACTTCTCGCATGACGATATATCTATCACATTAACTTGTGTACAGATCAATATTTGCATGTGGATGAGCTAGCTTATGGTATCCTGGATAACACCGCAGATTAATCTAACCAAATACAACAAAGGAGTTAGTGGAGCTAATTAGGTGATCCTCAGTACAGGTTCGGTTGAAAGCCCATCTGGCACTGGCGGTATCTCGACAAATACCACATAAATGAACTCAATTGCACACACAGGGATGTGAAATAGCTTGGTCAAAAACAAGTCCGATTCATACCTTGTTCAAAAGTCTTGTAAGATAAAGTACAGTCATGGCTAGTAAGTTAAAACCGTCTGAGTCTCAGAAAACCTTGGCTACATTTCTAAACCAACTGCGCTACTTTTCATCCTTACAATACCATCAAAAAATACAAAAAAAAGAAAAACCACATGTATACATACAAAGTCATGCATCAAAGCAATCGCCTAAAAGACAAAATAATAGAGTTCTAAACAGTCTATGGTGCCATAGCCAAACACCACAAAGTCCATCCATCCATTTCATTTCTGTATATCACATACATTTGCATTCATCACAACATATGCATCCATCAAAATAAATCAACATACAACAATCACATTTATCACACCATATGCATCCATCAATATAAAATAACATGCATCCATCAACATCAATCATTATGCATACCATAATATCATGACATATACACAAAGAAAGAAAATCAAAACCACAAAAACATCACAAAAAAAATCGATGTCGGGGCTCAAATTGTCACTCTCCTACTTCCCCAAGAAGGCTACCATAGCCGGACTGCTCCACGGGAAGACGGATTTTTGATAATTTCACCCCATTATGGCATCACCAAAAAGGGTTAGCACCCACCAAAAATAGGTCCAAATGTCGGGAAATTGCACGTGCTTAAACGGTAAAACATCTAAAGGCACCCTAACCTAAGTCATCTTGGGTCAAGCGACTCGTCGCTTTTCTCACGAAGGTCATTCCCTCATCGATTCGTCGCTTGAGGGGGTAGTCACACTTAGTCACCAATCAACAAACACACACCCAATCGGGGCAATGGCATGCATTCAAAGAATCATTGACAAAGACAATCACGCTCCTGCTTGGGGCAGTAAACAAGCAATCATTAAATTGATCAAACACTTGGCATTCCCGAAGCATGAACACAAGGTTCCCCCTGTGGACAAAAGGTTACGCCCTTTGCCTAATCATGACCGATCAATGTCCAAGCTCAAGTCACACCTCACCAAAATAGGTTAATACTTGAAATCAAATTCCTTAGCTCGTCAAAAGCAAGGATTCAAGAATGCATGCCCTTTCCATACTTGGGGCATCAAAAGTTGGTTAGGTTACCAAGAAACCCTAATCATTAGTGCTTTGGTCATCTATTTTTGCTCAAGATCTGCGTCACCCACAGCGCTTCCCAAAAAGGGGCATCTGTAGACACCAAAATAGCACCAATCCGATTAAGTGACTACAAACACTGATCGCATTGACATACACAGCTTTCAGGGCAGCCCTCAGAGGTCAAACAGTGGTCCTAGCCACTCACATAGCAGTTTAGAAGGTCGAAAAGTAAGCGGAACAAAGATGGTCGTTTTAACAAGCCTTTCATCTAAAGCAAGTCTTCAACAAACTTCAAGCCTCAAATCCTAAGCAAACTTTAAGACTTGAGCAAAAACAAATCTTAAGCAAACTACAAATCTTAAGAAAACTTCAAATCTTGGCAAACTTTAAAAGCAAAGGAACTTCGGCCTTAGGCGTCGCGAAATCGTGACACCTCGGGGCCCAAAGGGGAACCTCGCCCGAAGTGTCGCGATATCGCGACGTCGCGATATCGCGACACTTCGGGGCCCGAAGGGGAACCTCGCCCGAAGTGTCGCGATATCGCGACACTTCGGGCCCAAAGGGGAACCTCGCCGAAGTGTCGCGATATCGTGACACTTCGGGGCCCAAGGGGAACCTCGCCCGAAGTGTCGCGATATCGCGACGTCACGATATCGTGACACTTCGGGGCCCAAGGGGAACCTTGCCCGAAGTGTCGCGATATCGCGACACTTCGGGGCCCAAAGGGAACCTCGCCCGAAGTGTCGCGATATCGCGACGTCGCGATATCGCGACACTTCGGGACCCAAAGGGGAGCCTTGCCCGAAAGGCGGACTTCAACATTCGAAAGCAGACTTTCATCAATCAAAGGCAGCATTTCGCCAAGTAGAGGCGGACATCCGCCACTCAAAGGCGAGGCATCAAATCAATCGAGGGCCATCAAAGCGTCGAGCAAAAATCGAGGCGGACACAAGGCAATCGGAGACAGCATTAAAATGACTTAATGACAAGTGGCAGCCGAAGACAGACATTTATGGCTCCTGCCTTGCATGCGCGCGTAGGTGGGTAGGTTGGCCGTTGAGAAACTGTCGCAGGGGCAGTCATGGAAGCCCAAGTCGCGGAGGACTTTTCTACCTCTCGGGAAGGCATGGCCGCCACGTGGCGTCACCGCATACACTTTCAAAGAGACCCCGTGGGTCTATAAAAGAATGGACTTTCCCACCCAAAGGGAGGTTAACGAGCATTTTAAAAACACAACGAAGTGCTGTTGAACTCGAGACTAGATTATATCAGTTTGGATTTTCACCTTCTTCATCCGGAATCTCTTGTGAAAGAGAGGTTGGTGGGTGGTTTCAGAAGCGTAAGCCGAACCTTCAAACCAGACATTGGATCACAGGAATCCATTAATTTGCCGACAACACATAATCTTGGATTTTGGGCCAATTCCTGGTGGATTGGCGTCAAAGTCAAATTTTTACGGGGCGGCCCGCTTGGGCACCCCACGCACGTTCTTCGTTGATTTAGTATAGGCTATTTTCGAAAATGTCAAAACAGTTTACGCTTTGTAATATATGCTGCTTGCGAATATATTAAAACGACAGTTTACGTTTTACGTTTTGTTTTGAACACATGTTGTTTGCGAATACATTAAAACAACAGTCTACGTTTCATATGCTCGAATACATGTTATTTCGAATACATTAAAACAACAGTCTACGTTTCATATGCTCGAATACATGTCATTTTCGAATGTTTTAAAGCAACAGTTTACGTGTTTTATTCTGTTAAAGCGTGCAGGCCATCTATACACATTTTATTCACTGTTTCAATGATTTTAGGTATATGTCTTTCACTAATTGTAAGAAGTAAATCTCTCATTCTTGCAGCAGGTGCTACTAACAGTTTATTGTTTTCTTGAATGCAGGAAGAACAGCAGCAAGCAAGGATCCATCAGACATAAACGGCGGCAACATTTTGGCCCGCCCGAGTCAAATGTGGGCATGCGAAAGAAGATCATTATGCATGATTGTAACTGAGAATGTGTTACTGGAAAGACATATTGTAACAGAGTTTGAATCATATTAATAAAAAGGGTTGTGCTCCTACTTTCTCCTTCTATTTTGTCTCAATTTGATTACGTTTTCTCATTTCATGTATCAAGTTAATTATGTTCTCATTGCACCTTAGTATTTCCTTTTTCCGAAATCTCATGCTTTTAGTCTTTTGCCTTGGTTCTTCACCAATAGTCTGGTTATGCAAGAAATAACAAGCGGTAGCTCTATCTTCTATAGATGCAGAATACAGGGTAGCAATTTTGGCTAGTCAGGAAGCTCTTTGGATTCATCAAATTCTAAGAGAATTTGGTTTCACCCATGAGAAGCCTATAACTCTTTGGTGTGACAATCAAAGCATAATTCATATTACATGAAATCCAGTTGAACATCAGCAAACCAAGCACATTGAGATACACATGCACTTCATAAGGCAGCATATACAGAGCATGGACATACACTTGGAATATATTCCAACTAAGAATCAAATTGTAGATATCTTCACCAAGTCATTTCCTTCTCCACGTTACCTTCAGTTGTGAGATAAGCTTGAAGTGCATTGATTGCTTTTATAAGGACAATATTTGCCATACAAAGATAAGCCTCTCTTCTTCTAATAGTTGGATTTTTCCCACATGGGTTTTTTCACCAACTATTTATTGCATATGAGTACCTAAATAGGCCAAGTTGTCGGGACTCATCTTTATTTCTTGTATAAAGAGGATAATCTTCGTCATATGAATACAAGCCTCTCATTGTTGGTTTTTCTCCACAAGGGTTTTTTCACCAACAATATTATATAAATGAGTACCTAATCAGGCCAAGTTGTCGGGACTCATCTTTATTTCTTGTATAAAGAGGACAATATTCGCCATACGAAGACAAGCCTCTCATAGTTGGTTTTTCCCCATAGGAATTTTTTAATCAACTATATTATATGAGTACCTAATCAGGCCAAGTTGCCAGGACTCATCTTTATTTCTTGTTAAAGAGGATAATCTTCGCCATACGAAGACATGCCTCTCTTCTTCTCATAGTTGGTTTTTCCCCACAAGGATTTTTTTACCAACTATATTTTGTATTAGGAGGACAATATTTGCCACACGAAGACAAACCTCTAACTTCATTTATATTGATGTTTTTTTCCCATTGGGTTTTACCATCTCTTCAAAAGAAGTCATTGTACATGAGTACCTCATCAGGCCTTGTTTTCTGGACTCATTTGTACGATTCACCTCTAGTATCACTTAAGGGGGGACGTTAGAATAAGAGAATATTCTCTTAAGTTCCACTAGGATAGACACTTGAGTTTCCACTCCTCCATGTGTCAGGAGAACTCTCAGTGGTGTCTTCATCAGGTCTGATAAGTTGGTGTAATCCAATGACTCTCAATGATCAACTCTGCTATTTATACAAAGTTGATCCTTAGAATAAATTGATCAGTTCCAATCTTCTCTTCATATTTTGTGTAATACTTTGCATATCTATTATTTTAAAATCCTAACAAGTAGGAGTAAGTATGTGCTAAAGTGAAGAGTCATAAGTGATAGGTGCCAAGTGTGTAAGTTAAGATTCATATTAGATATGTCAATATGTAAAGTAGGAAGTTATGGAATCATAAATATTTTTCTGAATGTGAGTCTTGTGAAAGGTTACATCTCTTATAAGTTAGAGGAGAGCAAAAGTCATAAGAACTATTATATATTGGAGATAAATCTCCATGCTATGTAATATTTTGAATGTAATCAAATGTTTTCTAAATATATTGAAAAGCTTGTTATTTTGTGAAATATTACTGTATGGTGTGTGTATTGTTGATCCTATAAATAATTACCTGTGTGGTTTTTAGGCATATTTGTCAACATATAATAGCTATAGAACATTCACTCAGTTTTGTATCAACTCAATTCTACGTCAATGTTGGTTGATATGTTTTCCTTCATCTCTTCAAATTAAAAACAAACAATTTAATAATTTCAAATGTTTCCACCTATAAAATATTAATGATAAACAAAGTTGCATAACTATCATAACCTAAAATATTGCATCCATTTTTTTCCCTTTTATTTACTTATGGACAATTATATCTATCCTACTTATCAAGAACTCTTCTTATCATAATGTCCCTTAATTAAATTGTCCAATATTTTCGTTAAGAAACAACCTATCCTTCCAAAATATTTTTAATAGGTACACTCATCTTTCTTCCTTACCTAAATGAATTCCATTAACAAGTTCTATTAAGCAATATTCATAACCAAGAACCGACATAGATCATGTTTGTTACTTAGCTGTAAAATTATAAGCTCATATTGGATCATTCATTTATTCTATAGGCATAACAAAATGCATCATTACTAAAACCATAGAGCAACATAAGGAAAAATTCATCACACAAAATCACATAGCAACTTATGT
This sequence comes from Wollemia nobilis, assembly GCA_028583015.1. Classification (NCBI taxonomy): domain Eukaryota; kingdom Viridiplantae; phylum Streptophyta; class Pinopsida; order Araucariales; family Araucariaceae; genus Wollemia; species Wollemia nobilis. Next base: position 423,927 of record JAQPPZ010002184.1, read on the forward strand.
ACTTTGAAAACCCAACATCAAAATCGTTTTCCTTTATTGATCTCATATGAATATTGATTTTATAAATTAGATTAAAAGCTTTCCACAAAGCCTCCTTTCCTTCAATATAAGAATTTTCCATTACTCATGCCATTACAAAGTGAATATATCCTTCAATTGACAAATATAAAAGTTTTACCATAAAAATCAAGACACATCATAGTGCCCCTTTCCAGCATAAGATTTTCCTATATCTTATGTCACTTCAAATAATTAAACTCTCTAATTACAAATACATAGGTTCTTCCCGCTAAATAAAATCACTCTATTGTGCCCCCTTAGCACAAAACTTAATACCATTTCCACAACCAAGACAGAAGTCTCTTTAGTATACACTACAATATATGGAATCGATTTCTTTTATACAACACATTTAATATGATACTCAATAAAATCCCTGGAAATCAATACCGCTTTCCAACGATTTAGTCTTGCATTTAGTAAACGTTCTAAAGGTATTTTCAATTTTGTTTGTCTACAGAACACCAAGGATTATCTACAATGGTCTATTTGTTTTCAAATAATATACCTATCATATTTTACCATATCAATTAACTAAATAACAAAGCACTTCATAGGCTTTACAATGGCTTAATGACAATCGAAAAACCCAGTCCAATTTTCGTTTATCGAGTTCAGTACTACGTTTCCACATTACTGCTATGTAAAACATCAATTTTTTTTTTTTCAAGACAAATATCAAACATCAAATGGATAACTTTCCTACGCACTTACCAAGGCATCCAACCAAGCTACAACAAAACTACTTATTACCCACTGTGGCAATTCCAGTCTAGCAATCTAATAAACGTCTTCTAGTTCACAATAAAGTTTTCAACACATGTCTCGATCAATAAAAATATATTCATCCCGTAATGAGTCGTCTTATATCCCGTGAGCATTCTCGAAGTCTCCTTACGTCAAAGGAGTTTAGCTAATAACACAATTACACTTATTACCCACTGTGGCAATTCCAGTCTAGCAATCTAATAAACGTCTTCTAGTTCACAATAAAGTTTTCAACACATGTCTCGATCAATAAAAATATATTCATCCCGTAATGAGTCGTCTTACATCCCGTGAGCATTCTCGAAGTCTCCTTACGTCAAAGGAGTTTAGCTAATAACACAATTACATTTGAAATAAAGGCTTTCAAAACAACTATGTAGAATTTCAGTTCAACCCACACCCAAAATGTAACCAAACAACCATACCAAACATAGAAAACCACGATTACTTTGATCGTCCTCAAACCAAACCAGAGTTTTTCATGTGTACTTGATAATTGCAGTCCAACTGTTGCCCAGCGAACCTCAAACTCCCTCGTTAATTGCTCGATATCTTTTTCATTTTTCCCTCCATCTAATTTAAAAGTAAATATTACATCCCTAATAAACTCCATAATGACAGAGTCATGTGGCAGGGGTACTATGTTCCAGTGTTTCGAAACTCTCAACTCGCTAACTCGAAAGCCTTTCGCTAGTCCTCTGCATCTCGGGAAAAAAACATCGAAAAAAATTAAAAAATAAATACACAAACAAATTTTTAATTTAAGGTCACAACATTAGGCTCTCAATCCCGTGTCGTTCCCGTCCTTGGCATTGAGAGACACATAAAATCATTGTCTACCCATTTTAGCTTGCGAAACATTCGAAAATAAATATAAGGATAATGTCAGGCAGCCCATAGAAATTAGCATTTACCCATTATGTCGCAAATTTCTAATCTCGGCCCCTCACACCCCGCCTCGCCTTCGAATCTTTGACTTAGAAAACGGCCTCGATAATGTTGCACCTTTCTAATCTCAGCCCCTCATATTCTGCCTCGGTTCGAATCCTTTGACTTAGAAAACGGATTCGTGTCCCCATCCCAATGATTTAAATGCATCCTTCGTAAAGCAAGGTCCGCGGCATTTATAAATAACATTAACGAGCGAGCCCCGCATACGTGGAGGCGAGATAAACACCGCGAATGAGTCGGTACATAGCTGTGTGTCCAATTGGTGTCTCATTAAGGGCAATGTCTCGAGGATATGAAGCATTGCGAGGTCCAATTATGGCTTTAATGAAGTTTGTGTTTTCTCTTTTTTTGTTTTTGTGTGAGCCATGAAGTGGAGACTTGAGTCTATGACGTATTAATGAGCTTTGTCTAGGGTTTGTGGTTTTTTTTGTTTTGTTTATGCACTGATTTTGAGTGAGTCTTTGTATAAATCATGGTTGCAGCCGTTGTACGACTTTTGTATTTTTAGCACTTGAAGTTTATATTATTCAGTCTGCGTGTTGGCAGAACTGTGGTAGTAGAAGATTCGCTGAAGACGGAGGAAGCCCCAATATGTTAGGTTGTGGAATCTAATTTCTGCTAAATAGTGATAAAACAGTTCTTTGTTCCTTAACTGGATTAAGAGACCAATCCGAAATAGAGGTAGAAAAGAAAAAAGAAAAGTTCATTTTAGGATTGGCTAAAATTCAGGAAAAAAATAAAAATTAATTTTAAGACTGGTTAAAATTAAGTTTTTTTAATTCTAAAAGGAAAAAAGAAATTTTAATTTTAAGATTGGCGAAAATTAAGTTTTTTTTAATTGTAAACTCTTTTAAGTTTGAATTAGGCCTTAAGTGGGGATTGGATTAATTATAGGATGTTTGTTTTAGCATGCATGTAACTAGGTTTCCTTATTTATGTAATATGGGGAGAGGATTGTATTTTGTTTATGGAAAGTTTATAAAATTGTGTATTTCCTGTAGAAAGAGCAGTAAGCTTAGTGTAGAGCTTGATGTAAAGGTGTCTGCATGTTGAATTACTATTAGAGTAATTGTGTGGAGATGCTGGTGTTTTGAAAAAAAATTGCAACTAGTTTTGTTGTAGGATTTTTCCATTCAAAGATTGTATTGGCGCTAATATAAAGGATTGGTGTTTCTTGGTGGATGTAACCCACACTGGATGAACCACGTTATATGTTGTGTTTTATCTTGTCTTGTATGTTTATGTTATTTTTCTAGTGATGGTTAATAGTTTTTATTGTTACTAATTAAGTTACTTGCTTCAAGAATTCTTTTTATTTATATAGTGAATCCTAACAATTTGTATCAGAGCGAGGTTGGGATTCAGGATTGAGTGGGAGCTTGACTTGAGTGGGAGCTATGGCAAAAGAAGAGAAGTTCAAAGTAAAGAAATTCAATGGCCAAAACTATCAGTTGTAAAATATGCAGATGAAGGATTATCTGTATCAGAAATATCTCTATCTATCTCTGGAAGGTAAAGCGAAGAATTCATCAAGCAAGTCAAATGAGAAGTGGGCTCTTCTAGATAGGAAGGCATTGGGTACTATCTGATTGTGCCTTGCAACTTCAATGGCATTCAACATTTCAGAGAAGACTACAAAGGATATTATAGACACAATAAAAAGGTTGTATGAAAATCCATGGATTCAAAAAAAGTTTTTCTAATGAAACATATTTACAATTTGAAAATGTTAGATGGTGGATTTGTAGCTATTCATTTAAATAATTTTAATGCGGTTTCTAGTCAGTTAGCCTCGATTAATATTAAAATTGAGGAAGATATGAAAGTCATTCTATTCTTGTGCTCATTGCTAGAAAGTTAGGAGAGCTTGGTTATGGTAATTAGCAATTATGTTTCTGGTACTCTTGCTTTTGAAAATGTGGTTGGTGCAGTCCTTAGTGATGAGATGCGATGAAAGAGCATGGTTGAATCATCATCTGGTGTGGCTTTGATTATCAAAGGAAAATAAGAAAAAAAAATAATGAGTTCAGTGAACCATGGAGAGAATGGATCCAAGTCCAAAGGAAATATGGAGTGCTAACATTGTGGTAAGAAGGGACATCTAAAGAAATATTTTGGATCTCTGAATGAAGATGGAGGAGGAGGATCAAAAGCAAATTATATGTTTTAAGAGGCTTTGATGCTTGCTTTTGAATATTATATTGATCTTAACTATAGAAGACCAAAGATTGATCAAGCAGTGGAAGTTGTGAGTAAGAGGTATGTCTAGGGGGATGGACATGACATCGATCTTGATAGATAGATCACATGATGTGGTTGTGGCAAGTCACATTATGTGTGAGCATGCTATGGGGGTAGACATGGTATGTGGATCTTGTCACGATGGTGATGGTTGTATCATCATGATGCATGGGTGATCATGGAGATGTTAAAATATCACACATTTATGGTAGGTAAGATTGTGTGTTACTTTTTAATCACAGGAAAATTATGCGGATGACACATGTGATGGTTCAAAGTATGGTTACAACAATATAGAGGAGTTGACATTCCTTGCTTGGCTTGAATATGTTCTTTGGCAGATGCAATAGATGTAGAGTTGTTGTAGATTAGTCTCCAAGTGGGAAATTGTTAGGTTGTGGAGTCTGATTTTGGCTAAATATTGATAAAACAATTCTCTATTCCTTAATTCTAGGATTGGCTAAAATTAAGCTTTTTCTAATTGTAAAAGGAAAAAGGAAAAGTTAATTTTAGGATTGGCTAAAATTAAGCTTTTTCTAATTGTAAACTTTTTAAGTTTGAATTAGGTCTTAAGTGGGGATTGGGTTAATTATAGGATGCTTGTTTTAGCATGCATGTAATTACGTTTCCCTATTTATGTAATACTTCCGAGAGAGAGGATTGTATATTGTTTATGAGAAGTGCATATGATTGTGTATCTCCTATAGAGAGAGTAGTAAGCTTAGTGTAGAGCTTGATGCAAGGGTGTTTGCATGTTGAATTACTATTAGAGTAATTGTGTGGAGATGTCGATTTTTTAAAGAGGATTTTGTAGCTTGTTTTTTTGTAATATTTTTCCCTTTAGAGATTGTATTGGTGCTAATACAAAGGACTGGTGTTTCTTGGTGGATGTAACCCACACTAGGTGAACCACATTATATACTATATTTTATATTGTCTTGCATATTTATGTTCTTATGTGATGATTAATAGTTTATATTTTTACTGATTAAGTTGCTTGCTTCAAGAATTCCTTTTATTTATATAATGAATCCTAACAATATATTTTACCATATGATTATTGCAACAGAGAGGTGAGATTTTGTGTGTCTAGTTAGGTCAGTATGACTTCCAACAGGCATTGGCCCAATCTATTTAAAGTCAAGCTCTCAACACCCACTTATTCAAACATCTCAGGCCAAAGAGCATCAACCTATGAAGGTCAGCATCTCTCCCTCTTCATCCTGGCATGGTTAAATACATACAACTTATGTTCTTTTTTTTGCTTTAGTGTAGTGCATACATATAGTGCTCTCTAAGATGTCTTCTTGAGAGTTGACCTAATTTTAATTTGATTTAGATATAGAACGCCAAGCATGGCCAGTGGAAGCAAAAAAAAATATAAATGGGCAGTGTTTCATAGGTGTGCCTTGTTCATCTCCAAAATTATAGCAAGCATAGAGAAAAATGTTTGCATGTATGATTTTAAAAATATTATCTATGGTAGTGGAAGACTCGTTGAAGAGAGAGGAAGGCAAAATATTTTATTGTACAATTGTTGTAGCAAAGAGAGGTGAGATTATGTGTGTTCAATCAGGTTAGTATGACTTCCAACAGGCATTGACCCAATATGTTGAAAGTCAAGCCCTCAACACCCACTTCTTCAAACGTGTCTCAGGCCAAAGAGCATCATCCCATGAAGGTTTGTTCATCTCCAAATAATAGCTAAAATTATAGAAAGCATAGAGAAAAATATTAGCATATATTGTTTCGATGGTGCAAATGTAGCTATTACAATAATATTTTTAAAATATTTAATTAAAAAAAATTCTATGTCTTTCGCTACCTCAGCCTTGGTAGCCTCGCGAGTTTTTCTAATAAAAAATTAGGTCGAGTAACTCGCCCATTATTCATCGAGTACTTGGCGATTACTTGTCGAGACTCTTATATACAGAGAGAAGCAAGGGTCGAGGCAATTTCTAATAAAAGAACTCAGGCTGAGTAACTCACCCATTATTCGTCGAGTACTAGGCCATTACTTGCCAGACTCTCATACAAAGAGAAGTAGAGGCCAAGGTAGGGAGCAAGGGAGATACAGGGGAGGCAAGGGTCGAGGCCAAGGTAGGGGAGACAAGGGAAAGGCATACAAATAAATTTTAATTAAACATTTTTAAAATACTACTGTAATAACTACATTTGCACCATCTAAATCGTATTTGCTAATCTTTTTGTCTATGCTTGCTGCAATTTTGGCTTGTGATTTGGATATGAACAAGACACAACATTGCCCATTTATATTTTTTTGCTTCCACTAGCCATTTAAAAGTAGGTCAACAACTCTTAAGAAAACATCTTAGAGAGCATTGTATGTATGCACTAAACTAAAGCAAAAAAAAGAACGCAAGTTGTATGCATTTAACCATGTCAGGATGAAGAGGGAGATATGCTGACCTTTGTAGGTTGATGCTCTTTGGCCTAAGATGTTTGAAGAAGTGGTGTTGAGGACTTGACTTTAAACAGATTGGGCCAATGCTTGTTGGAAGTCATACTTGATGATCTTTGGCTTGAGATGTTTGAAGAAGTCGATATTAAGGGCTTGACTTTAAACAGATTGGACTAATACTTGTTGGAAGTCATATTGACCTCTCTTTATTGCAACAATCGTAAGATGAAATATTTTGCCTTCTTTCCTCTTTAGTGAGTCTTCCACTACCACAGTTCTACCAACATGCAAATTCATAAATATAAACTCTAAATGCTCAAAATACAAAGGCCCTCCAAAAACTGCAACCACGATTTATACACAAACTCATTCAAAATCATCATAAGGAAAAAAAACACAAACCCTAGACAAAGCTCATTAATACGTCATAAACTCAAGTCTCCACTTGGCTCACACAAAAACAAAACAAAAAAAACCTAGACAAAGCTCATTAATACGTCATAAACTCAAGTTTCCACTTCATGGCTAACACGAAAACAAAAAGGAGGAAACAGAAACTTCATTAAAATCATAATTGATTGGACCCGTGAAAAACAACATGAAACCTTGCATTTTTAAACGAAGCTATAATATGAAATACTTTTCCTTATGCAAGTATACCAAATTCTGCCACAAGGTGGCTATCATGCCGTAAGCTAAACACACACTCGATTATATAAATCCATAATATAAAACCATATGATAGAACATCCGACCATGTTGCCCTGCCATTTAATGCGTATGTTATCACAATTTCCTTTTAAACAAACAACCCATTCTTCTAGGTTATATCTTTCTTTTTACCTACGAAAATAAACCTGTTCCTTCAGAGGTACAAATTCGTTAGCAACATCGTCAAATATAGGTTTTGCAGGAAATGGTTAATCATCTTTCTTCGACAAAATGAATTATGAAGACATATGTCCTACATAAATTAACCATGAACGAATCAAACAATTGATAACATGGTCAAACATGAATTTATCAAAATAAACGGTCTGTCAAGAAAATATCAAACACAAATCTAGCCAAGAGAAGATCAATGAATTTATCAAAAAAAAAAGGTCTGGCAACGAAGAGGTCTGGCAAGGAAGGATCATGATAATTAAAAATTATTAATAGTATTTTAAATATTAAATTAATTAATTATATTAGTTAATTTACACGAGATGAATAAATTAATTATATTAATTAATTTACACGAGATGAGAAGTGATAATATCTTTATAGGGAAAAATTGACAATATTTTTTAAAATAAGATTAATTTTTTAAATCTAAGATTATTAAAAAATATATTCAATGATTCATCATTATCATGATGACAATATCCATTCTTATATATAAAAAACTAAACTCTACCGCATCTTTCAAAATGAGATCCACTTGCAACCTAAAACTAAACTAAACCCTTTAAAAAAAATACTCAAAATATGACTCCTTGTTACAATAAAAACATTTTTAATGTATTTTCATCCTTTACTTTAATTTTATTTAATAAAAATAAACCTTTAACCTTTTCCTTTGCATCCTAAGCAAGTATGATATTCATAATTCGGTTAAACTTTTCCTTTTGCATCCTAACCAGTATGATATTTATTATTCGATTGGCGCTAGCATTGAACACCTTGCAAAGTTTAAAATTGGATTTGTGGGCTAGAAAGAGGAACCCATCCTTTTTTATTCCTCTCGCTGGTTGCTTTGACTGTTTAGAAACTCAAAGTCGCAATCAGTATAGCCATCACAGACAAAGTATTGATCTGAGTAGGTTCACGTTGCTCTTGTCCTTGGCTTGAGGACTGGTTGATGGTGATATCAATATGAGTAGATTCACGTTGCTCTCTGGTTTGTCTTGGAGACCGCTCGTTGGTGATTAGAGCTTCGGCTTCTCTGCTCTGGAGGACTGCTCGAGGAAATTCATGTTGCTCTTCCGCTTGTCTTGAAGACTGCTCGCTGGTAATCAGAGGAAATTCACGTTGGTCTTCGGCTTGTCCTGAAGCTGCTCGTTGGCTTCTGCTCGCTGGTAATCTGAGGAAATTCACGTTGGTCTTCGGCTTGTCCTGAAGCTGCTCGTTGGCGTCTGGGTCTTCTGGTTGTCATGGGGTTTGTACTTTTCTCACTCCCCCTCCACCATTATAACTCCGAGCGTCCTTACAACTACGTTGATACGTCTTACTTCACCTATTTGAGGACGAAAAGAATAAAATATTGATAAAATAGAATACTCCCGAATTCATCAACCCTCTACAACGTTAATTTATAATTCATCAACCCTCTACAACGTTAGGGGTTCTACCCTCGGATATTTTATAAGAAGAATGTGTCTCTGGCAATAACTCTTCTACTGCATTCAGATGGCCATTCTCTGCAGCTATAAACACAGGAGATTCGCCATCGTTATAAAGATAGTTCACAAGAGTCGGGTCAGCTCTCACTAAAAGTTGCAGAATGTCAGGGCTGTCTCCTCTAACGGCCTTGTGCAAGGCCGTGTTGTTCTCTAAGCATCTCCCACTTTAAAAAAATTATGGCGACCTTTTTAAATCTAGTAATCCCTGATGGTCATTTAGAGCTAGCAGCTTTTCCACGAAAGTCTTGTAACCATGGTACGCAGCAGAATATTCTCCACGCGGAGTCAGCCGAAAGAGAAGACTTTTTCCCCGGCAGACCTGGTTTCCGGACAAAGCAGTTGTATATAGTTCATCGATCTTCTCCATTATATTTTTTCGTTCCCACAACGTAATGACAATAATTCTTGTCCAAAGAACTCACACAGCGGCATGGCTACTCTAAGACCTGTAGGTAGCGATTGCAAACTCACAAACGAATTGGAAACCTTCATAACATGTACACGCCTATTTAAGAAAAATGGTTGGCACATGTCGCCTTCCTTTTCGGATGTCATCTATTTTTTTTTTTTTTAACAATTAAATTCTCACATAAAATGATCCAATTGATATAATTATAATTATTTATATTATAATTAAACTAAAAATAAAAATTTATATTTAAAATTAATTTAAATAATTTAAATAAAAATTAAATTTTAAATTTCTTTCAAGGTTGATCGTTCCCTCGTCGGATGGTTTCTTCTACCTTCAGGCTTCTTTAAACTAATTTTTGATGGTGTAACCAAAGGAAATCCAGGAGCTGCAAGTGCAGGAGGCATCATCCGAGATCCCAAGGGAAACATCATCCTGGCCTACGCCAAGAATATGGGATTCAACTCCACCGAAGCTAGGTCTCTCTACCAAGGTGTTATCATTTTCCATAGTTTGCAGGTTCCCAATGTCATGGTGGAAGGCGATTCCAAAAATATTATCACTAGCCTTTCTTCCAGATCCTCCACCACTTCATGGAACATCTCCAGCATGATCACTAAAGTCAAAAATATTTTGTGCTCCTTCTCAAGCACAAGGGTGACCCACACCTATAGGGAGGAAAATCGAGTGGCTTACCAATTTGCCAATATCAGAATCTCAGAGTCTGGCCTCAAGCTGTGGAAAGACTCCTCCTAAACGATCATCAATGCCAATGTTGCTAACGTCACCAATCAGTAAGTCGATGTGGACCAGAGTAAGAAACCAACTCCATAGGTTTCAAAGCTACATCCACCTAAGCAGTATGAATATTTAGTCCAAGGCCAATGTAGCAAGTCTTTATTATGGCATTATGAGCTCTGATTTTGACCATATCTCATGTGCAAGTCTTTTTTGAATCAGCCTCCCTCGAGTGGAACTTCCCAACCTCTATACAAGCAGGAGTCTTCGTAATAGCAGCCAGCTGTCAACCCAATGTTGGGGGTATACTCATAAGTCTGGTTCACATGGAACCAGGAGAATTTTAGAATCAAAATATTTCATCTTGGAAATAACATCACCCCTCTTTCTGGCATTGACAAGGGTGCCTGAATATTGGGAATGTTTACCCCTTGCACCTTTGTCCTTGATCAGGTCATTGCAGTGATCCCTATGATCTCTAGCTATTTCACTTGACTCCTCATTTTTAGCCAATCCTTGCTGACTGGCCGCGACCTCTCTAATGCATTTTTGGTAAGGTGCGCTATCAATGTTAGACTGATAATGTGTTTTTGGCTTATATTCCTCATGGTAGTTACCTTTGTCACCCCCATCACGTGTATCTACCACGTTCACCTATCCACCAAGGCTGATCGTCCCCTCATCATGGCCCATAATTGTCCACCATTTTAGTCGAACTTGGTGCCATATCCACTCCCCTCCACCTGGCCCTCCCCAATGTTTGATATACCATTTCACCCATATCCCTTGATTTTTGCCCAATTTGGTTGATTTGGAGCACGAGCCGCCTTGGATGGTGGACTCTTCTAGAGGGTTTTTGTTGCTTTATTTCCACCTCCACCACCCTTCCTCCTTATCATGTTTGCCACCCCCCAATATATGTCTATCGCATTGCCTATGTGCCCTCTTCATGGTCAAAATCAAACCTACATTCCTTCAACTAAATTATTTGGTTGAAGATATTTTAAGGTACCACGGCCTCCTTAACTTCTTACAATAGTTCAGTGGCACCAATCCAGACCTATCCATGGATTTTTTCTATTCGTGGAATAGGAGGCACATTGTCATTCGAGGGATGGGCTTCACAGTCACGGTAGATCTCCTAGTAGAAGTCATTGGCCGCCCCAATGATGATAAAATTATTACTTTGTAGGATATGACCATATTATTCTCTCAATATTATTTTTGTGATGAACCTTGTTTCTTGATGATGCTTTATTTTCTTTCTCCTTAATGCTTCCACTTCTCAACACATCATCATAGGTCTTAGGCTCTTCTTCAATTACTTTTTTAATTCCTTTTGAGCTTGACTCCCCTTTTTTTATTTTGACCTTCTTCAAAACTATGTCCAATATTTATAGACAAAGATCTTTATTCTTTGATAATATCACCCATGACTTTTGTGCTTTCCCAAATATGTGTAGCTTATCATTAGAATAATCCACTCCCTTTATCAGAGAGACAAACTCATGTTCTAGTTTTTCACATTCCAACTCTTTTGCCTTTAACTACTCAGCCATACCTTCATCAATTCGCTTTGCCTCTTTAATTTTCACTTTTAAGTTGGTGAGATCTTGTGAAATCTTTGCATTTGTCTTCTCATCCTCTTGTATTGGAGCCTTCAATATTGAGTTCTTCTTTTTTATTGTATTAAATTCTTCAAGAGCAATATGTTCCTCTTCTATATCAGCTATGGCTTCCTCTTCATCTCTGGATCTTTCTCTTCTTCTTGGTTTTCAATAACAGGAGCATCTTCTTCCTCTTCTATGGCCAAAAATAGAATTTCTTCTTTTTCACTATTGGAGAGACTTTCATCACTTTTGATGGAAGAATTTCTTGCTTATTCAACATAAAAACTCTTCTTGTGTCTTTGAAAGATCTTATTCTCATGCTTGCTTTGACCGTGCCTATTTTTCTTTTTATGAAAATATTTTTTCTTTATTTTTCTTGTGTTCTTTTTCTTCTTCACTGCTACTACTTCTAGCTTGTGGTAAATTAGATGCATAGTGACAAATGTTACCACAATTAAAACATTTCACAGAATGCATAACTTTGTGTTTTCTTGGATCCTTCTTATTTCTTCGCTCAAATTTAGGTTCTTCTTTGTTGCTTGATTCTTGACTTGACTCTGGTTATTTATTGTTTGTCTTCTTTGAAGCTTTAAATATGGTCTCTTGTTTGGATGTTTAATATTTCTTTCTCCTCATATCATAGGGGAGACACCAATCCCCTTGCTCAAGGTTGTGGGCACCAACCCACGAGAGACACAAATCCGCTTGCTCACGTTTGTGGACACCAACCCATAGGAGACACCAATCCCCTTGCTCAAGTTTACTCCAAAACATGCTTACAAATACTGCTCAAATCTGTTTCAAAACCTACTCACAAATTTTTGCTCAAATCTACTCCAAAACCTGTTCACAAATACTGCTCAAATATACTTTCAAATTTGATCCAAAATTTTGCTCAAGTGTGCTCAACAATCTGATCCAAAACCCTACTCTTACTCTTTAAATTCTTCCCTTTTCTTGAGTTTACTTTCTTCAAACCAAAATATATTCTACCCAGAATTTTTTTAACCTACTAAACATATAGATGATGTACTTGTGTAGGAATATTCAAATGACCAAACTATTCTTTACATTCAACAATTTTATCACTTCCACATGTCTCACATTTATTGCATTTTAAAGGTAGCTCTAGTCTAGCACTTGATAACTGACCTTGTAAATGTTGATTTGTAACTATCTTGTGCACCTCTTCTTCTTCTTCTTGTAGATATCTAAAATGCCCTTTCTTTTCAATTGGATGTTTGGGTGAAGATGTGCATTAATCCTTTTACTATGTGACACCTCCAAATCTGCCTCAACAAAAATGTTGATATTTCTTTTGTATGTGCACTCCAAATATGCTATATAATTTTTTTTGTTTCTTTATCTAAATTTCAATTCAAACACTCTTATCACTCCAATAATAAATCTTACAAAATATAACCTTTATTAAAAAACAAAATGACTCCTTATATCTCCCACTTTATCAACAATTATAATAATACCACCTTAAAAAATATTATCTTACTATACCTCAATGGCTGCCAACATCAAACAAACCTTTCACCTTTGAAATCTCTATTGCCATTATTTTTCCAAAAGATCATGCACGTGAATCAAACCTGGGTCTCTCAACTATTGCATTTACCAACACAAAGAAACCTACCTCAAAATCCAATCCGATGGGAAGTAATTTTACGATCTTCAACTTGAAGTTGTGGCCATCACAATTTTTGCAAAAATAAATCAACTCAAAATATTGAGCCCCGGTGTATTGGTAGGATTCAAAACAAGGATGTCTTTCTAGACCAGCCTAATGTTGTCACTGGTAATGGTCTGATCTAGAGCACTTTATGGAACTAAACTTGGAAAATATCTTATTTATCTTCTAATGCTTCAAAACTTTACCACAATGAAATATACTTACAACATGAATTAAGTCTACATAGAGCTCATCAACAACCACTTGTTTCACACACATAAATTTTGCAAGGCCTTTGACCACATGATCTAAAAGGGTTTGCACTCATTTAGTGCTCTCCAAGTATTCAAAGAGGTTTGTGCTTATTCCAAGTCTTCATCAAATCTTTTTCTAATCTTATCTTAGTCCTCTGAATCGAGTGCTAAAATATTACCTCCTTCTGAGCATTTGCTATGTTGCTTTCTTCTTAGAATATATATTATCTCCTGAACAAGTTTATATATGACACCATGACCTATGTTTCCTTCAACTTTGGTATCTTTCCTTTCTTCCAGTCAATGACTCTCTTTTTACAAGTTTTGATTGCTATCACCACTTAACTATGTTTCATCAAAGGTCTTGAAATTCATGTGCTTTTAAGCTTTGTCTGCATGTTCTAAAATGGACCTACATTTTACAAGATTTTGCATCAACAACAGTCTAGGGATTCAAAAGCAAGACATATCAATAATCCTATCATAGTGTTGTTAGTGCCTCCTTTTGAGCTCTAGATGAATACTTTGTTCTATAGCGCCAGCTTCCCTCACTTGAGAGTATCAACAAAATAAATTTCTCACAAAAGGAATACACCACCCAATCGATGTATAGAATACGAAGATGCATGCAATTTATTCCACTCCACACTTTGCTATGCTAGTTGTTTTTCACAACTATGCTCTTTCACTCATTTGCCCTTATTCTTCATTTTTTTCTCACATTAAACCTTCGTTGCCCTCTCGCCATCCACACTCATTTTCTCCTCACACCCTATGCACTTTATCATGTCCATTTATCCTGTGCTCACTACTATGCCCTCTCGCTTTCTGTAAACTCCCTTTTATCGCTTAAAACCTTCCATCGTAGCAAACTTATCGCTTGCTCAAGTAACTTGAAGGCATCGATTTCCTATATTCAATTTTCAAATGAATTCCAACCTTTTATATATACACAACCTTTATTTATGCACAAGGTCGGCCCATATACTTTATATTTCGAAACATTAACTTTATAATATTTAAATTTAATATTTAAATATTATAAGGTTTAACCTTGTAATAATATTTTTTATAACTTTAATATTTAAATATTTAATTTAAATATTAAAGCATATTCTTGTAATTCAAAACATGATGTTGCCAAAACTCATGAGCATACTTATAATTAAATTATCCTTCCAATTTTACCTTTGACATCAATGACAAATCAACATTTCTAACAAATCCTAACACCTATCATAAAAATTCATTAGGACTTTACTCAACTAAAATAATTATTGCTTAAAGTAGTCATAAGAAAAACCAAAGCATGGGAAATAGTGGAAGAGTTGTGCACAACTCCCTATAAGGTCCCCTACTTAGAATCACTTAAGACATATTCTTATCAATGATAATGGTTAAGAGCCTTACTGGATGAGTTGGAGATGCTCAAACTAAGAGTTTTCAACATTATGCCCACCATTCCAGGATTTTATGAAATGTAATACATGTAATTGTATAAATAAAATATTTGCACTAATGCACATACTAGCCTTAATTTCATTATAAATTTTCCTTTACAAAACATGATCATTGTTGATCATTTGGAAATGGATGATGATCAACCATCAATGATTTTAATTGTTTATACTGCTATAGCGGTTTCTAGGGCTTTGTTTGATGAAGGAGAGTTTGATGAAGGATATGGTTCATGTATTATGTTATTGTCCTTGATAGATAAAATAGATATATCTATAGAAAATGTCATCTCTATTATAAGTTGTCATTATGATTATAATGGTCGACCAAAAGGTCTTGTGGGTTGCATTTGGTTGTCAATTTTAGTTAGGCCCAAATAAATAAGATTGATATTTTTAAGGAATCTGATTTTTAAACCATTTATAACATGCTATTATGTATGTCTTGAACTAGAAAGATGAGATTTATATCTTGCTCTACTTGTCAAATTGCTAAATATGCATATGATTATAAATTTTTCACCATAGAAGAAGACTTAGATTATTGGAGACCTCATCCTTAAAACCATAAAATTTGTTTTATTCCTTCTATATATGAGACACAAAAGGCTCCAATTTATGAGCATGAGCTACAATGAAATTCTAGAAGGAAGTTATACAAGAAGCATACTAAATTTTACTTAAAATATTCTTAAGCGAAATATGAATTATAAGATGATATACCTAATATGGATGTTATTAATCCCTTTCCTTAAGAAGTAATTGATAAATTTCCACCATTTTTTAAACCTAATAATAGATAAAATCTTGTTTTGTTCTATCAATGACTGACCAAAATACACGAAGCTTATGAAGATGTTGTCAAATTCAAATAAGTAACATTTTGAGTGGATAATAATAGCATGGGGGAGGGGTAGTGATATTGACAATGAGGTGAGTGTATGATATTATCAAGTAGAATCGATTGAAGTTCATATTTTAATTGATGATAATAATTATACTAATATCAATATTTGTAAAATTTCTTATAGAGATAATAGTAATATGTTTTTTATTGCATGCTTAGAAATGATGAATGTAATATCTATAAAACTAGGCTAGATAGACATAGAGAAGTTAATATTTTTTCTATCTCTACCTCAAAATCTCTCAATGTGTCAAGTGTATCAAAAATCACTCCTTTGCCAAGGCATTTAACAAAGACTATAATCTATCATTTCCAAAATTGCTATAAAGATAGACCCATTGGTTATTATATCTCTAAAAAAGTCAAATCTTGCACTAATTTTCATTATTTTGGATGAGATCCCACCATTGGCTTATCCAATATTTATGTTTGTAATATTACCCCTTAAAGTGATGATCTTGGTCAAACCTAATTTTCTTGTTTGTTTTGGACATATTCCTATTGCATCAGCAATCCTTGTTGACGGTTTAACTTGTAGGGATCATGTTATGCCTAAATTGTTTGATATTTTAGATAAATTTTTGTGCAACTAATATTACCTCTTAATGTGATGATCCTAGTTTCTTATATTTTTTTGGAAAATAGTGAACAACCAAGCATTCACTACTATTCATGATAGCTTATTTCTAAATCTAGAAGTATTTTTCTTGTTCAAATAGGATATAAAATAAGTGGTTTAACAACTTAATTTATCCTACACCCTCTTGTCTAGAAAAGAATTTAATTGAAGCTAAGTTTTATCCTAACTTAAAAACTAAGGTTTTAATTGATCCTTTGATGAAAGTTCACAAACAATTAGAGTGATACCCTAGTCCTCACATCCCTATATTTCTTAATTTTTGGTCACATGCTCAAATCATCTCTTATATTAGCGGCAAGAGGCATGAGGTTGAACCAACCATTCAAATCCTAAACCTTCCCCCTTCTCATAACCTTTGCCCATGATAAATCAATTATAAAATTATTGAATTCCAAAATGGAAAGAATACTCTAATAGTACCATAAGAGAGGTTTTATTCAAGAAAAAAATCTTAACTAAGGGAGGTACAAGTGGTCTAATTTTGTTTTCTAAGTCAATATTAGTTTTGAATTAGAGAATCTTTTCCATACTATAAACCATTTTGAAAAAACTAAAGCCATGAATATCAATATTACTATAGACATTAACATAGGCACCCCTAAGCAACAACACATGATAAAAATTGGGTCTAGCCTTAAGGAATAAAGCAACAACACACAATAAAAATTAGTTCTGGCATATTTAAGGAATAACAAGTCATCTTTACTGCTTTACTTAAAGTGTATAATGATATTTTGCCTAAGGGTATCCTAACAAACCTAGAGTGGATGAGGATTTGATTGTTCATATATTTGTTACCTATGAGGATATTGGTCTTGTCTGACAAAATAAAACAAGGTTATATCCTCTATTTCAATACCTATGCAAAATTGAAACCCAAAAGTTCTTAGACTCCAATTTTGTTATACTTATTGATTATTCAAACTAGTTTTTAACATTTTACCTTTGAAGAAGAAAGAAAATATTGTTATCCAAATTTATTTTGACTATAGAAACATTAACCTTGTCTATCCTAAGGATATGTTTTATTTACCCTTTATTAATGAAGAAGAAATAAAATAATGTTATTCAAATTTATTGTGACCTTAGAAAATTTAACCTTGTCTATCCTAAGTATTTGTTTCCTTTGACATTAATTAATGCTATTATTGATTCTATATTGGGGTATGGAATGTTGTCCCTTATGGATGGCTTTTTAGGGTATAATAAAATCTTGATTGTCCTTGAAGATCAAGCTAAAAAAAATTACTACACTACCATGCACATTCTATTATGTTGTCATGTCATTTAGATTGAACAACATTGGTTCTACTTACCAGTGGGTCATTAAAACTATTTGTCATGACTTTATTATAAATATGGTGGAGTCTTATATGGATGATCTATTGGATAATTCTAAAATATATGCTAATGTCCCAACTGAATTTTGTGTCCTCTTTAAGATATTTTATCATTTTGAAGCTAAAGTTAATCCTAAGAAGTATGTTTGGTGTTACTAGTGACAATATTTTAGTCTTTATGGTGTCCCATATCAACATTTATGTTGATCATGACAATATTAAAGCCATTGATGCTCTACATTCACTCTAAACTATTATCAAATCATTCTTAAGAAAGCTTCATGACATTAGACAATTTATCCTTGAGTTAGCTTTCAAAGCTTGTCCATTAAATCATCTACTTATAAAAATAAACTTAATTTAAATGTGATGAGAGTTAAAGAAGGTTTTTTCTTGAATTCAATAAATTTCTTTTATGACCCAATTCTTAACCAACCCAACTTGAATAATTTGTGTCCTATACACATTGACTACTTAGGCTTTCTTTTGCATATTTCTCAACCAACAATATGATAACAATAAGAATATATCATATATTATATTAAACAAATAATGTTACCAATATAAAATTGATGCATACCCATGGAAAGAGCCTATTAGACTATCTCCATGGGATGTGAGAAACTAAGACATAATGTGTCATATCAAACAACTTATGCGTTCATTAAAATTGACCCCATGAGATACGTTTTTCAAAACCTTTTCATCCCTAGTCACACTTGGTATGGAAAATGGATCACTACAATGCAAAAATTTGATCTTTGTATCATAGCAAATAAATATTAAAATCTCATGTCAATTATGGATCCACATAAAGTGCATTAGACAACTCGGGTCAAGAACCAATCTTAAAGACATTGAAAAAGAAGTTACATTCACACCAGAATTAGGACCAAACAAAACAATCAAAGATCTGAAGGTCCAACAACTACAAAAGAAAGAAATAAAAATCATTAGGATCTTACTCAACCCAAAGAATTGTTTCTTAAAGTAGTCATGAGAAAAACCAAAGCATAGGAAATAGTGGAAGAGTTGTGCACAACTCCTTATAAGGTCCCATAGTTGAAATCACTTAGGACATATTCTTATCAATGATAATGGTTAAGAGCCTTATTTGATGAGTTGGAGATGCTAAAACCAAGAGTTTCCAATATTATACCCACCATTCTAGGATCTTACGAAGTGTAATACATGCAATTATAGAAATAAAATATTTGCACTCATTCACGTACTAGCCTTATTTTCATTATAAAGTTTCCTTTACAAAATATGATTGTTGTAGATCATTTAGAAATAATTGATGATCTATCATCAATGATTTTAATTGTTTATAATGCTATAGTGGTTTGTAGGGCTTTGTTTGATGAAGGAGAGTTTTATGAAGGGGATGGTACATGTATTATGTTGTTGGCCTTGATAGATATAATAAATATACCTAGAGAAAATGTCCTCTCTATTATAAGTCATTGTTATGCTTATAATGGTCGACCACAAGGTCTTATGAATTGCATTTGGTTGCCAATTTTAGTTAGGCCTAAATAGTAAGATTGGAATTTATGACCTTTTATTTTCAAACCATTTATAATATGCTATTATGTAGGTCTTGAACTAGAAATATGAGATCTATAGCTTGCTTTGCTTGTCAAATGGCTAAATATGAATATGATTATAAAGTTTTCACTATAGAAGGACACTTAGATCCTTGGAGACCTTATCCTCAAAACTATGAGAGGTGTTTTACTCCTATAGACAAGACACAAAAGGCTCCAATTTATGAGAATGGGCTACAATGTAATTCTAGAAGGAAGTTATACAAGAAGCATCTTAAATTTTTCTTGAAATATCCTCAAGATAGATATTAATTAGAATATGATAAACCTAATATGGATGTTATTACTCCCTTTCCTCGAGATGTAATTGAAAAATTTCCACCATTGTGGAAACCTAATAATATATAAAATTTTGTTTTGTTATATCAATGATTGACCAAACTACACAAAGCCCATGAAGATGTTGTCAAATTGAAATAAGTGATATTTTGTATGGATAATAATAGCATGAGGAAGGGGTAGTGATATATACAATGAGGTGAGTGTTAGGTATTATCAAGTAGGATCAATTAAAGTTCTTATTTTAAGTGATGGTAATAATCATACTAATATAAATATTTGTAAATTTGTTTATAGAGATAATAGTAATATGTTTGTTTATTGCATGCTTATAAATGATGAATTTAATATCTATAAAACTAGGCTAGATAGACATAGAGAAGTTAATATTTTTGCTATCTCTACATCAAAATATCTCAATGTGTCAAGTGGATCATAAATCGCTTCTTTGCCATGGTATTTAACAAAGCCTAAAATGCATCATTTCTAAAATTACTATAAAGATAGACCCATTGGTTATTCTCTCTCTAAACCTAATTTTCTTGTTTGTTTTGGACATATTCCTATTGCATCAGCAATCCTTGTTGATGGTTTAACTTGTAGAACTCATGTTGTGCCTAAATTATTTGATATTTTACCTAAATTTTTGTGCAACTAATATTACCTCTTAGTGTTATGATCCTAGTTTCTTATATTTTTTTGGAAAATAGTGAACAACCAAGCATTCACTACTATCAATGGTAGCTTATTTCTAAATCTAGAAGTTTTTTCCTTGTTCAAATAGGCTATAAAATAAGTGGTTTAACAACTTAACTTATCCTACACCCTCTTGTCTAGAAAATAATTTAATTGAAGCCAAGTTTTATCCTAAGTTTAAAACTAAGGTTTTCATTGATGCTTTGATGAAAGTTTACAAAAAATTAGATTGCCTAGTCCTCACATCCCTATCTCTCTTAATTTTTTGTCACATGCTCAAATCATCTCTTATATTAGGGGCAAGGGGCATGAGGTTGAACCAACCATTCAAATCCTAAACGTACCCCCTTCTCTTATCCTTTGCCCATGATGAATCAAGTCTAAAATTATTGAATTCCAAAATGGAAAGAATCCTCTAATAGTACCATAAGAGAGGTTTTATTCAAGAAAAAAATCTTAACTAGGGGAGGCACAAGTGGTCTAATTATGTTTGCTAAGTCAATATTAGTTTTGAATTAGAGAATATTTTCCATACTACAAATTATTTTGAAAAATCCAATGCCATGAATATCAATCTTACTATAGACATTAACATATGCACCCCTAAACCACAACACTTAATAAAAATTAGGTCTAGCCTATTCAAGGAATAACAAGTCCTCTTTACTACTCTACTTAAAGTGTATAATAGTATTTTGGATAAGAGTATCCTAACATAGCTAGAGTGTATGAGGATTTGGTTGTTCATATCATTGTTACCAATGAGTATGTCGGTATTGTACAACAAAATAAAAGAAGGTTATATCCTCTCTTTCAAGACCTATGCAAAATTGAAATCTAAAAGTTGTTAGACTCCAATTTTGTTAGACTAGTTGATTATTCGAGCTAGTTTCTAACAGTGTGCCTATGAAGAAGAAATAAAACAATGTTATTCAAATTTATTGTGACTTAAGAATTATTAACCTCGTCTATCCTAAGGATGCGTTTCCTTTACCCTTTATTAATGCTATTGTTGATTCTACAATGGGATATGGAATATTGTCCTTTATAGATGGATATTCAGGGTATAATCAAATCTAGATTACCCTTGAAGATCAAGCTAAAACAAATTTTACTACACTACCATGCACATTCTATTATTTTGTCATGCCATTTGAATTGAACAATATTTGTGCTACTTATTAGTGGGTCATTAAAACTATTTGCCATGACTTTATTACAAAGATGGCGGAGTCTTATATGGATGATCTATTGGGTAAATCTAAAATATAGGCTAATTGCTAACTGTTAAGAGACTATGCCATTTTAAGGCTAGATTTAATCCTAAAAAGTATGCTTGTTGTTACTAGTAAGAAGATTTTAGTCTTCATGGTGTCTCATAACAGCATAGATATTGATCATGACAAGATTAAAGCCATTGATGCTCTACCTTCACCCTAAACTGTTATCAAATCCTTCTAAAGGAAGCTTCATGATTAATTTATCCTTGAGTTAGCTTCCAAAGCTTGTCCATCAAATAATCTACTTAATAAAGAGGCTTAATTTAAATGGGATAAGAAGAAGGCTTTTCATGAATTCAATAAATTTCTTTTATGACCAAACTCCTAACCCACCCAACATGGATAATTTGTTTGTCCTATACACATTGGCTACTTAGACCTCCTTTGCTGCAGTTCTCAACCAACAAGATGATAACAATAACAATATGTCATGTATTATATTAGACAAATAATGTTACGAATAGAAAATTGATGCATTCCTATAACTAAGACATTATGCGTTATATCAAACAACTTATGCGTTCATTAAAACTGACACCATACGATACGTTTTCCAAAACCCTTTCATCCCTAGTCACACGTGATATGGAAAATGGATCACTACAATGCAAAAATTTGCTCTTTGTATCGTAGCAAAGAAACATAATAAAATCTCATGTCAATCGTGGGTCCGCAAAAGTGCATTAGTCAACTCAAGTCCAGAACCAGTCTTAAAGACATTAAAAAAAAAGTTTCATTCGCACCAGAAGTAGGACCAAACAAAACAATCAAAGATCTGAAGGTCCAACGTCTACAAAATTTAAAAAAGAAAAAGAAAAAGACGTTAAAACAAGTGAGACATTAAACGAGTGGGACATCAGATGTCAAGGTGCTTCTGCACGTCAAATATGGCTTGGGCCGACTTCCTGAGGCCGTGGGACTCCTCGTCGGTCAAATGAATGCTAGCGACGCCCAGAATTCCAGTCCTTCCCAGCTGCGCGGGCAGGCTGAGGAAAACCTCTTCCTCAATACCGTGAAAACCCTTGGCCAGAACAGAAACCGGATGGATCCGCCTCTGGTTCCTCAGCAGACTCCTTACCAAGTTCGCAACGGAGTACCCAATGGCCCACGAAGTATACCCCTTGAGCTTGATGACCTCGTACGCACTGTTAATCACGGCCTGGTGGATGGCCTCCAGGTGCTCCTTCTCATAGGGGATCTCCTGCTTGTCGAGGAAGCTGAGAACGGGGACCCCTCCGACGCTGATGCTCGACCAGAGCGCCACAGAGCTGTCGCCGTGCTCGCCGATGATGTAGGCCTGCACATCTTGCGCGTTCACGTCCAGGTGGTCACCGATCATGAAACGGAAGCGAGATGAGTCCAGATTCGTGCCGCTTCCGATCACCTTGTTGGAGGGCAGCCCCGAGAGCTTCCAGGCGATGTACGTTAGTATGTCCACGGGGTTCGACACCACCAGAAGGATGGCGTTGGGGCTGTACTTGACGAGCTGCGGCACGATGGACTTGAAGAGATGGAGGTTGCGCTCCACCAGGGCGAGGCGGGACTCGCCGTCGCGCTGGCGGGCTCCGGCAGTGATGATGCATACGTCGGAGTTCGCCGTGATGCCGTAGTCCGTGTCCGCTTCGATCTTCGTCCGTGGCATGAAGGCCGCGGCGTGCTGGAGATCGAGCATCTCGCCGCGCAATTTGTCGGCCTGGACGTCCACTAAGGCCAGCTCGTTGGTGAGCTCCTGGGTCAGAATTGTCTGGGCGATCGCTATCCCCACGTTTCCCACGCCCACACCGTGATCTTTGAGTTACGACTCGTCGGCGACGCTGGCGCAGTGCTTTGTATTTGCTTGAAGAAGTGCCCTGCTATGTCTATTCCCAGGTCCTGGGAGCTAGGGCTTCTCTTTGGCTTTTGCATTTTCCCTTCTTTCTTTCACTTGCTTTCTTTCTCGATTTAGAATTATCTCTCTGGGAGCTAGGGAGTCTCTTTTTTTAAAAACAGGTTGCAAAAACCATAAACCCGAAAGCCAAGTCTCACCTTCTCTCCTTCCTCAGCCCCTTCCCACCCCACTCTGTTATTCTTCGCTTCTAGAAGTTAATGGCGTAGAGTCAATAATATTTTTAAACCAGAGACCCCAACGCCAAGTCTCACCTTCTCCTTGCTCAGCCCCTTCCCACCCCACTCTGTTATTCTTCGCTTCTAGAAGTTATTGGCGTAGAGTCCCGCGTTCCACACATGTGAAGCAGAACATTAGATTGTGTCAAATACCGCTTTTAAGCCCCCCGATTGGTTGTCAAAAACCGCTTTCAGTACCACGCGTATCGGTAAACGTGACGACGGCGTAAGGCAGGCGAGGACACGGTGGGCCGGTGGAACCCGAAAATTTAGGGCGGCGTGTATGAGGGTTAAGAATTTTCGCTCAGATCTCAATCTGTAATGAAGAAAAAATGGTGGCTTGTTGTTCCGCGATCTTCATCATCTGACGAGTGACGACAATAGCTATTCCGGGTGGGTGGAACGGGAATGATTAAACAAACAAGACCTAAAAAAAAAACTTCTTAGATACTTCTCTTCTTAATTTCAATGTTAGAATATATTATTAAACGTGTATCAAACTTATATCATTAAATTAACTTATAAGATTATGATGAAATATGGAATATCACCGCATGAGTGTTAAAGACATCAAAGTGTTAGGAGACTTCCAAATTCTGGTCCATTATATTTGCGCTTAAAATGCTATCAAAGTTTCCGATGCCTCCCATCGGTGTCTATAAATTTAATCAAAATGTTTGAGGCTAACTTTGGTTAGTAATTTTATGCCACATGAAAACATTATTAAAACTAATTTTATGTTAGTAATTTTATGCCACATGAAAACATTATTAAAACTAATTTTATGATAAAAAGGTATGATGAATTTATAATTTCTATCATTAAAGGTTCAAATAAATGCGCATATAATCAAGGATAATATTATTTATTGTCAAATGTTTCGTGATGATGTTTGGTTTGGTGATATTTTATGCTTCTTATTCACCTATAACTAATATTAAGCAACAAGCTTACGTTTTTAATAGAGCAGTTTAGTATGTTATTCTTGGTGGGGTGTTATTGTGATTCTAATGGTGTTCTCCTATGATGTTTTACCAAGGACAAAGTAGAAAAATTCCTCTTCGATGTTTATAGTGGCCATAATTAGTTGTTTATATTTTTTTATTTTATGGTTATATAGGAGAGTTGGTAACAACCACTATTTTTAGTAATTGGCAGCGCAGGGTAAATCATGACTAGTTGTTTATCATCCATGACCATTTTATACACGATTTTTTTATTTGTAAAAAAATTCAACAAAGGATCATTGGAAAGTCTAATTGTAATCTCCATAGTCAATAAGTTGAAGTTACTTATAGAACCACATCCTCATTCATATTCATTAGTGAAAGCACGATATTCCGGGAAAAGGAAACACTAATTATGCAATGTAAGACGAAATGTAACGCTTTAACCTTATGCACCAAAACAAAGGAAAGAGACAATTTGGAAAGGAAAGAAAAGATGTAAAGAAATCACAGCCCTCTTTATTCAAATATCTTATCCTCGGTTACATAGACGTCTCCTCCATTTTTAGGGGCTAGGAGCGTTAAATTTGTCATTGTTACAATGTGCGATTTAGTCTTCCTCCTTCCGCGTGCCCACGATTGCAATGGGCGGGCCAAGATGATGTCGCCGCTGATGTCGATGAGTTCCTAACCTCCGCTGCTTCTCCTACGAACAAAGAAACAACCAAGATGTCAGTAGCATCTGCCGCAAATGAAAAGTGTTTGCTCTCTAAAACTAACGAAATATGCATGTAAACATTTGCCTGAAACAGTAATTACAATGAGTCCAAATGGCTTCAAAACTTGACATAAGATAAGAAAAGTTACCAGAAGGCCACTGCCACTGAGACAGCTGGCCAATCTACCTTTAACTGGAATTCACCCCTGGGCAGGACGAATTCGATCGCAATTCGTCCCTGGGTGGGACGAATTCTTCTGTGTTGAAGAAACCAATCTGCTGCTGCTCCAATGTCGAATCCCGAGACCTGCAAAACGCCTGCAAACAGGGGGGTTATGTAATTGGGGCCATTTTGGGACGACCCAGATGGTCGGATTCTCCCAATTTGGCCTCCACCCTCGGGAATTTGACCTCGACGCCTGCAATTCAGCGAAACAACAAAGCAACACAAAACATACTAGAATCTGACCAAAAGTTACAAAATTATAGCTATGGGTTAAACAAACCTAATAACACAAAATGCAACCTGAAAAGTAATCTAAAATGCTCTAAAACTTAAAAAATGCGAGGGTGCCTAAGTGGGCCTCCCACCGTTGGCACTTGATTTTGGTGCCAATCCACTAGGGATGGGCCCAAAAACTCTTAGGATTGGGGGGTCGGCGAATTGGTTGGTTCAGGTGTCCATGTGTTGGATTTGGGTCAGGTTCGAGCTTCCAAAGGCCACCCAACAACCTCCCTTGCAAAAGAGATTGGTGGATGTGGGAAGTTGAACCAAAAGGGATGCAAGTGGGTCTTCAACTCAGCAGCACTTCGTTGCTTGAAAACTCCTTCAACCTCTCTATTTTGGGTGAGAAAAGTCCCACCTTTTATAGACCCATGGGGTCTCTTTTGGGAGGGAAGCACAAATGCCATGTGTTGGTCATAGGCGCCATGTGGCAGTCTTGTCTTCCCATGAGGGAGGGGAGTCCTCCATTGACTTGAGCTTTGATAAATGCCTTTTGTGACAGTCTTCTAACGGCCCCTCTGTCCACCTACACACGCGTGCAAGGCAGGAGTCATTAACTGACTGTTTTGGGCTGCCACTTGGCACCATTTGTCTTTTTGCCCGTTAAGCTTAGAATTCGTCCCACCCAGGGACGGATTCAGAATTCGTCCTGGGGTGGGATGGATTCTATTTTGAATTCATCTCTGGGTGAGACGAATATGGGCAAAGTGTCTAAGTGTGCCAAATTGCTTCTTGACCTTACAAAATTGCTATGAAAGTGGTTAAGACCACTTGTTTAACCTCCGAGGGCTGCCCCGGGGGCTGTGTTTGTCAAAGCGATCGGTGTTTGCAGTCACATAATCGGATTGGTGCTATTTTGGTGTCTACGGATGCCCCTTTTTGGGAAGCGCTACGGGTGACGCAGGTCTTGAGCAAAAATAGATAACCAAAGCACTAATGATTAGGGTTTCTTGGTAACCTAACCAACTTTTGATGCCCCAAGTATGGAAAGGGCATGCATTCTTGAATCCTTGCTTCGACGAGCTAAGGAATTTGATTTCAAGTATTAACCTGTTTTGTTGAGGTGTGACTTGAACTTAGACATTGATCAGTCATGAACAGGCAAAGGGCATTTTTATCCTCAGGGGGAACCTTGTGTTCATGATTCATGAAATGCCAAGTGTTTGATTGATTTGATTGTTGCTTGTTTACTACCCCAAGCAGGAGCGTGATTGTCTTTGTCAATGATTCTTTGAATGCATGTCGTTTTCCTTAATTGGGTGTGTGATTGTTGATTGGTGACTAAGTGTGACTACCAACACGAAAGCACGAGATTCCGGGCAAAGGAAACACTAATTATGCAATGTAAGACGAAATGTAACGCTTTAACCTTATGCACCAAAACAAAGGAAAGAGACAATTTGGAAAGGAGAGAAAAGATGTAAAGAAATCACAGCCCTCTTTATTCAAATATCTTATCCTCGGTTACATAGACGTCTCCTCCCTTTTTAGGGGCTAGGAGCGTTAAATTTGTCATTGTTACAATGTGCGATTTAGTCTTCCTCCTTCCGCGTGCCCACGATTGCAATGGGCGGGCCAAGATGATGCCGCCGCTGATGTCGATGAGTTCCTAACCTCCGCTGCTTCTCCTGTGAACAAAGAAACAACCAAGATGTCAGTAGCATCTGCCGCAAATGAAAAGTGTTTGCTCTCTAAAACTAACGAAATATGCATGTAAACATTTGCCTGAAACAGTAATTACAATGAGTCCAAATGGCTTCAAAACTTGACAGAAGATAGGAAAAGTTACCAGAAGGCCACTGCCACTGAGACAGCTGGCCAATCTACCTTCAACTGGAATTCGTCCCTGGGCAGGACGAATTCTGATTGCAATTCGTCCCTGGGTGGGACGAATTCTTCTGTGTTGAAGAAACCGACCTGCTGCTGCTCCAATGTCGAATCCCGAGACCTGCAAAACGCCTGCAAATAGGGGGGTTATGTAATTGGGGCCATTTTGGGACGACCCAGATGGTCGGATTCTCCCAATTTGGCCTCCACCCTCGGGAATTTGACCTCGACACCTGCAAGTCAGCGAAACAACAAAGCAACACAAAACATACTAGAATCTGACCAAAAGTTACAAAATTGCAGCTATGGGTTAATCAAACCTAATAACACAAAATGCAACCTAAAAAGTAATCTAAAATGCTCTAAAACTTAAAAAGTGCGGGGGTGCCCAAGTGGGCCTCCCACCGTTGGCACTTGATTTTGGAGCCAATCCACTAGGGATGGGCCCAAAACCTCTTAGGATTGGGGGGTCGGCGAATTGGTTGGTTCAGGTGTCCATGTGTTGGATTTGGGTCAGGTTCAAGCTTCCAAAGGCCACCCAACAACCTCCCTTGCAAAAGAGATTGGTGGATGTGGGAAGGTGAACCAAAAGGGATGCAAGTGGGTCTTCAACTCGGCAGCACTTCGTTGCTTGAAAACTCCTTCAACCTGTCTATTTTGGGTGAGAAAAGTCCCACCTTTTATAGACCCATGGGGTCTCTTTTGGGAGGGAAGCACAAATGCCATGTGTTGGTCATAGGCGCCATGTGGCAGTCTTGTCTTCCCATGAGGGAGGGGAGTCCTCCATTGACTTGAGCTTTGATAAATGCCTTTTGTGACAGTCTTCTAACGGCCCCTCTGTCCACCTACACACGCGTGCAAGGCAAGAGTCATTAACTGACTGTTCTGGGCTGCCACTTGGCACCATTTGTCTTTTTTCCCGTTAAGCTTAGAATTCGTCCCACCCAGGGACGGATTCAGAATTCGTCCTGGGGTGGGACGGATTCTATTTTGAATTCGTCCCTGGGTGAGACGAATACTGGGCAAAGTGTCCAAGTGTGCCAAATTGCTTCTTGACCTTACAAAATTGCTATGAAAGTGGTTAAGACCACTGTTTAACCTCTGAGGGCTGCCCCTGGGGGCTGTGTTTGTCAAAGCGATCAGTGTTTGCAGTCACATAATCGGATTGGTGCTGTTTTGGTGTCTACAGATGCCCCTTTTTGGGAAGCGCTACGGGTGACGCAAGGTCTTGAGCAAAAATAGATAACCAAAGCACTAATGATTAGGGTTTCTTGGTAACCTAACCAACTTTTGATGCCCCAAGTATGGAAAGGGCATGCATTCTTGAATCCTTGCTTCTGACGAGCTAAGGAATTTGATTTCAAGTATTAACCTGTTTTGTTGAGGTGTGACTTGAACTTAGACATTGATCAGTCATGAACAGGCAAAGGGCATTTTTATCCTCAGGGGGAACCTTGTGTTCATGATTCATGAAATGCCAAGTGTTTGATTGATTTGATTGTTGCTTGTTTACTGCCCCAAGCAAGAGCGTGATTGTCTTTGTCAATGATTCTTTGAATGCATGTCGTTTTCCTTAATTGGGTGTGTGATTGTTGATTGGTGACTAAGTGTGACTGAAAGCACGAGATTCCGGGCAAAGGAAACACTAATTATGCAATGTAAGACGAAATGTAACGCTTTAACCTTATGCACCAAAACAAAGGAAAGAGACAATTTGGAAAGGAGAGAAAAGATGTAAAGAAATCACAGCCCTCTTTATTCAAATATCTTATCCTCGGTTACATAGACGTCTCCTCCCTTTTTAGGGGCTAGGAGCGTTAAATTTGTCTTTGTTACAATGTGTGACTTAGTCTTCCTCCTTCCGCGTGCCCACGATTGCAATGGGCGGGCCAAGATGATGCCGCCGCTGATGTCGATGAGTTCCTAACCTCCGCTGCTTCTCCTGCGAACAAAGAAACAACCAAGATGTCAGTAGCATCTGCCGCAAATGAAAAGTGTTTGTTCTCTAAAACTAACGAAATATGCATGTAAACATTTGCCTGAAACAGTAATTACAGTGAGTCCAAATGGCTTCAAAACTTGACAGAAGATAGGAAAAGTTACCAGAAGGCCACTGCCACTGAGACAGCTGGCCAATCTACCTTCAACTGGAATTCGTCCCTGGGCAGGACGAATTCTGACTGCAATTCGTCCCTGGGTGGGACGAATTCTTCTGTGTTGAAGAAACCGACCCGCTGCTGCTCCAATGTCGGATCCCGAGACCTGCAAAACGCCTGCAAACAGGGGGTTATGTAATTGGGGCCATTTTGGGACGACCCAGATGGTCGGATTCTCCCAATTTGGCCTCCACCCTCGGGAATTTGACCTCGACACCTGCAAGTCAACGAAACAACAAAGCAACACAAAACATACTAGAATCTGACCAAAAGTTACAAAATTGCAGCTATGGGTTAATCAAACCTAATAACACAAAATGCAATCTGAAAAGTAATCTAAAATGCTCTAAAACTTAAAATAGGACTTGGGAAGTGCGGGGTGCCCAAGTGGGCCTCCCACCGTTGGCACTTGATTTTGGAGCCAATCCACTAGGGATGGGCCCAAAACCTCTTAGGATTGGGGGTCGGCGAATTGGTTGGTTCAGGTGTCCATGTGTTGGATTTGGGTCAGGTTCGAGCTTCCAAAGGCCACCCAACAACCTCCCTTGCAAAAGAGATTGGTGGATGTGGGAAGGTGAACCAAAAGGGATGCAAGTGGGTCTTCAACTCGGCAGCACTTCGTTGCTTGAAAACTCCTTCAACCTCGTATATTTTGGGTGAGAAAAGTCCCACCTTTTATAGACCCATGGGGTCTCTTTTGGGAGGGAAGCACAAATGCCATGTGTTGGTCATAGGCGCCATGTGGCGGCCTTGTCTTCCCATGAGGGAGGGGAGTCCTCCATTGACTTGAGCTTTGATAAATGCCTTTTGTGACAGTCTTCTAACGGCCCCTCTGTCCACCTACACACGCGTGCAAGGCAGGAGTCATCAACTGACTGTTTTGGGCTGCCACTTGGCACCATTTGTCTTTTTGCCCGTTAAGCTTAGAATTCGTCCCACCCAGGGACGGATTCAGAATTCGTCCTGGGGTGGGACGGATTCTATTTTGAATTCGTCCCTGGGTGAGACGAATACTGGGCAAAGTGTCCAAGTGTGCCAAATTGCTTCTTGACCTTACAAAATTGCTATGAAAGTGGTTAAGACCACTGTTTAACCTCTCGAGGGCTGCCCTGGGGGCTGTGTTTGTCAAAGCGATCGGTGTTTGCGAGTCACATAATCGGATTGGTGCTGTTTTGGTGTCTACAGATGCCCCTTTTTGGGAAGCGCTACGGGTGACGTAGTGTTGAGCAAAAATAGATAACCAAAGCACTAATGATTAGGGTTTCTTGGTAACCTAACCAACTTTTGATGCCCCAAGTATGGAAAGGGCATGCATTCTTGAATCCTTGCTTCGACGAGCTAAGGAATTTGATTTCAAGTATTAACCTGTTTTGGTGAGGTGTGACTTGAACTTAGACATTGATCGATCATGAACAAGTGCAAAGGGCGTTTTTATCCTCGGGGGGAACCTTGTGTTCATGATTCACGAAATGCCAAGTGTTTGATTGATTTGATTGTTGCTTGTTTATCGCCCCAAGCGGGAGCGTGATTGTCTTTGTCAATGATTCTTTGAATGCATGTCATTTTCCTTAATTGGGTGTGTGATTGTTGGTTGGTGACTAAGTGTGACTACCCCCTCAAGCGACGAATCGATGAGGGAATGACCTTCGTGAGAGAAGCGACGAGTCGCTTGACCCAAGATGACTTGTGCAGGGGTGCCTTTAGAGGGTTTACCGTTAAGCGTGTGCAATTTTTCCAACATTTGGACCTATTTTTGGTGGGTGTTAACCCTTTTGGTGATGCCGTAATGAGGTGAAATCATCGAAAATCTAACTTCCCGTGGAGCGGTCCGGCTATTGTAGCCTTCTTGGGGAAGTAGGAGAGCGATAATTTGGACCTCGACATCGATTTTCTTTGCCAAGAGGTTAAGTGCAAGAGCACTTGTGTCCGGCAATGTTTATTGCTTTGTTTTTATGTTGCATTTTTTGTTGTTTTTTTTTTTTTTTTTGTGACACCATTTGGGGATTAAATTTTCAAAAATCCGTCTTCCCGTGGAGCGGTCCGGCTATGGTAGCCTTCTTAGGGAGTAGGATAGTGATAATTTGTAGACCCCGATATCGATTTTTCTATGCCAAGAGTTTAAGTGCAAGAGCACTTGTGTCTGGCAATGTTTATTGCTTTTTGTGTTGTTTTGATTTTCTTGTTGTTTTTGAGTGGGCTTTGACCCTTTTGTGATGTCATTTGGGGATGAAATTGTCAAAAATCCGTCTTCCCGTGGAGCGGTCCGGCTATGGTAGCCTTCTTAGGGAGTAGGATAGCGACAATGTAGACCCTGACATCAATTTTTCTATGCCAAGAGGTTAAGTGCAAGAGCACTTGTGTCTCGCAATGTTTATTGCTTTTTGTTTTTGTGTTGCATTTATTTGTTGTTTTTGTTGTTTTGATTTTCTTTGATCTTGTGCATGATGGTTGATGAATATGGATGTATGCATGTTGATTTATTTTGATGGATGCATATGCTATGATGAATGCAAATGGTTTTGATTTATATGTGATATGCAGATATGAAATGGATGAATGGGGTTTGTGATGTTTGGCTATGGCACCATAGACTGTTTAGAACTCTGTTATTTTGTTTTTAGGCGATTGCTGTGATGTATGACTCTATATGTATACATGTGGTTTTTCTATTTTTGTATTTTTTTGATGGTATTTGCAAAGATGAAAAGTAGCGCAGCTTGGTTTAGAAATGTAGCTAAGGTTTTCTTGAGACTCAGACGGTTTTAACTCACTAGCCATGACTGTACTTTATCTTACAAGACTTTTGACCAAGGTATGAATCGGACTTGTTTTTGACCAAGTTATTTCACATCCCTGTGTGTGCAATTGAGTTCATTTATGTGGTATTTGTTAGGATACCGCCAGTGCCGATGGGCTTTCAACCGAACCCGTACTCGAGGATCACCTAATTAGCTCCACGAATTCCTTTGTTGTATGTACTAAGATTAATCTGCGGTGTAATCCAGGATGCCATAAGCTAGCTCATCCACATGCAAACATTGATCTGTACGCAAGTTAATGTGACAGATATATCGTCATGCGGGAGGTTTACTTATGTTACCGATAGGCTATCAACCAAATTGGTACTGAAGCTTGCCTTATGACCTATAGAATGCTTAGAGTTCCAGGGATTCAAGGTCAACTCCCTTCTTTTCTTCAATTGTATTGGGATACTTGCTCATTGTAGTGATGAGATCACTGTTTATTTTGATTTGTTTTTCTTTCGAGCAAGGGATTGGGGTTATGGAGTGACGAAAATCACTGTTGTTTGTGCCTTTTGATGTGTGCACTGTAGTTTGTCAAATTTGGAGTTTTGACATTTTGCAAATTTTTTGTGTTTTGCAACTATTGAGAACTTTAGGGATTCTTAGGGAATTGGGTAGGGAGGATGCTTGTCCTTTTGCCAACTCTCAGCATTCTAGGGGTCATTCGCACAGGGGGATGAGCAAGATAACCGTTTCGCTTGTGGTGACCTAGATTATTTTGCGGTTTCGTCTTTCGTTCACACAATTTGGGAATTTTAGTGTTTTGATTTGTGTTGGGATGTTACGTAACAAGGTGTATTTCAAGTATGACTCTACCTTCGTAAAATCTGTTCGACTTGATACACTACATGGCTAAAGAGGAAAATGATGACTGAATCACTGAAACTCTTGGTACATTCCCAGACCACTGACCGTAGTGTGGTAAAAGTTATGCTTGGTGTTTTTGTTGTTTTTGTAACATGAGACAATGTGGAACAAGATGGACTATCAGAGCTATTACACTTATGGTGCCTTTGACCTATATGACTACAAATATGCAATGTATGGATGCAATGCTTAATGCAACTATATATTTTTGTAATTTTGATGGATTGTTTTTGGTGAAGGTGAAGATGAGGTGCGAGAATATGAATTTTTTGATGAATTTGAGTATGCCTAGAATTGAGATGCAAATCTTTGTTGTTTTTGATGATTTTTGTTGTTTTGTTTTTTTTGAATTTCTTGATTTTTTTTGACCAAGCGATTGCGATAATCGTTGGAGCTTTTTGGGTTGACCAAGAGATTGCGATAATCCTTGGAGCTTTTTGTATTGACCAAGAGATTGCGATAATCCTTGGAGCTTTTTTGACCAAGAGATTCATAATATTAAGTAACAGTGACCAAGAGATTGCGATAATCCTTGGAGCTTTTTGATTGACCAAGAGATTGCGATAATCCTTGGAGCTTTTTGGTTGACCAAGAGATTGCGATAATCCTTGGAGCTTTTGGTTGACCAAGAGATTGCGATAATCCTTGGAGCTTTTGACCAAGAGATTGCGATAATCCTTGGAGCTTTTGACCAAGAGATTGCGATAATCCTTGGAGCTTTTGGGTTGACCAAGAGATTGCGATAATCCTTGGAGCTTTTTGGATTGACCAAGAGATTGCGATAATCCTTGGAGCTTTTTGTAATCCTTGGAGCTTTTTGGTGACCAAGAGATTGCGATAATCCTTGGAGCTTTTTGGATTGACCAAGAGATTGCGATAATCCTTGGAGCTTTTTTTTTTTTTTTTTGGTATATGGCTTTCTTAGATATGAAATGGTCGCAAATGACTGATATTCAAGGGTTCTGTTTCCTTGATACCGTCAAGAGAAGCTAGCCTGTACGTTCCCGGTCCTATTTTGCTATCAATGACATAAGGACCTAACCAATTTGCCATGAATTTGTCCCTCATATGGGACGGCAAATTAGAGTTTTGTTGGTTTTCCTTCAGAACCAAATCACCAACCCGAAAGTCTCTTAGGTGAACTTTCATGTTGTAAGCTCTCTTAAGCCGCTCTTGATAGATACGTAAGTGCTCGAGAGCATTAACGCGTCGTTCGTCAAGCAACGTAAGTTGGTCTAATCGGGCTTGCCATGCGTAGTGTTATCATCGATGAACTCCTGCATTGATATGCGCAGGGAAGGAATTTCCAACTCGAGAGGCATTACTGCCTCTGAGCCATACACTAGTGAAAACGGAGTTGCCCCAGTGGGCGTCCGAATGCTAGTGCGATAAGCCCAAAGGGCAAGTGGGATTTGTATGTGCCAATCCTTATGACTCTCTGCGACGGTCTTTTTAAGGATGGCGACTAGCATTTTGTTTGACGCCTCTGCTTGCCCATTTGCTTGCGGATAATAGGGTGTTGAAAAGTTGTGCTGAATTTTGTACTTTGTGGTTAAAGCACGCACGTCTTTGTTCTTGAATGATGGCCCATTATCCGAGATTATTTTGGATGGAATACCAAAACGACATATGATGTAATGCAAAATGAACTCCGCAATGCGGGGTCCTGTCGTAGAGGTTAACGGAATTGCTTCCACCCAT
The DNA here is from genome assembly GCA_028583015.1 of Wollemia nobilis. Taxonomy (NCBI): domain Eukaryota; kingdom Viridiplantae; phylum Streptophyta; class Pinopsida; order Araucariales; family Araucariaceae; genus Wollemia; species Wollemia nobilis. Next base: position 459,285 of record JAQPPZ010002184.1, read on the forward strand.
TTGGTAAAATATTCTGTGGCCGTTATGATAAACGTGTGACGGCCTGACGATGCAGGGGAGATCTTTTCGATTAGATCGAGGCCCCACTACGAAAATGGCCAAGCATACTGGACTGTCTGTAGGGCCTGGGAAGGTGCGTGCATCAAATTGGCATGATGTTGACACTTTACGCACCTCTTGACATACGCGCAACAATCTCGCTCTAAAGATGGCCAATAATAGCCCATGCGAAGAATGCGCTTTGCAATGGCCATACCACTGAAGTGGCCGCCACATGTACCGTCATGCGCTTGGGTGACTGCCCAAGTGGACTCTTGCTTGGTCCAAGCAACGAAGAAGAATTCCGTCGTAGGCTGCGACGATACAAAATGTCTCCTATCAAGACATATTTTGCCGCTTTTTGTTTGAATGTTCGTTTTGCGGCGTGCGTCAATCCAAAGGGTAGATTACCTAACTTGAGGTAGTCTCTTATGGGTAAATACCAATCCTGTTGATCGGATACCTCGACAGTTTGAACAACCAATCCCTTTTGGAGTTCTTCCCTAACAAATGCTGATTGGGATAGAACTTGTAAGAATAGCGTTGTGTTGCTATTAATGGGAGTGGGGGAGAACAAAGACCCCCAGTTGGCATGTTTCAAATAGTCTCGGATTCGAAAGAACTTATCCGAAGATGGTTCGATCCGGATCATGTGGACTCCTCGGCGTCAAGTCCGAGCTTGCGCGCTCCATCGCGGGTTGCGATAAGGTTTTGACCTGAATGGTTGTTATATCACCGGAAAGGTCTTGCGGGATTAGTGACCCCAAGGAGGCCATTGTGTCCGCAAAATGATTCGATGATCGAGGGAGTGCCTCGATGTCATACCACTCAAGTTTTGCCAGGAATTTATCCACGAGGGCTTTATAGGCCTTTAGAACTGGGCATTTGCATTGATATACCCCTTTGACTTGATTGACGATTAACAGCGAATCACCAAAGATGTTCAGTCTTTTGATGTTCATGGCGATTGTTGTTTGAAGACCTAGGAGCAAGGCTTCATATTCTCGCATTGTTGTTGGTGCACTCGGAAGTTTAATTTAAATGACAGGGGCATTGGAGCGCCTTGCGGTGTGAAGAATACAATTCCTGCGCCACCACCTTGCTCGCATTTAGAACCATCAAAAAATAAGGTTATGTCGGCCTGAGACTTAGGCTCATCAGAATCTGGCGATTCTGAGACATGGAAGACCCCATCATCGGGTAGTTCTATGACCAGAGGCTGATCGTCTTCAAGAGGAGCCTCTGCTAGTTGATCGGCTATGACTTGTCCTTTTATAGATTTTTGCCCAATAAACTCAATGTCAAATTCCGTCAACAACATGATCCATTTCGCCGTGCGACTACTATGATAAGTACGACTCATCATGTATCGCAATGGATTCTCCTTAGACACAACATACGTAGTGTTGCTCAAGCATGTAGTGGCGTAGCCTTTTGGTAGCAAACACCACTGCCAAGCGGAGTTTTTCAACGTATGCATAGTTAAGTTCGTAACTGACCGGGGTGCGGCTAAGATAGTAAGTAGCCTGTTCTTTGTGAAGTTCATTCTTCTGGGCTAGCATTGCGCCGATGCCACCTCGATAGCTGAGATGTATAAGTAGAACGGCACACCTGGTCTAGGTGGTGCCAATACCGGCGGCGAAGCCAAGTATTGTTTGATTTCGTCAAAGGTCGATCGGCACTCGTCATCCCAATGAAATGTGACCCCCTTGTGCAATAATTTGTTCATTGGTCGGCATTTGTCGGATAATTGCGCTATGAAGCGTTTAATCGACGCGACCTTTCCTTGCGGACTTCGAGCTGCTTGATAGTGGTTGGGGGAGCCATTTCAAGGATTGCCTTGACTTTGTTTGGGTCCACTTCGATGCCTCTCTTTGAGACTATAAAACCCAAGAGTTTTCCAGATGTGACGCCGAACACGCACTTCTTGGGATTCAACTTGACCTTATGCTCTATGAGGCGATCGAGAATCTTGCTTAAGTCACCGAGATGATCTGAGCGCAAGAGAGACTTGGCTAACAAATCATCCATGTAATCTTCCAAAGTTTTGTGCATGTAATCATGGAAGATATACGTCATAGCACGTTGGTATGTAGCGCCAGCATTTTTAAGGCCAAAAGGCATGACCTTATAGCAAAATGTCCCCCAAGGCGTTGTGAATGCCGTTTTGAGTTGGTCTTCAGGATTGATACGAATTTGATTGTATCCTGAGAAACCGTCCATTAGGGAGAGCATTTCGTGACCTGTTGTAGCGTCTACCAATGCGTCGATGCTTGGCAAGGGGAAATCATCCTTAGGACTCGCTTTGTTTAGGTCTCGAAAGTCGGTGCATATGCGAATCCTCCCGTCGGGCTTCTTGACGGGAACCATGTTGGACAACCATGGCGGATAATCCACGCAGATGACAAATTGTGCATCCAACAGATTTTGCAATTCGTCTTTGACCATCAAGGCCACTGTTGGGTGCATCTTTCTTAGTTTTTGCTTTACAGGCTTGATTTTCGGATCAAGCGTTAAATTGTGCATGACTAGCTGCGGGTCTAGTCCTGGCATATCTTTGTACGACCATGCAAAAACTTCCTTCTTCTCTTTGAGAAGGGCAATATATTCGGCTTGCTCTTCGGGGGAAAGGCTTACCCCCAGCTTGAGAATCCGTGGATTCATTGGATCTGTGCCGATGTCTACGTCAGTCGTCTCCTCGACTGACATGTGGGATCCGTCCTCCAACTGATGTGGAGTTGGGATTAAATGGATATCATCACCTGAGTTAAGATCTACGTTTGGAACCTCGGGTCCCTCTTCAGCTTGAAAAATATCCCGAGTTGTCCTTGGGGTAAAATGAAGCATTTCACCGAAAGGCCAGTACTCTGATGGTGACAATGGTGAATTGACGCGATCCCAATCGATGGCATCCATGTCTAGATGCAATGACCGTGATGGATCGGTCGGATTGCGGATGGGTGCGGTCAAATCAATGGAGATCATGTGGATGGAATGAATTTGGTCTCCAGAACCGCGGGTGTGATGACTTGATTCTTTTAGATGTTCCCTATACTCCGGATCCGGCTCTACGGGAACAGGCACGAATGGATCCTCTCTAGGTGCAAATTCATCTCTATGTGTGAAAAGGAAGGCGGGGTCTTCCCTTGGCACTGCTGTCATGATGGGATCTCGAGGTGGACGATGCTCATCTTGAATTTGGAGCCATAGGTCTAACACTTGGTCCCACCTCGCTGGGTCTACGTGCCATTCATGTCCTAACCGTATACCCATTTGTCCCATTAGATCTTCATGAGTTAGAGCGCGGTGATGTCGTCGCGCATGTCTGAGATAGTCCATTTCGGTTTCGTCTTCTGAATCGCTTTCATAGATCCAAAATTGTTCATCCTCTTCAGAATCTGTTGCTTGCGATGTTGAGGACTCTTCCTGTTCCAGAGAATTAATCTGGTCCCATTGCGGTTGTTCCACTCTTAGTGGAGGGACCCGATTCTTTTGAGACTGTGTTATTTCGTCTGGAACCTCTAAGGGGAACAGTTTCAAAAAAATGTCTGGAAGCCGTTGATGTTCTCTTTGAGGATTGCTCTCTGAACTTTCACCTCTCTCTAGCAAAGGAGAGGGATTATTGCTATTTCCGGGGGTGTTTGTAGACCATGGGAGATAATCCCCTAATGTGTATTCTGTGTTTGGATTGGCGTACGGGTCTTGTGCCAATCCCCCCTTGTTGCCTATTTCTAGGCCTTGCATATTTTCAACCAAGATGTCTAATGGCAGGGGATGGTTGAACCCTACCCCTGACTTGTCATATGGCATCTGATATCTTGGTTGGCAAAGGATCCGCATCCCTTGCTCATATCTGCCTAGCCCATACCCATGCCAATTGCATTGTTCGAGATATTTTAGGGCAAATTCTGGGTTCGACAGATAATTGATGTTTTCGACAAAAGGCTCTTCATCTGTTTCCTTTTGTTCGCATGGTTCAGAACCATGATCAAGGCCCCCATACACAAAATTCGTCTGGTTGGGAGGGTAGCCTAGTGGAACAATTGTCCCAATGGGAAGGCGAGGTCTTCCCATGTCCTGCACTGACTCCAATGTGGGGGTTGCCACAACATTTTGCACTAAGTATTCCCCAGTGCCCGTACTGGCCATTTCAACAAGGATTGTTGATGATTGGGTGGGAGGAAACGGTAGTCCTTCCTGAGTCCATTCCATGTTTGGTTGTTCGAGAGTCTTGGTTTGTGTTATGTTGGGTGTTTCCTCTGTTGATATCGTTGAAATTGTGGGCAACCCCTCTTCTAGAGGCTTAACCTCTTCCATGATTTGCTTTCCCTTGTCCTTCTGTTGGGCCACGATAGGTGGCGTTGATGATGAAGGAGTAGGTGATGAAGTCTCACCTGGCTGGGATTTTGCCTTGTTGGCCACCAGTGGTGCCTGCGGTATTGGACCCTGTTTAGATGGATTTAATTGAAAATCCAAATGCGTTGATGGGAGGGTCGATTGAGGTATGAATTGTACCGCATTGCAATACTTGAAGGGCTCTAAGTCCATTGGGACTACATGTATTTGCCCTTCATAGGCATACTTCAAGCACCGGTGTGCGATCGAGGGGACACACTTCATGTCCCCGATCCAAGGCCGCCCTAGCAGTATATTATAAGCCATTTCGCCTTCCAAAGACATGGCACAGGTGTGGGTATTGACTTTTGTCCTACCCGGATAGGCGGAACAACCGTGCCGATCGTCGAGCAAATTGCATCGTTAAAAGCTCGCAGTGTGTACGTGGAAGCGGTGATGTGAGAGGTCGGCGTTTTAAATGTTTCAACGCTCGCAGTGGTTATAATGTTACTGGACGAGCCAGTATCTATCAAGACTCTCTTGTACGGGATCCCGTTGACCCGCGCGATAACGTGCAGGGGTGGATCCGGCATGTCATTTGATATCGTTTTGACCTCGTCTTCTCTGAATGTGATGACAGCTCCGTACATTGTTTCACATGTCCCACGAAGGCGTTGAAAGAATTTGCTTCGTGGGGTTGTACTTCAATGGCTTTTAAAATGTCCATAAGAGCTTCTCTATGGGGAGCCGATTGTTGAATAAGCTCGTAGATGGACAGCCTAGCCGACGTGGTCCGCAAACTCTGCGTGAGTTTGGTTCGTATCGTGACCTCAGGTCTAGGCGGAGGTAACTGCGTTGGGCGTTGTTGAGGCTGCGATGTCGACGGAACTTCCCTCGCAGCTACCTCGGGGGCAACTATTGGGTATCTTCTGTTCCTTGTTACAATGCTAATCATTCCCACAAATCCTTGCGCGGGAAGATCTTGTCGCACCTCGTTAATCTGGAGCGGTTTTGTCTGTGCCTCGTGGGCAGGCAAGGGGTCCTTGAATACCCCCATTTGTTGGTTGTTTGGTGCGATGGGGTTGTCCACGACCAATGTTCTGTTATCGATCAAATCCTGGACTAGTTCTTTGAATTTCCAGCACCCATTTAGGTCATGTCCTCTGCGCCTATGGAATCTCCAATACAATTCCTCCCTATACCCCCTAGGCTTGGGAATGTTAGGGTCAAAAATTTGGATTTCCGGCAGAGTAACTAAATTTGCCGCCGACAAGCGGTCAAATAAGGAGTCCCTAGACTCCGCATACGGGGTGAATTGTCGCCTAGGGCGACGCTGTTGATACTGCTCCTGTCTTCTGTTATCTCTTTCGTAAGCAGGAGGCACTGCCTGGTAGTTAGCCTTTTGAGGCTGCGTTTCTTGCACAGGCGCGGGAACATTTATCGCAACTTGGTTGATTGCAGCGTGTTGTGGTTGCGTTGTCCCGGCTTTAGTGGTTTTATTCCACTCTTTCTTCTTAGGCTTGGCAATTGCGCCTTCGCCTATCTTAATCTCTTCTATGACTCTGGCTTGCGCCAAAGCTTCTTCTAAGCTGTCGTATTGTCGCAGTAACAATAGACCAGAGATTGATTTTAAGCAACTTTTTGCGAACATTTGCGTGAGGTCCGACATGGGAGGACGGTAGGGTAACTTAGAAAGCAAAGCTCTCCATCGGTTCCCGTACGCTGCCATTGTTTCCTCCTCAAATTGTTTAAGGCTAGCAAGATCACTAAGTGATGCCTTCTTCCTTGTGTTGAAGGCGAAACGTTCAAGAAACGCATCTACTAGCTGATCTAAGCTGCTTATGCTGTGTTTGGGCAGTTGTGTGAACCAATCCGAGGCAGGGCCTACGAATGTGGTTATGAATGTTCTAAGCAATAATGCGTCATTATCTTGGATGCCGAAGCATTGGCTTAGAAATCGTGTAACGTGTTCCTGTGCGTCCTCTTCACCTTTAAAAACTGCCAATTGAGGCAACTTGAAGTGTTCGGGGTAAAGAGGTGTAGGCACTGAGGGATGCACCGGATTATTGCGGAGTAGACGTAATGTGGGTTTTTGATGCCCAGCAGCTTTTGTCTCCACAGACTCCAAACGCTCCAATAGCGCTTGGTATGCATCGGAAGATTTTATTTCTTCCTCTCTTGTTCGCTCTTGTTGCAAGTTACGGTAAACTGGAGGCCTATGGAGGGGTGGCCGAATGGCATCCTTCCTGCCTTGATGGGGAGTTTCAACTATATTCCTCTTCCGGTTCATACTCCTCGTAAAATTCTTGAGGAGTCTCTGGGCGAAACCTATGACCCTGATCAAGCTCTTGCTGAAGGTACCCATCATTGTTTCGGGGAGTTGCCTCCCTCTCGAATCTATGAGGTCTTGGAGGCAGAGCTTGACGAGGTCGTGGAGACCTGTCTTGCACCAACGGATTATGCCTCTCATACTGTTCAGCTCTTTGGATGCGAGGGGTTGGCCCCCTCTCAGGTATTTCATAGCGTAACTCATCCGCTTCGCGTTGCATGCGTTCTTTATCCAAGCGGTATTGATACTCTATCTCTTGATGACTTTGTTTAAGCCGCATGATTTGGGCTTGACGGGTGGTATATCTGGCGACAACTGGGTCAATTTGATCTACCCTATTTTGTTCAGAAGGTTCAAATGTTCCTCCTATGGGTTTACCTCGGTTTTGATGCTCTAAAATCTCAAGGGGTCGCTTCCCTCCGTCGAGGTAGGCGGTATGTGCTCGAGGTTCTGGCCTCAAGGGGTGATCATGATATTTTTGCTGGTGCAGAAATGCAAGGTTCCCGCATTGTTTGTTGCCCTCGAGGAATGCGATGGCTTTCCTCATACTCCCTTTCACGGGTGTAAATGGGGTGGGCGGAGTTAGGTCGCCCTATGTAAGGAGCCCTGCGCTCCGGATTTGGTCTCTCTATTTTGATGATAGGTAAAGAAGGGACGCCATATCCACGTTGCCCCTCCAAATGGACGGTGTGCTCGTCTAGCGCTTCATCGCGCGGTGGCCACTCATGCCTAACTTCAAGAGGTGATTCTCTATTTATGTCAAGGTCTACATGTAAGGCATCTTCCCGAAAGGGGCTGCTTTGAATAGGCATACCCCACCGAGGATTCTGAATTGGATTCTTTTGTAGGTTAGACCTATAAGGCGGTATGACCAAATCCTCAGGACTCGAAGTGAAGGCGACTTGTGCCTACTTTTTGTGTACCTTCCGGAGCTTCGGCCCTTGATTGGGCTTGACTGCGGGTGTACACCATTGCGGTGCTTCTATGCTATCTAAATAAGTTTTTATCTCGTTTATGATTTTTTTTTTTTTGTCTACACTAAGCAGAATTAAGCACACACATTCACAAAATCGTGATTATCTCTTTTAAGGATTAAATGGTGTGTCCTAAACTGGTTTAGTGCATTTTGATGTTTTGTTTTGTTTTTGTAGGTTTTGAAGATCGTTTAAATGCATTATGACGGCTCATATAACTCCCAAAAAGGTAGCCCCTTCAATATACCAACCAGAGCCGATATACCAACCTCTCTATATACCCGCCCTTACGAGAGGGAGACTATAGGTACGTGAGAGCAGAAGGTACATGGTACATAGGCGGTACGGAAGGGGGATTGTCCTGTTAATGGCACCTACCATAGAAGACTTATCCTCGCACGCATGGGAATCACCCCAGCGACACTCGGTCTGTCTTCGTCAGGATTTACGCCTAACAACAGTTGACAATCGGGAAATGGATGCAAATCAAGCCAAGGTGGTGATGAAATCCACCAATGGTCTTGATCAAGGGCTGGGGTCTTACGACCAGCTCCTTGGTTTAAAATTGTTTCGTGATGTGTGTGGGATTCGTTTTATTCAACAAAAATGAAACAAGCATACATGACTTTTCCTTATGCAATGCAAGACAAGATGAAAACAATCAAAGGAACAGAAACAGAAACAAAAAATATAACAGAGATCATGAAAATCCCTACCTCTTCTCTGCTGCTCCTGTTGTCTCTGAATTTCTGCTCTGAAAATCTGCAGGCAGGAATTCGTCCCTCTGGGAGACGAATTGCAGAACAGAATTCGTCCCTCCCAGAGACGAATTTGAATTCGTCCCAGGGTCAGACGAATTGCAGAAAAGAATTCGTCCCTGTCAGAGACGAATAGCAGTCTGCAACAAAAAAAATGTACCTGTCAAGCACAAACACAAAACTTTGATCAGTTTTCTATGATTTCAAAAACCAGGGAACAGAGTCCCACCGTGATCGCCACTGAAAGCACGAGATTCCGGGCAAAGGAAACACTAATTATGCAATGTAAGACGAAATGTAACGCTTTAACCTTATGCACCAAAACAAAGGAAAGAGACAATTTGGAAAGGAGAGAAAAGATGTAAAGAAATCACAGCCCTCTTTATTCAAATATCTTATCCTCGGTTACATAGACGTCTCCTCCCTTTTTAGGGGCTAGGAGCGTTAAATTTGTCATTGTTACAATGTGCGATTTAGTCTTCCTCCTTCCGCGTGCCCACGATTGCAATGGGCGGGCCAAGATGATGCCGCCGCTGATGTCGATGAGTTCCTAACCTCCGCTGCTTCTCCTGCGAACAAAGAAACAACCAAGATGTCAGTAGCATCTACCGCAAATGAAAAGTGTTTGCTCTCTAAAACTAACGAAATATGCATGTAAACATTTGCCTGAAACAGTAATTACAGTGAGTCCAAATGGCTTCAAAACTTGACAGAAGATAGGAAAAGTTACCAGAAGGCCACCGCCACCGAGACAACTGGCCAATCTACCTTCAACTGGAATTCGTCCCTGGGCAGGACGAATCTCGACTGCAATTCGTCCCTGGGTGGGACGAATTCTTCTGTGTTGAAGAAACCGACCTACTGCTGCTCCAATGTCGAATCCCGAGACCTGCAAAATGCCTGCAAACAGGGGGGTTATGTAATTGGGGCCATTTTGGGACGACCCAGATGGTCGGATTCTCCCAATTTGGCCTCCACCCTCGGGAATTTGACCTCGACACCTGCAAGTCAACGAAACAACAAAGCAACACAAAACATACTAGAATCTGACCAAAAGTTACAAAATTGCAGCTATGGGTTAATCAAACCTAATAACACAAAATGCAACCTGAAAAGTAATCTAAAATGCTCTAAAACTTAAAATAGGACTTGGGAGGTGCGGGGGTGCCCAAGTGGGCCTCCCACCGTTGGCACTTGATTTTGGAGCCAATCCACTAGGGATGGGCCCAAAACCTCTTAGGATTGGGGGGTCGGCGAATTGGTTGGTTCAGGTGTCCATGTGTTGGATTTGGGTCAGGTTCGAGCTTCCAAAGGCCACCCAACAACCTCCCTTGCAAAAGAGATTGGTGGATGTGGGAAGGTGAACCAAAAGGGATGCAAGTGGGTCTTCAACTCGGCAAGCACTTCGTTGCTTGAAAACTCCTTCAACCTCGTATATTTTGGGTGAGAAAAGTCCCACCTTTTATAGACCCATGGGGTCTCTTTTGGGAGGGAAGCACAAATGCCATGTGTTGGTCATAGGCGCCATGTGGCGCTCTTGTCTTCCCATGAGGGAGGGGAGTCCTCCATTGACTTGGGCTTTGATAAATGCCTTTTGTGACAGCCTTCTAACGGCCCCTCTGTCCACCTACACACGCGTGCAAGGCAGGAGTCATCAACCGACTCGTTTCGGGCTGCCACTTGGCACCATTTGTCTTTTTGCCCGTTAAGCTTAGAATTCGTCCCACCCAGGGACGGATTCGGAATTCGTCCCGGGGTGGGACGGATTCTATTTTGAATTCGTCCCCGGGTGAGACGAATATCGGGCAAAGTGTCCAAGTGTGCCAAATTGCTTCTTGACCTTACAAAATTGCTATGAAAGTGGTTAAGACCACCGTTTAACCTCTGAGGGCTGCCCTGGGGGCTGTGTTTGTCAAAGCGATCAGTGTTTGCAGTCACATAATCGGATTGGTGCTGTTTTGGTGTCTACAATTAGGATGAAATAATAATGTTTCATCCACTATGATGTTGTTTCATCCACTCACATCATAAATAAGTGTTTGAATTTTCTTTAAAATTATGGATAAAATCACTTATAATGTGCCTAATATGGATTTTTACGGTGTTTTTGTAGGTAAAATCTATGAATATTATAGGAAGGTTCATTACATGCATTTTACAACATATGTGTATTGAAAAATAAAAAGTACTTGATTCACAGTACAAATCCTACTTTTGAAAACACACATTTGAAGTCACTTGCCAACAAGCACACATTACAATAAATAATATAATAAGCTTAGGATTCATTTTTAATTTGACAATAATCATTTATATGCGAATAAATATCATATTTTCCATGCCACATGCAAATTTCAATTATATTTCACAATCTTATTCTTTTATTGTTGAGACTATGACACTCCCTCCATGTTGTGAAATAATTCTTACAAATTGATCTTCAAGTGTTACTCTTCCAAATACCACATAGTATTGTAATGTGGTACCTTAACAAGAGGAAATCAAACCATGTAAGCATAGATATTTTGAAATTTTTTAATTGAGTGGCCCCTATACAATTAAATATGCATAAGTTATTAATCAAAATATTTTTGTGCTTTAACAGTGATCACAACTTATAACTTCTTAATATACTAATTAATAATAGTATATATTCACATGGAATGATTACAAAGTTGGTAATTTTTCTAGCAAAATATTTTTGTTGGTTATTTAAATTGCTAATATTTATAATTTATTAGGTTTCACCATGTACCATGCTTCTTGATGTCATAAAATCTTGTTCACTTAAGTTTTATCTTAATGTAAACTTGATATGATAATTTAAAAACTTTATGACCTAATTATAATAGAAGGGTGCCCTACTTCTAGGAATGTTGCTGATCCATTAGTTGACATACATCAAATTAAAATATTGGAGTAAATAATCTTTAGTAATGTCAACCCTATATCATCATGAAATTTGAGGCCTAGTTTCATTAAACCCAATAAAGTATAAGATCTATAATACATGATAACGTGTTAGGAGACTTCCAAATTGTGGTCCATCATATTTATGGTTAAAATGCTATCAAAGTTTTCCATTTCATGCCTTGCCATAAGGTGGCTATAAATTTAAACAAAATGTTGAGGTTAACTTTGTAGCTGCTTTTGTTAGTAATTTCATACCACATGAAAACATTATTAAATGCAAGGAGGTAATGTAGATGCAAGAATTATGACTCCTTGGCTTGATGATGATCCCATTATAGCAAAATAAAGCTCTTGGTATCTATATTTTGCTATAGGATAAAGATATTATTCTCACTTTGAGGGTAATTATTGCTAATCATCAAGGATATCAAACCTAATGAAGATTTGCTTGTGGAGGAAAGAACATTAACAAAACATAACTTGGTGAATGATTATTAATTACAATGGAAAATAACAACTAATATTAATGTACATTTATATCAAATGCGACCAACAAATATTACACTAATATGAAAATAAATAAATGTAATAATATCGAAAGAATTTTTATAACTTTTTAACCATAATTGTTCTCTTAAATATTACAATATTGTTTTATTTGTTATATATAAATATAAAAAATAAATTATTTTTAAATTTAAAAATAAAACTAATCTTAGATAATTTATGCTATAATTTAACCATTATTTATATATATTTTTAAAATTTAGTATCATTAAAAAATAAACTCAAAACACTTATATACTTCATATCCGATTTCTTCGACGACAAATATAATAATTTAATTATTAAAAACTATTTAATAATTTAAAATTATAATTATAATCCATAATTTAGTATTTTTTACTGAAAATAAAGTTAACTTATTATTTAATAGTTAAATTTATCATACAACTACAGGTAATTTATCTCGTAATCTAGACACAACCACTACGATATGTATCTACCACTTCACTAGAACAAACAAAAAAACGAATAATTTGTATGGCACTGTATATATACATACGTGACGGTGTCGTACAAAGTCTTCCAACAGTCCACCAATTACAAAAAAAAAAAAATACACATGCAATAATATTAATTTACTTCTTTTCCCTATTCACATAGTGGATAAAGAACGTGCCAGGAAAATTAAATTTTAGATTCTTAATAAGTACATATTAGAGATCACCCGCAGGTTATTTCCCTAGTGGCAAAGGTATCATGCAGGGAAATCCCCTGTCATCCTTTTAATCATACTTGTTGAATTTTTGGGAAGAGCACTTAAGAGTGTTGTCAATGAGAAAACTATCACAAGGATTAGGGCTGCCTCAAGTCTAAACCCGTTATCACACTAGCAATTTGTGGATGACACAATACTCGCTACCTATGCTTCAGTAGTGGAGGCCAATATGATCAAAAAAATCCTTAATTTATATGAGAAAATGGCTAGGCAAGAAATCAAATATACCCAAAGTAAAAGCTTCTTCATCAATACCCCCCTTTCTAGGCAGATTAAAATTGAGTGTATTGTTCAATGTAGCATTGGTGAGTTCCCTACTCGCTATCTGGGGCTTCCTCTTTTTTATAGTAATCCCAAATTGTCCATGTGGAGTCATGTGGTGGAAAGGATAAACAAAAAGTTAGCTGTATGAAAAGGGGATTTTATAATCCAAGCAGGTAAAATCACCCTTACCGCAGCATGCCTCCAAAGCATCCCAACCTATTACCTCTCAGTATTCAAAGCCCCTGTTTCAGTTTACGCCAAAATCGAATAAATACAAAAAATATTCATGTGGGGCGGTACAGAGGAGAAACAAAATATTCATTTGGTTGGATGAGAAAAGGTTTGTCAACAAAAAAATCAAGGGGGACTGGGACTTAGAAGAATCAAGTATATGAACACTACTCTGCTGGCTAAGCAATCCTGGAAAATTCACACAAGTTTCAACGCAGAAGGGGTGTCAATAATACAGATAAAGTACCTTCAACAAAAAGAATTCACTGATGAATATATCCCCAAAGAGGGATTAGATTTTTAGAAGTTAATTATTCAAGTCAGAGAAGTTATCTAGAAAGGTTTAAGATGGCAGCTGGGAACAGGTACTGCCATAAAATTTTGGATAGACAGATGGGTCAGTGATCAGCCCCTAGTTGAAGATTATGAGTTATCTGTGCTAAAACCCATCCTTGATGACACCATAGGTAGTAAAGTAGCATACTTCATCCAAAACATCAATGGGTCTAAAAGCTAGAAAGACCTCAACATTAACTCAAATGATGGGCACATAACCAGGGTAGCGAGGGCTTTGGATTTTATGTTGAATACTATAGTGATCCCGATATATGGAAGAGAAGACCTTCTAATTTGGAAAGAAACTAACAGTGGATGTTTCTCTATCAAATATGCCTATCAACTTCTCCTAAATCCACAACAAGATCCCTTTTCCCCTAGCCAAATCTGGATCAAACACCTCATCCCTAAAGTGGCAGTTTTCTCCTGGCCGAAAATTCAAAACAAGATTCTATCCACCGATAATATCATCAAGAGGGGGATGATGATACCCAATAGATGCCACCTGTGTTATAAGGCTTGGGAATTCATCAACCATAATTTTACTAAATGTGATTTCTCATATGTTGTGATGAGTAACCTACTGTCCAGTTTCCACATCAACTAGGTCCAACCCAACTCCCTGACAGAGTTTTTCACTCAGTGGCCCAATCCTTTCAAAAACCCTTGGCTAAAATCTTTGTGGAAAATGTGCACCCACCATTTCTTATGGCAGGTATGGCTAGAAAGAAACAACAAGGTGTTCTCTAACACTCCCAAGGACCCTACCTCCATTTCTAGTAAAATCATCAGCTTTGCCATAAAGAACTCCGAGCTCATCCCTTGCACAGAACCCCCTGATGTGGGATTGGACCTTTTTATGTTCAAAAGTCTTAATATCCCCAGGGAAGATAATCCTCATGTCACTCATACCCACCCAAGGTACACCTCTTCATGGAACCCCCCCAGCAGGATGGCTCAAACTCAATTTTGATGGAGCTTCTAAAGGAAACCCAATAAATGGCAAGGGTAGGAGGACTGGTCAGAGATAGCAGTGGTAAGATTGTGGTTGCCTTTGCAGAGAACCTAGGAATTCAAACTAATCATGTAGCAGAAGCCCATGCCCTGTGGAGAGGTCTCACCATCATCCAAAAGCACAAAGGAAACTATGAAATAGAAGGGGACTCTCTAAACATCATAAATTATATCAACAAAAACTCTAATCCTTTGTGGAAGGTCATGAATGTCATTAGGGAAGCTAGAAATATGATCAGAAGACAGGGCAGTGTGATATGCAAACATGTGTATAGAGAGGCAAACAGATCAGATGACCTCTTAGCTAACATGGGAATTAGTCATAATTCCTTGAATGTATGGGATAAAAATCCACCCTCAAACATTTTCAATGAAGCCAACCAAGAGTGGGTAAATCAATAGTGAAGCATCGGAGCAAGATATTCATCATCAGGTTGCCAACATCCTCATCAGTAGCTTTATTAGTATTCTTGATAGCATTAGCAAGAAGCTGAAGCATATCATAAAGACTGAGGAAAGCTGACGCATGATGGAGGGCCATGGGTCTTTTTTTTATTATGGTTCTTTGGGTCCTTACCGGGGTTTGTTTCATGAGGGTTATTTTAACTTTATATATATTATATGCTTCAATGTTGTTTTGGGTGTCTGCTATCTATATATTATTTGCATCAATCCTGTTTGGGGTGATGTCCATATATTATATGCATCAATACTATTTGGGGTGTTTGCTATTAGGCTTATCAACATTTAATCAATGTATAGTGAACAATGTTTATCCATGTACGAAAATACTTTTTTAAAGTTTAGTCTTCTAAGCTACTAGCCTCCTTTGAGGGTTTTGTAACTACTGGTTTTGGGATCCAAGAAAAAACCCTTTAATATAAGCTACACTATTTACCAAAAAAAAGTACATATTAGAGATGTAATTTGATTGTATATTGAAATGGCAGAGCATTTTGGACTTTGATTAGGAGAAATCGTAATATTATTGAGTTTTATTATTATAAATTTTAGTTCATTAAGTTACATAAAATCAATAGATTTGATCTTACATGACAGTTAGTTGATAAACAATCGATCTTTACCATCAATCTATCTCCTTCTTAATATAGACTGTGGTTTGAACCTTAACATTGAGAAAAATACCAAAACCTTAACCATTAAACTGTTATATCTAAGAACCAAAACCGTAGCCACTAAATTGTGCTTATCAAACCAAGTGCATATCATGTAAATATTTACCATACAATTCAAACTTACTTGACATAAGGGTTGAAATGAAATAAAAGATTTTAATTACTCGGTGAGACCCAAAATATGGCCTATGGGACCTCCAAATATGGAAATATAGTTATTCAAATCATATGACCATTAATATCCTTGATAAGGTTTTTCCTTCTCCTATTGATTTTGGTTAGCAATTCCTCAACTTTTTTTATTTTACTGTCTTCAAATAACTCTATTATAGACCCTTTTTCAAGTATTTTTTTTTGTATTTGCCATGGATGTTCGAAAAACTCAGATATTCATAAATGAAATTTTTTTATGTCTCTATTGTACCTATGCTGCATAGAGTACATATCCTTTCTTTCCATTGTTCTTTGGGCATTGTCCATCTCCCTGTTTCACATCTAAGCCTATGAGAGCTAATCCTTATCTACGCAATGAGGATTTTTCCCTCCACTTAATTTCAACGCCTATATATGTTTTTTCCTTGTGGTCATACGTTGGGTTAAACTTTGCAATATAGTATTGTCTTTTCTTGCTTGCATTTTTCACAATCCTCTTCCAAACTTTTCGTTCACATAGTTTTTAATGTCTTTATTGAAATTTGGCCATTCATTTATATTGATTTCCCAACGTTTCATCCATTTTTTATTTTGTTTCATCTATGTGTTCTTCGGCCTATGTAGCTCTTCGTCCTTTACTGCCCTAAAGCATTTGTTTTTTTTCATGTTTTCTATTTTTTCAGGTAAAATAATAGCTTGGTCATAGCAATTGCCTCTAAAGAGAAAATTCTAGTTTTAGGTAGAACAATTTCATAAGGGACTGTGGTCTTGGTTCTAAGAAAATTTGTAATTAGACGTTTTTGAATCCTTTCTATTTTCCTCCATTTTGTATTTGTCGTGTCACTGACCCACACCTCACAACCAGACAATACAATTGGTGTGAAAAGTAGACCAAATAAGATCTTGGTGGTCTTCCAATCCCACAACTCGATATTCCTACACCGATTTTGAAGTGCATATAGTGCTCTCCAACCACTTAGAGTTCTTTTCATCCTACATGTATTCCAATTGAGCTTGTCATGAAAGTCTATGCCTAGGTATTTGTATTCTACCACTACCTCAAGAGGTTCTCCTGCAAACTAAAATTTGAGATGTTGCTTCTTCTTTTTTACTGAAAAACATGATTTTTATTTTTCTCGTGTTCACCTGCATCCCAACTTCCTTACAAAATATTTATAGAGCCCTAAAGTGATCTTCTATATCTTTAGTTGTTTTGGCCACAAGAATTATATCATCTACATATATGAGGAGTTTTACCACATATTTGGCTAAGTGCACACCCTCTCCCTCAAAATTTGTTTATCCATTCTTCTAACTTGTCAATGTACAATCTAAATAATATCGGAGATAGAGGACAACCTTGTTTTACGCTTGTCACTCCTAAAACATTCATATAACCCTTACTGCGTTCGAATTCTAGTCTTTATATGCTCATATAATATGTGAGCTATTGCCCTATAGTGAATTGAAACCTCTAGCTCTTCCATTTTGCTCCATAATTTTTTTCTTGGTATTGTGTCAAATGCCTTTTTGAAGTCTACAAAACAAAAAGCCTCCTCTTTTTTGTCCCATATTGTTTCCACTATGTGTCTAAGCATGATACAATGATCAATAGTTGAGTGCTTGGGCCTAAAACCCGCTTGTTCCTTTGCTCTCTTTCCCTTTTATTCTGCCCATCTGTTGATCCTACGCTCTATCATACTCCCAAACAACTTTGCAAAGAGAGGGTTATAATGATAGTTTGATAGCTTGAGGGATTATTTACATCTCCACTTTTAAATAAAAGAATGGTCAAGCTAATTTTCCAGTCTATAGGGAAGCCATATTGTATAACCTCATTGAAAATCTCTTTGATCTGCAGTGTAAGAATATCTACCCTCATTTTATATGCTCTACCTGAATATTGTCTATGTCACAGGCTTTATCAGTTGCTAACTTTTTTATCCCTTGAATAATTTCTTCATTTGTGAAAAGTAGTTTCTTGACAATGATAGTAGGGGGTGTCTCCTACTGGTTACTACACTCATACAATTGTTTTGAATACTCCAACCACTGACTAGTTGTTATGTTATTTTTATTTTTGCATATTTTTCACGCTTAGTTCCTTCCAAAATTTCTTTGGTTCATGCTTCCCTAAGTAAATCAGTTCTTTCCTCCTTCTAGTGTATTCTTCTTTTTTTTACCCTTACTAGTTTTTCATATATTTTTTGTTTGCTCTTGTTTCACCTGTTGGTTCCTTTAGTAATATTCGTGCTTCCTTGCAATATTCATCGAACCACGGGTTGGGAAGCTATTTTTTTCTTTCTTTTTAGGTTTAACTCTCTTACATTTTTTAGAGCTTCTTGGATAACGTGCATTAACCATTCACTTTTATTGTAATATTTGTTACTGTGAGGTAGTCCCTTTCTTTTCCTTTTCTGTAACTTGTTATTCAATGTTGTCTTGAAAACTCTATCAATTTTATTTTGTTAATAGAATGTTTCCCTTGTGAGGAAGTTTGTTTTGATTGCCTTACATGTGTTTTTCCCTTGGTTTATCTCCTTGCATTTGAAGTTTCATAACAATTGGGTTGTGATCTGACTTAAGTTCCATTGGGGAATCTTCCACTTCTAGCTCCTCTATTTTTGGTATGCAGTTTTGTGAACATATAACATAGTCTATTACACTTTGTCCCTTATATGTTTTGCATGTATACTTTCCTAAAATTTTCTAACTTTTCATCCCATTGTAAATAACCAAGTTGTGTATGCTGCAAAGGCCTAACAACTCTTCTCCATATTACGTGATAGCCCCATGCTCATCTTCTGAAGTCCTGGTCCACTTCTTATTTTCCTCTTCTAGCATCCAAAGAGGATTAATCTCAATATCTTTGTTACGTACTAGATGTCAATATCAAGATGATTATATCTCTATCTCTAACAATAGTTTTTGATGCTTTATTCCATATTGCTATTTTCTTGTATCCCACATAATCTGGAGTCCTACATCCATCGTGCTCATGTGTTTCCATCAGGATGATTATATCTCAATCTCCAACAATAGGGGTCCTCTTCTCCAAAGATAACCTTTACAACTCCAACTCACCATCATTTTTAAGCTTAACAACTTTAAAAAGTAAGAGTTTATCTTTTTATATTAAACGAAAAGATTTAAAAATAATAATTATACTTTTAAAACAAATTAAAAAAAAATTAAGCTAAATATTTTTGGAAAACCACAAACAAATATCTTCCATATCATATAAACATTAATAACCTAAACCTGCATTAAATAAAAAATATCATCTCTTAAACACAACAAAATCTACAGAAATCTAACGCAACAGAGTGATGATACGTCTGCACACCTCAATTCTACAGAATAAACTTTATAGATAACACCCTCTGCACCAGTCCCAATGACCTGCTATCCTCGAAAAAGTAAAACGAATTCCCTATAATCATATCCTCCAACGGCTGAACACAAGTTGTTCTCCCGAGCTTTATTCTGTATAAGTTGTGAGGACATTTTCATATTAAATTAATTAGAACTTCGTACCGAACCGTATGGAATGATGTCATGAGCGTCTTGTGAGGACATTTTCATATTAAATTAATTAGAACTTCGTACCGAACCAACCATATGGAATGTTGGATGCTTCTTATCAAACAAGAATTTAAGCTTACCACCACAAAAAAAAAAAAAAAAAATCATCTAGGTTCAAAAAAAAAAATTCATCTAGGTTCAAATTTTTGTCCATGGTATAGTAGTTGTTTCGCTTGAGAATTTAGGTTTAAATTTTTGCTATGTTTAGTAAGGGTAAAGGTAGTAGTCTGACTTGAATGTACACCAGCACTGCAATACAAACCCTGAGCCACCAGAGATCTCCTCACTTCGAGAGCGTTTATTGAGAAGAGGCAGAGGTTATAAAAGCAGCTTCAATAATTTGACCCAAAAACATTAAAGAAAATGTCTAAACCTACCCTAATGTTACAATACCCTTAATATAAAAAACTAGAATTTAAATTTTATTAATCCGGCCCGCTGTCTCTAATTCCAGTTCCTTCCTTGTGCTTAGCTTCAAAAGCAACGAAATAAGATAAGAGCAGGCTTTCTTCATCCATAGGTATATATATATGTTTGTGGAATAATTTTTATGTTTTATGTGTAATTATTAAATTTGTGGGAAGTAGGAAATTTTTTCTATTGAATTTTTCAACTCCGTGGTTCGTATTTTTATGATTCATTTAAAATTTTAATTTTAATTAATTATATTTTTAATTAGTTTTAAAGGGCCATAAAGTTATAAATTTAATATATATTTATAATTAATTTATATGAAAATTTAATTATTAAAAAAAATTATCTGCGTGGCGTCTAAAAATTATCAGAAGTTTAAGTAATGGAATAGTACAAACAGAGGAAAAGCAAACTATTCTAACCAAACTTTCAATTTGTATATGGTTAAAGAATCATTAAAATCCATGCTAAGGTTGATAAATATTTCTAAGAATAATGATTATAATGTATTGAATAAGTTTTATTAAATATTTTTTATTGATTAATGGCAAGTTACTATGACTTTGAGGTAAGGGATTTAGAGGGAAGAATAATAGTTAAAATGAAAGGATATTTTTTTAAAGGTTAGGAAGTAATAGTACAACCAATATTATTATTTTTTTAAGTATCTTTGAACCTTTGTGTAATAAATGATTGTAATGAAATTGGAATTTATTCGAAGGAAGAAAACAATTTTGTTATTGCTATATGTTGTGTGTATTTTATGATGAATTTTAATTACAAAATATTTGAAATGTCTATAAATCATGTTATATTTATATAATTTTGTTGTTTTAGTTCATCTTGATAAGAGAATCAACTATTATTGTCCACTATAGTCAAATCTAAGTAAAAATATATTGAAAGTATAATATTTAATTGTTTAGGGCCAAGAAATATTAATTTTAAAGTTCCATTAGGTCTTGCCTTATTTTGTACGAGAGAACTTACTTGATGGTGCTTTGGTCTAAAAATAGGAGTTGTCGAGAAAATAATTAGTCAAAATAGCAGTGCTCTAGTAAAAAAAGGTGCTCAAACTACACTATAACTAAGCCTAATTTTTATAAGCATTGTATTAAAAATGATAGTCTAATCCCTGTGAATGTGGTCTACTCGCAAGGATACCACTTACATTATCGGTGATGTGATCCAGGTTCAATCCCCATGGTCGATGTATATAAGAAGTTTTACTCATAAAAAATAATAGTCTAAGCAAATTAAAGGGATGTGAATGGTCATATAGAATATAATGAATCTTAAAATTCTTTAAGTGACTTTTATAAAAGATGTAAATAGTATCTAAGTTATGACTTGTAATAGGGAGTAAGCTTAAGTAGCTCATTTACCTCAAGGTCCATACATTGTCTGTCTTAATAGTCCTTAACAAGAAAGGCAACAAATTAGGTTACATGGCTTGAATGCTTCTCTTGTATAAAAGAGCAAGATAATTTTTTAAGGATATTTCATATGCCAAGATCCTACAAGGATGCTCAATACTATTAGGTGAAAGCTTTGTGTTTGTGCTTGTCAAGTGCCAACTTTTGATTCAAGTGCTTTCAATCAAATTAGTGGTCTCCCCTTAAATTATTTATCTTTTGCAAGTTAGGGCAAGATATGCCTATCATGAAGAATCATGTATTGGTTCTTGATTGATATGCTCATCTTTACATCCATGTTTCTTTATATGATTCAAATGAGCATGAAACATTGATCTTAAATTCTAAAGAATTTGAAAGATCTATATTCTTTTAATTTAAGAAGAATTAAAATACAAAAAATATAATTTAGAATTATAAATGCTTTCATAAAGAACTAATTCATATAAAATTGGCATAGTCCATACAACAAAAATATGTCATAGATTCTTTAAATTTATATGTAAAACAACATTGCAGTTGCTTGTTTTAAATGCTATAACAATAACAAAAATGAACACTAATAAATTATGTTTTACAATATACCAACATGAAGATGCTCATTTTTTGATCATTACAATAATATTTCTAGTAACTCATATAGATCAATACTTCTATAAATGCTTCCCTTGTCAATGGTCTAGAAATCTAGCAATACATTCAATTTATATAATTTCAATAATGGGAAGCAAAGGTGTGACATGGAAGGCTAAAATTCATGCCTCTTATTCTTCAATAATATTTTAGTTTTTTATTTCTCTTCAAACATAGAAATTTATATATATTGGTTTTTATGCTCAACCTAGTTTGGTAGTTAAATTGGCAACAATAAATCTTGGTCAAAAAAATCCATTTGGAAATTGGAGAGATCAACATCAAATACTAAAATTCTTTTCCTTGATGTTGAGCAGATGAATAATCTTGTATTTGTGCTTTAGGAACTAAAATTTTGCTACTACTTTACTAAAAATATTAGCCAGTTATTCATGAGTATTCACATACCTCAATTCAATTTCTTTCTTTAGAAATATGTCTCTAATGAAGTGTTACTTTAAGTCAAAATGCTTACATTTCTATGATGAACTAGATTTGTTACCAATTCGATGGTGCCCATATTATCACCAAATACTATTGTTTATTTCAATCAAATTAGTGGTATCCCCTTGAATTATTTATCTTTTGCAAGTTAGGGCAAGATATGCCTATCATGAAGAATCATGTATTGGTTCTTGATTGATAAGCTCATATTTACATCCATGTTTATTTATATGATTCAAATGAGCATGAAACATTGATCTTAAATTCTAAAGAATTTGAAAGATCTATATTCTTTTAATTTAAGAAGAATTAAAATACAACAAATATAATTTAGAATTATAAATGCTTTCATAAAGAACTAATTCATATAAAATTGGCGTAGTCCATACATTAAAAATATGTCATAGATTCTTTAAATTTATATGTAAAACAACATTGCAGTTGCTTGTTTTAAATGCTATAACAATAACAAAAATGAACACTAATAAATTATGTTTTACAATATACCAACATGAAGATGCTCATTTTTTGATCATTACAATAATATTTGTAGTAACTCATATAGCTCAATACTTCTATAAATGCTTCCCTTGTCGATGGTCTAGAAATCTAGCAATACATTCAATTTATATAATTTCAATAATGGGAAGCAAAGGTGTGACAAGGTTAAAATTCATGCCTCTTATTCTTCAATAATATTTTAGTTTTTTATTTCTCTTCAAACCTAGAAATCTATATATACTGGTTTTTATGCTCACCCTAGTTTGGTAGTTAAATTGGCAACAAGAAATCTTAGTCAACAAAATCCATTTGGAAATTGGAGAGATCAACATCAAATGCTAAAATTATTTTCCTTGATGTTGAGCAGATGAATAATCTTGTATTTGTGCTTTAGGAACTAAAATTTTGCTACTACTTTACTAAAAATATTAGCCAGTTATTCATGAGTATTCACATACCTCAATTCAATTTTTTTCTTCAAAAATATGTCTCTAATGAAGTGTTACTTTAAGTCAAAATGCTTAGATTTCTATGATGAACTAGATTTGTTACCAATTCGATGGTGCCCATATTATCACCAAAGACTATTGTTGATTTCAATCAAATTAGTGGTCTCCCATTAAATTATTTATCTTTTGCAAGTTAGGGCAAGATATGCCTATCATGAAGAATCATGTATTGGTTCTTGATTGATATGCTCATCTTTACATCCATGTTTCTTTATATGATTCAAATGAGCATGAAACATTGATCTTAAATTCTAAATAATTTGAAAGATCTATATTCTTTTAATTTAAGAAGAATTAAAATACAACAAATATAATTTAGAATTATAAATGCTTTCATAAAGAACTAATTCATATAAAATTTGCGTAGTCCATACAACAAAAATATGTCATAGATTCTTTAAATTTATATGTAAAACAACATTGCAGTTGCTTGTTTTAAATGTTATAACAATAACAAAAATGAACACTAACAAATTATGTTTTACAATATACCAACATGAAGATGCTCATTTTTTGATCATTACAATAATATTTCTAGTAACTCATATAGCTCAATACTTCTATAAATGCTTCCCTTGTCGATGGTCTAGAAATCTAGCAATACATTCAATTTATATAATTTCAATAATGGGAAGCAAAGGTGTGACATGGAAGGCTAAAATTCATGCCTCTTATTCTTCAATAATATTTTAGTTTTTTATTTCTCTTCAAACCTAGAAATTTATATATATTGGTTTTTATGCTCAACCTAGTTTGGTAGTTAAATTGGCAACAAGAAATCTTGGTCAACAAAATCCATTTGGAAATTGGAGAGATCAACATCAAATGCTAAAATTATTTTCCTTGATGTTGAGCAGATGAATAATCTTGTATTTGTGCTTTAGGAACTAAAATTTTGCTACTACTTTACTAAAAATATTAGCCAGTTATTCAGGAGTATTCACATACCTCAATTCAATTTTTTTCTTCAAAAATTTGTCTCTAATGAAGTGTTACTTTAAGTCAAAATGCTTACATTTCTATGATGAACTAGATTTGCTACCAATTCGATGGTGCCCATATTATCACCAAAGACTATTTTTGACTAGTATTGCTTCTCCCCAATTCCTTCTAAATATTTCTTGATCCATAATGCTTATGCACAACTAAAGTGATAAAAATATATTTTGCTTCTATAGAAGAGAGTACAACCAATCCTTTCTTCTTTGAACTCCAAGTGATTAGCCTTGAACCAAGTGTGAAATAATTGTTGGATGTTGAATTTTGGTCATCCAAACTATCACCCCAATCAACATAACTATAACCAACCAATTTAATCTTGTTAGGTACATGATAATGTATGTCGAAATCAATTGTAACCTTCACATACCTTAATATCCTCTTAGCTACCTTCAAATATATTTGTGATTGCTCACTCATATACCTAGAAATAAGGGACACAACATATGCAATTTCCAGTCTAAAATGAGTAAGAAACATTAAAATTACAACTATGTTTCTATAGAGTATTATGCTCACTTTATCGGTGCCATATTCCTTGCATAAAATTAGTTTGCTTTCCTTCATGATAAATATTTTCAACATATGCATATTCGGCTTGATAATAAAAAAATTAATTTTCTAGTTTGATGTACGTTTATTCCTAGGAAATATTCAATCAACCCTAAGTCCATCTCAATTTTTTTCATCATGGCACTCTTAAACTTATCTTTCATCTTAGAACAACTACCTATGTACATCAAATTATCAACATATAAACTAACAAGGAGAATACTATTACCTTACCTTTGATAGTAGAGAATGGGTTCACTCTTACTTCTCATGAAACCTCTTCTAAAATTAACCATCAATTCAAACATACTAGGCGCTTAGAGATTTCTTGAGGCCATACAAGGTCTTATTTATCCCTGGACTTCAAATCCTTATGGTTACTATACATAAGCTTCCTCCTCTAAGTACCCTTTTAAGAAGGCACTTTTTACATCTAAAGGGTGTATAATCCATATCCTTTGGGTTGCCAATGGAATCACTATTCTAATGTTCTCTTGTATTTCCACTAGTGCAAATATCTCTTCATAATCTACATATATATTTAGATTATGTGCAAATGTCTCTTTGTACCATTTTAAATCTACATATACACTACAACAAAAAAGAGCTTTAATGATACTTATAAATCACCATTAAAGACCTTTAAAGGTGGTTATTAAGCCACCATATATGAGGGCATTGTAAAAAGTCTACGATATACAATGATGGCTAAAACCTGCCTTAAACAACCGCCCTCTTAGGGTCTAAGAGGGAAGTTAGAAGCTGCCCTCTTAGGACTATAAGGACGATTATGAATCGTCATCTTAAGACTGAGAGTATGGTTATTAATCGCCCTCTTAGGCCTAAGAGGGTGGTTTATAGTCACCCTCTTAGAGACTTAGAGGGTGGTTTATAGTCACCCTCTTAGAGACTTAGAGGGTGGTTTATAACTGACCTCTTATGTCACCCTAATATGGAAACCACCATCTTAGGGTGACCTAAGAGGGTGGTTATATAAACCACCCTCTTAGGGCTAAGAGAGCGGTTTTAAAATTCCCTCTTAGGGCTAAGAGAAGTGTTTATAACCACCCTCTTATGGTCCCATCTTAAAAAAATATATAGAGGAGACGATCCATGTTGGAGGGACTAGAAGTTAGGCCAAACAATTAGGCTCATGAAAAATTTGTAGTGATAATGGGTATTTTAATTATCCTTACCTATAGCCTGGTTTTTTAAATCACCATTGATTTTCATTTTTGTGTACTTACTCAAAAATTAGAAAATTTATAGGTACTAAAATCAATATATGGAAAATTCAAGATGGAAAGGGACTTAAAAATTTACTCAAAACTATATGGAAAAGTCAAGATAAGTTATGCTATCAATTATAAAGAGCCTATAACTCTTTATTCAACACTCTCTCAGCAGAAATGATTTTAACAGTGCATGTTTCAACTCTATGATCAAGGCCCAAGAGTTTGCAAACTTTACAAAGCTACTTGATAATAAATAAGATCTCGTACATATTTCCAGTTCTTTGAGAATCAATCAATTTATACTCACCAATATAAAACAATTATCTTTTTGGTATTGGCTTGTAAAACACCACCCATGGTGCCTATGACATCAATGTATTGATATGAACTCATTCTCCTGATCAAAGCTCAGAAGCTACCAATAAGACATTGTAACATGATTATCAATGAGATCTTGTATTTACTATTAGCACCTTATCTTCGTTATCCAATGATATTTTATTATCACAATAAATCAACTAATATGGACTGAGTAAATCATAATGATAGTTATGAATGTTGTTCTCTATATTAAACCAAAAGTAGGTGTTTCAGGCGACTCATTCATTTTGTTTAGTTTGTTTGTCAGCATCAAAAAGCAACTACTTGTGATCTCAAGTTACAAATACCACACATACAGTGTAAGGATATATTTTCTACAAGTGGTTATCAAATTTTTAAATTAAATATCACTCCTTTTATCTTTTCAAAAAAATGTATATTGCAAAAAATTAAAGAAAATTCTTATGGGTTAGTAGTCTATCTTTTTAAAACATGTATATTGAGAAAATTTAAGCTTTACAGATCCTATGCCCTAAATAACACCCCTATGAGTTAGTAGTTTGTTACCCATATGTCGTCAGAACCAATTACCATTTATTTCCATGTTAATCACCTTAATCACTTGTCCTAAAATTTTAAGTATATATATATATATATATATATATATATATATATTTATTTATTTATTTTCCTAGCAGTACAAAATAACTTAGTTTTCATGTTGCCCCAACTTCAAGAAATTTTCATAGAACAACTCTACAATAGAATTATTGAATTGAGGTCCATAATGAAGTGGTGTTGCAGGAAGGTGAGACACTTACCATAATAATCACCCAGGTTCAAAACGTGACAAGCATCCTCCATGTTCAATTGGTTTTTCAACTAATACAGTCAAGTATATATGGTAAAAAAGTTGACATTTCCATGATTTAAAGATCCTATGGATGTACAAATATATGGTTGATTTCTTAAATAAGTGTAACAATGCAAATACAGAGTAGTCCGCCTCCATGGAAATTAACTTTTACAATTCAGGGACTAAATGAAAAATATCATTCAATAAAAACATTTATAAAGTTCGTATATATGTATATAATTAAAATGTTGGGGAAGACCATTGTGGGAATGAAAAGTATTAATAGCTTACTTGTAAGGAGCATTCTCATCCTCATATGGCATTGTATCTCATTTTGGGCTCTTACTTCCTCTCTATTGCTCTCCACATGCTTTTCTCTTCTCTTATAGACATAATTGTATTCCATTGATACAACTCTTCCTAGAGTTTCATCAGTTGGACAATTCTATTGTGAAAGCTTTTTGATGGTTTTGTTGGAGTGTCCAGCATCCCAGGTTCTTTATATAGTGTCCTTAGTAGCGCATGGTGTGGAGCATCCTCCACGTTTTGACCTTAGATCTTCCTCAGTTGAAGAGGAATTTTGAGGTTTTTTAAACCATATTGCTGAATGCTTCTTCTTAAACCACTTCTCATTTTCAGGTTTGTAAACTCATACATGAAGTACAAACTGGAGTGTGAGGTGAAATTCCATTACACATCTTATGACTACTACATCAAAAATTTCAAAAATATAACCATAAGTTTGTAGGACCTTCTTATAGATATATACTTGTAAAGAGGGAGATGGTAATAGTAAGATTTTTCATATTACTACTTTGAGGCATATGAGCAATAATAAAATTAATTTTTTTTGAGAAATGATGGTTCTATTACTAAAAATATTATGGAAATTAGGGAAGAGGTAGTTAGATATTTTAAAAATATTATCAACACTACAAAAGAGATGGTTGTTTATGGAACCTCCAGTTTTCTTTAGAATATTCCTCAATTGGTCTCAAAAGAGCATAACACATTCTTGACTAGCCCCTTTCTTTAAGATGAAATTAAAAATATTGTTTTTGAGATGGCAGGAGATAAATCCCCTAGACTAGATGACTTTCCTTCTTTTTTCTTCCTTAAATTATGGCACATTGTGAGAAAGTTGGTTTGTGGTGCCATTTTTGACATATAAACCACCTTATTTATCCCCAAGGATGTCAAATCTATCTTTTTGGACCTTATTCCAAAAGTTGTTAGAGATAAATACTTCAAGGATTTTCATCTAATTAGTTTATGTAATACCTTTTATAAAATCCTTACCAAATTTTTAGCCATTAGACTTAAAACTATTCTACCCTTTATTATTAGTGCTAACCAAGGAGGGTTTGTTTTAGGTAGACAAATTCTAGATGGAATAATCACCATACATGAAGTTCTCCACTCTATTGATAAAAGTGGATCTATGGGGTTTCTCTAGAAACTAGATATGAATAAAGCTTATGATAGAATCAATTAGAATTTTGTATTATGGGTCCTCTCTAAATTTGGATTCCATGAAGATTGGATCAGGCTAATAAAAGAGTGTATTTATTTTGCCATGCTCTTAGTTTTAGTGAATGGAGTAGTTGCAGGTTATTTTCCTAGAAAGAGATATTTAAGGCAAGGGGATCCTTTATCCCCTTACATTTTAATTATATGGCAAATGCCCTTAGTAGAACTATTTATGCAAATACTGAGGTTGGTAAGATTGTTGGTATTAAACCAACTATTTTTCTTTAGTTAATCTCCCATAAATAGTTTGTGGATGATACCATTCTTGCCACCATTGCTTCTATACCTCAAGTCAAAGAAATCAAATCCCTTCTAACCAACTATGAATTAGCAGTAGGGCAAAAAATAAACTTCTTAAAAAGCAAAGTCTATTTCTTGAACACCCCAATGAGAAGGTAAGGTAAAATAGCCAAAATCCTTGGTTGTGAGATTGGGTGTCTACCAACTACTTATTTGGGAATGCCCCTCTTCAAAGGTAGTTTGAAATCCACCCAATGGGACCCTATGATAGAAATAATTAAAAGAAAACTTGCTAGCTAGAAATATTTTCTTCTAAGTTAGGTTGGGAAAGCCCAACTAGTTAAATTCATGCTCCAAAGTATCTCAATATACTTTTCATCCCTGTTCAAGATGCTTGCTAAAGTCGAATCTTCCATTGAGCAAATTCATAAATATTTTCTTTGGATTAGCATAGAGGAAAATAGAAGGTTAGCCCTGGTAGAATGATATTAGGTTAATGTACCCAAGGAAAAGAGAAGCCTATGTCTAAGAAAATTAAGGAGAATGACAAGGCATTAATTTCTAAAATTAGATGAAAGTTGCTTACCAATGTCCAAACAGGGTGGCCAAAAAGTTTTAGAGCAAAATACCTCAAGAATGGTAATAAATTCATGGAAGAGGAAACCCATCTCAAGGATTATACCTATGAAATCAAGGGCTCAAATCCAAATTCATTCTTAGGACAATTGTTGGTTGGAAAATTGGAGATGGTAGTAAGGTTGATTTCTGGAAGGATTGTAGGGTACAACATAACTTGTTGATTGATAATCAAAATTTTGTAACCCTGGAACTTCATATAACTCAAACTTATGGTAAATTAGTCTAAAAAATTATTCAAAAGAATGAAAATAAGAAAAACTAGAAAGTCATTCATATATTAGACTTCGAGCAAAATGGTAAACAAGCTCTAGAAAAACTTTGTTGAGAATGAAGTCTTACTAATTTTAAAGATAAGGATTCCCTTTTTTGAAAAATACACAAACAAGGGCAGTTTACTATGAAATCAGCATATCAGTTTTTGGAAGGTAATGAGGAAAGTTGGTTCCCAGCTTCCAAAATTTGGCTAAAAGGAATGATTCTTAAAATCAATTTTTTTATTAGTTATGTATGTAAAATAAAATTATAATAATTGATAACCTTCAAAAAGAGGTATGACCTTACCAAACAGATTCTATTTATGTAACGAACTCTGAATGTGTTTGTTGAGTGGTATTTTCACCCAATTGTGAAAGTACACTCTTCCTTAGGATTTGGGTTCCAAATCCCCTTTTGCAAAGAAGTTAAACAAACAACTTCTCCAAGGTCTTCGCTATATTAGCTTTTGCATATGTGTATTAGTAATATCAAATAAATATATTCAATTTAAATGCTTGGAACACCTTAGTGATTGCAAGTAACTGTAAACAAGGGGTAATGTTGGTTTATTTTACCATGAAACTTCAGTGATTTTTCATTGAACCAGAATAAAGCAAATGTGATTTGGCCCTCATATGACCATGATGTAGCACTCAAATTACCCCTCTTTCGTAAAATTAGATTTTTTATAAAGAGGGGGTAATTTTAGGCTAAAAAAATGGAAATTTGTGAAATGCCATAAAACATAAGTCCTTTAATGAAATTGGAATTTTCATGAATGGAATGTCATCATAGGCTCATGAATGAGACAAGAAACTAAAAAAAATGAAATTTCGGCCCAAAATGGAAACTTTCTATTTTCGAATTTTTTAAAATCTGTAATAAAACAACTTCGATGAATTTTTAAAAATACTAAACAACTCCGAAAATGAAATTTTAAACTGCGTATTGGAAGTCTGTAGTATAACCTATGCAATGGTGAAATTATTTTTGGATTTTGACATTTTTTAAATGTTTATTTTAATGCCTAAAAATTAAAAAAAAGTTAAAATTTTTGGAAAATAAAATGCAGAAAATGAAAATGAAATGCAAAAAATGGAACACAAGATACATTCAGTTTGATGCTATCCTATTCCGACAAAACCGAAGATGCGAGGTTTTCATGCATGCAACCTAACCTATTGGACTTGCAAAACAAACACAATCTGGATAAGCTAAGTGCTGGCTCCTAGGGTTTTAAATGAGGTTTTTCAGATTTAAACATTCACATGAAGCAACCAAGAAAACTTGCATAAACTCCATTTACAAGCCTAAAATCTGAAAAGGGGAAAAATAGATATTTAATCTTGCATGCAGAAAATGACTCCTTATTTCTTGTCCATAAGATGCAACTTTCTAAAAATTCCTGTATTAAAGATTTGTCATTTTACAATAACAAAAATTTTTGGTTTCCCCAAACCAGTCAATGGAAGAAAAATAGCCCAAACAGGTCCTGAATGGCCCTCTTGCCTTCAAACCTGCAACTCTTCTTGTAGCAGTTTCCAACCCCTTGTGGCCTCTTTGAATGGCGTATTTAAAACCTTTGAAAAAAAAATTGTTTCTCCTTCCATGACTGTTCGTTTTCTCCTACCATGACTGTTCGTTTTCTCTTTCCCTTGTGCATGCATATGTTTTGGTTTCCAAAAAGGCTTTTCGTTTCTATTTTGTGGCCCTTCATTTCCTTTTCTCCACATGGGCATGCGTCCGTTTCCTTCCAAGTGTAACGACCATCTTAAATGATTTCAAATCATTAAAGATTCCTTATGTAACGTTTTGTCTTAATCATTGGATTTTGTCCATATGTGACAAATTACCTTATTCAATCTTCGATTTATTCCTTATAGGTCCACGTCACTATGCAGTCTTCAGTTTCATTATCATGGTGTTCATCACTAATATCAGATGCACTATCAACTACTCTGTTCCCTTGGCAAAAATGCAACATGTCGCGATATCGTGACACTTTTGTTTCTTTTCCTGCCTGCCATTTTTGAGTTGCAAAAATGCAACATGTCGCGATATCGTGACGCTTTTGTTTCTCTATTTGCCTACCCTTTTTGAGTCACGAAAAAGTAACATGTCGCGATATCGCGAAACTTTTGTTTCTTTGCCTGCCTACCCTTTTTGAGTCGAGAAAAAGCAACATGTCACGATATCACGACACTTTTGTTTCTCTTGTTCTTCTTTCTTCTCTTTTGGCCGTGAAAATGCAACATGTCACGATATCGCGACATTTTTCTCTTTTGGCCGCGAAAATGCAACATGTCGTGATATCGCGACACTTTTCTCTTTTGGCCGTAAAAATGCAACATGTCGCGATATCGCGACACTTTTTCTCTTTTGGCCGTGACAATGCAACATGTCGCGATATCGCGACACTTTTTCTCTTTTGGCCGTGAAAATGCACATGTCACGATATCGCGACAATTTTTCTCTTTTGACTGCGACAATGCAACATGTCGTGATATCACGACACTTTTTCTCTTTTGGCCGCAAAAATGCAACATGTCGCGATATCGCTACACTTTTTCTCTTTTGGCCGCGACAATGCAACATGTCGTGATATCGCGACACTTTTTCTCTTTTGGCCGTGACAATGCAACATGTCGTGATATCGCGACACTTTTTCTCTTTTGGCTGCGACAATGCAACATGTCATGATATCGCAACACTTTTTCTCTTTTGATCGCGACAATGCAACATGTCACGATATCGTGACACTTTTTCCTCCTTTGCGGTGTTTTGCTTTTTCTTTGATCTTTAGCATATGGGTGATGGGGGACGGGAAAGTCGAACACACGTAAATTCCAAAGTTTCTTCGATTAATCTGATATCATTTACAATAACCAGATAAACAGCCCGTAGGCTTACAATAACCAGAGCTCCCCTGGTATTTCCCACGCACACTCTATATCTCCGACCTTCCAATCCACCACCCTCGGATCTATTACAAACATCAAGTTTTTATTGAGGTCTCGACCCTCTAGGCCATTAATGACCCACCTGCACACCTTCTCGTCCACTACCTATAATGGCTTTAACTTGTGGTGCACTCCATATTTCGTCAAGGAGTACGTATTTGCATGACCATCATGCACTGCACTCCGATCAAACTGCCATGGCCTTCCTAATAGCAAATGGCAAGCATCCATGGGGAAAACATCACACAGGACCTCATCTTGGTACTTCCCAATATTGAACGTGACTAAGCACTATTCACGGACCCATGCTATGTGGTCCTTTCGCAACCATGCAATCCGGTATGGATGCGGGTGTCTCCTCCTTTCCAGTTGTAACTTAGCAACCATCTCTTTGGAGACTAAGTTATCTGTACTCCCATTGTCTATAATAACATTACAGACTTTGCCTGCACTTTTGCATCGTGTGCGGAACAGGCTTCTCCTCTGCTCTGGTTTGTCTTCCTCAATCAGCATGGTTCTCCTCATGATCATTGCTTCTCCTTTCTCAGCTTCTTTAGAATGTTCAGACTCAGCATCTTCCTCTATTACAGTAGCTTTGGCAGGACCCACATGTCTCTTGTTCACCCTCTTGGGGTGCTGGGGACACTCATATGCCCGATGTCCCTCTTCTTTGCAATGGAAACAGGTTCCTCGAAACACTCCTCTTCCATGCCCATGTCCAGATCTACATCTTACCCTTGGGTAGCCATTATTCTGAACTTGGGGTCTGGGTTCCTCATCTTCCTTCTGATCTCAATTGCTGCTAACCTCTTCTTTCTTCTCCTATTTTCCTTCATCTTTTCTTCCACCAGTATTTCCTCCATGCCCTCTTCCTATTTGCTTGCTCTCAAACCTTTTGTTCAGTTTCTCTTCAACCTTCAAAGCAAACTGGTAAGAATCTTCAATGGTGCTCACCCGAACTAAGCTCAACTCTTCCTGGATACTAGGTCTCAATCCATTAATATAACGGGCCACCTTCTCATTGCTTGCTTCTAAATGGCTAGTTCTGATGGAGATCTTATAAAACTCCTTCGTGTATTCTTGGACAGTTTTGTTCATCTATCTCAAACTCTGCATTTTTCTCAGCAGATCCAGTTCATAATCTGCAGAAATAAACTGTCTTTTCAATTTTTCTACCATCTGTTCCCATTTTGTTATTCTCTCTTTTCCTCTTCTGTTTCGCTCCAGCTGTACCCCCTTCCACCATATGCTGGCATGACCCTTCAGCTTGGTCTTGGCAAATCTGACCCTCTCGGGATCTTCAACTTCTTCATACTCAAAGTACTCTTCCAGATCATTGATCCAGTCGATCAATTCCTCCGGATCTAGGTTCTCGAAATACGTGGAAACTTCCATCTTTGGCCTCTTCCCAATCTGGGATATGGCTTTGTACAGTCTGGCTTGTGTCGGATCTACAACCTCTTCTTCTTCTTCAGACTGGTTTTCTTCTTCATCCACTTCATCCTCACTATCGTCATCTCTTCTTGGTTCGTGTCCTCTACGCAGTTCTTCTTGCAGGGCCTGAACTTGCCGCTGCAAAGCCCGGACATCTGCTACTGTCACCATGCCTCTCCCACCAATGGGGTTTCTTCTCGGAGGCATTCTACTCACTTTCTCACGAGCCGTTCCATAGATCCTGGTGTAACTGCCTCACGTTCGATGATCTGTTACACACTCAGGAACTTTCGACTCTGATACCACTTGATGGGGGATGGGAAAGTCGAACACACGTAATTTCCAAAGTTTTTTTGATTAATCTGATATCATTTACAATAACCAGATAAACAGCCCGCAGGCTTACAATAACCAGAGCTCCCCTGGTATTTCCCATGCACACTCTATATCTCCGACCTTCCAATCCACCACCCTCAAATCTATTACAAACACCGAGTTTTTATCGAGGTCTCGACCCTCTAGGCCATTAATGACCCACCTACATGAAAACATTAAAAAAAACCTGCAAAATTGGCTTCCCCCACCGAGTCTTCAATTTTCCCTTCGTAATTGGCCAACTTCCTGATCCGCCATGAAAGCACGCATTTAATAGGCCCTTGACCTACAATCGCTATTTTGTCAGACTGTCCACCTGTGACTGTTGCCTCTTTTCCCGTGCGCATGGTCATCCGTGTGGCCATCCACGTGTTCATTTCTTCTTTTCTTCCTTCTGGCCACGATATCGTGACATGTCACGATATCGCGACAAAAACCTCGCCTTGTCTTGATCTCCAACTACTGTCATGATATCGCGATGTCGCGATATAGTGACAAAACTGCCGCCTTGTCTCAACCTCCAACTACTATCGTGATATCGCGACGTCGCAATATCACGACAGAACTGTTGCCTTGTCTCAACCTCCAACTGCTGTCGCGATATCACGACAGAACTACCGCCTTGTCTCAACCTCCAACTGCCGTTGCGATATCGCGATGTCGGGACATCGCGACCGTTTCGCCTCCAAGCCCCTTGCCTTGGGCTTTCTGCCTCTGAGTTTTGCTTCTGCCTTCCGCCTTCCGCCTTTGAGCCCATGCCTTGTGTTTTCTGCCTTTGATCCTTGCTTTTGATTTTATGTCACGATATCGCGACCATTTTTGCCTTCGGCCTACATTTCACTTTTCTGTCGCGATATCACGCGTTGCGATATCGTGACCATTTTTGCGTTTGGCCTATGTTTCGCTTTTCTATCGCGATATCGCGCATCGCGATATCGCAACCATTTTTGCCTTCAGGCCTATACTCCGCTTTTATGTCACGATTTTGTGACCCTCCAACTTCTGCCTTGTTCTTGCTAAACACTTTGAAACAAAAATAAATTTTGGAAACACTTAGAAAATTTTGGTAGATGCAGGATTGCTCTGCTGTCGTCGGATGCTCCTGCATCAATGGGCCACCTCAGTCTTCTTGGAAACTATGCAAAAGGGGGGTCCCCAATTTTGGGGTATGTTGTGGAGCAGCCACAACAAGTGTTAAACACCTATTTTTGGAATGCATGTTTTCACTAGAAGTGATGTCCCTAATTTTCCAAAAGTTTGGTATCTCTTGGGTCCTTCCAAATAATATGGTAGATATTTACCTCCAATGGTTCTTCCCCTATTCTAGTCCTCGTTTAAAGTCTCTTTGGATGTTTAGTCTTCCCCATATCATGTGGATCTTGTGGAAATATAGAAATATAAGTGATTTTAAAAAAGAGGAGAAGCATTGTAACTTCATTGGAGCTAGGATATGTGTCACTTTGATTGAAAATATTCATAGCCTAAACTTTGAAATTCCTAAAGAGGTAAAGGAATATCTAGCTATTGTGGAAAGATGGGGTCTTTCTAGGATTGTGGAAGTTTCTAATCAGATCCTTCCCTCCATTCGCTCTCAAACTAGAAGGAAAGCTCTGCTAGATGGTTGGGCTAAGCTAAATTTTGATGGTGTAGCAAAGGGTAATCCTAAAAAATTTGGTGTTGGTGGAGTTATCAAAGATAAATATGGAACCTTAACTGTTGCTTATGTGAAAGGTTTAGGATCTCAAACCAGTCATTTCGTAAAAGTACGAGCTATATATCAAGGTGTTAATCTAATAAAAAACTAAATATCAATAGATTTATAATAGAAGATAACTCTCTAAATATTATAAATTGTGTCAAAGGCCTACATCAACCTAGTTGGAGCATAGAGGATATGTTGATAGAGGTTAAAAAAATTCTATAGGTCTTGGAGAATAACTAGGTTAATCATATTTATAGGGAAGGGAATGCTTCAATAAACTGTATGGCCAACCTCGAGGTGGACCTTAAGGAGCTAATAGTGTGGATTCAAGATTTTCCTCCTATTATTTTGGAGGCGGTTAGAAAGGACACTCATATGGTTGATATGAATGGTTGAGTGGTTCTCTAAAGTTATTTTTTGGGTCTCCCTGATGGGAGTGATAGGCCCAACAAATTCAACTATGATGATGAGAGAGTTTACAATGTGTTTAGGGGATAAAGTTTCTCTTTACCTTGGCTCTTTCCTATTGTCCAAGGTATCTGTACTATCTAGTAGGTGTTTAGTTCATGTATGGGTGCTTGGTTGAACCTCAATTCTTATCTTACTTGGATTTCTAGTTTAGTTATGTACATTGGTCCTTCTTGTTTTTTGCCTTTATAATGGAAGTGTGATTTTGGATTTGAGTGGGAGAATTTAGAGTAGACCCATTTTTGGGTTTATTTTCTCTTTTTTTGAGTGACCTTTTGGTACAATTTTTTTCTTGTGAGTTCCATGTCCTGTAAGCTTGAGTTTCTAGATATAGATTATTTTATTAGGAAGTGGGTTCTTGTTTATATCAATATTGTAGGTTTTGGTGATTGGTTAGGTTGTCGAGTCATGCCCAATATCGAAAGTGGTTTTATTTTTTCTAACCTTCTATTTTGGTATTTCGAATGAAAAATTAAAAACTGTAATTTTTATCACACTATTAGGCAATAGGTTAGTTTACTATGGTTGGATGAAAAGGAAGAGATTTGGAGGCCTGTCTCATCAGGGTTGAAGATAGAATGTTAAATTTTCAACGGGGATATGGAATGTGGATCCCATTATTTTCTCCATCTAGACAACAACTATGTAATAATCAAAGATTTGAATGACTCTATTCAAAGAATTAATAGAATGGTTAGTATGATGGTTGAAGAGGTGGTTTCCCACTTGATGTTTAAAATAAAATGGATGACATCTGCCCCAAAGAAGAGCTAGATAGTCTAGGGAAGAAGCCCAAAGGTAAAAACTGAATCTTTCTTGGATGTTTGATCCCTCGTTGAATTTACATTTTTTGTCTAGTTGCTTTCTTTGTCTTTCTCTAATGTGTCTTCCTTTGGCCCTTGCCTAATGGTTTAAGGTTAATATTTATTTATGTATTCTTATGTACTTATCTTTGACCTTTTGAGATCCTCTTTACTCTTTGTAAAATATTTGAGATCCTTTTCAAAACCTGATCTTTACTAATTAAAAATAAATAAACATAAATAAAAAAAAGAGTTATATTACCTAATATTTGCAATTAAGAGAGTCCACGGTGTTATTACTTACAAATACACTACACGTCTTATATGTAACGAAGAGTGTCTTTCATATATTTAAATACCCATAGAACTTATATTATGATTTCTATATACAATTTTTTTTTTAAATTAATTATAATTATTAATAATGTATATAAGAATAATTAATTATTTTTTAAGATAAGGCTATAAAATAACATGTATTTCGCTGTGTAACCATCTATCAATGTGTCTGCTCCTTCCGTGTAAAGGTCTAAAAGAATAATATTAACAAACTTATAGATCTTAAGATCCCTCGGTAAAGAGACCACTGAAAATAATCGAAAATAAATCAATGACAATTCCAAACATATAGATAGCATCATCTCATAAAAAGTAGAGACAGCAGATATATCTAAGCTACGGCTTCAATTTAATAACTCATCACACCAAAATTAGAGATGCTAGGCTTTGTTTTCCTGTGAGAGTACAATATTACGTCGTCTCCTTGTATTGACTGAAGATTAGAATCTTAGATGATGATGATTGTTTATCCTGTTTTGAGCGGACTACTGCGTTTACAGCTCTCATTACATCAATCTTCGGCTAACGGTAACCAGAACAAGCATAGGAGAACCATGTATTAAGTATGTATGACATGAACCGGTGAGAGGGTCATAACTGCACCTCTAAGGTTTGTTATGTAATAAATAAATATTTAGTAAGTTATAGGATTAAAAAATCTCTTAATATAAACCTTTCAATTCGTCTTAATTAATATAAAATTATTAAAACATATTGATTAAGGAAAACCAAAAATATTAGAGTATTGATATTCTATCTTAGAATGAAAATAAAAAAAACAACCAATGATAAATGCGTCCCACGAAAATAAGTGCCGTACCCAGTAAGGTAGTTTTTAAAATGGCTTTGGCGCACATTAAACCCAGTAGACAAATCACTCAAACAACCAAAAAATTGCTGCTAACGTAGATAGGAAGTATGCCACCGCATTGACCAAGACCCATTATTTTTTTTAGTTTCTCCCGGTGGTTGAATGACTGCTTAGAAACTCAGAGTTGCAATCAGTACGGTAATCACAAACAAGTATTGATCTGAGCAAATTCACGTCACAAACAGGTATTGATCTCAGCAAGTTCACGTTGATCTTCGGCTTATCTTGAAGACTACTCGATCTTCGGCTTTTCTTAAAGACTACTCGATGGCGTCTGGGATTCCGGGTTGGGATAGGGTTGTGCTTTTCTCACTTCCTGTCTGCACAGTACCTGCATAACATCTTCTCAAACAACTCAAATCAGTATTTAAGTTGGTTTATATGTCTGTTTTAATTGCTTGAAAGCAAAAGCAGACATTAATAATATCAACTGTTTACATCATTTTATTTATTTATTTATATTAATAATAATAATAATAATAATAATAATAATAATAATAATAATAAAAAAGAAGGATTCGTTAATTTGTCTTGCATTTTTCGTTAACTCTTCAAGAGCAACCTTCTAATATTTTAATTCTAAAATAGATGAATTGTTTTTTCTTGTACTATTTAAGAGGTTAGTATTTGACAAGTCGCTAAAAAAGTAATAGTTAATATAGAAAGAGTACATAAAAAACAATTTTATTGAAAATATTTAAAACAAAATTAACAATAAAAAATAATAATGTGGAGAAATTATTATTAGGTTATAATTTTATATATAGAAAACAATAATTTGAAGAAGTTATTATTATTATGAGTATTGCATTGATTTTATATATTGGTGTATCCATGAATTGATTGGTACATTCATCCTCCCTCTTATGCATCCGCTATAGTTTGATATAATAAATTTAGAGAATAATATATGAATAAAGTTTTCACTTGTGTGCTTATTGTTTTAAGAGTTTTATTTATTTTCATTTTTTGTTTAGGATAGTATTGTATTTACAATATATATACAACTAATTTTTCTTTACATCTAGCATTGAATTTTTACAATTGATTTCATTTTTGTTCTACAATAGTATTGTATTTATAACATACCTAAGGCCTATTTTTATTTATATTTGGAATCAAAATATTGGATTGTTACTATTGGTATCAGAGCTAGCGTTGAAGGTAGGAGCCTTAAATTCTCATGGAGTGACTTGGGAAGAACGTTGGAGTAATGAGTAGGACTCCTTCATTCAAATCACAGACTCGTTCAAGGAGGAGCCAAAAGCTCATTGGTAGACCAATCTCAATAGATAGAGATCCTAGATTCAAGTCTTAATCAGTCCACACCTTTAACAATGTATGAGAGATGAAATAATAAAATTGCAAAAGAGTGTTAAAGCAAGAAAGCATAGTTAAAGCTATGATCATCAAGTACTCTTGGAGTGGCTTAGGGGATATATTGGAGCAATGAGTAAAAAAAATCTTACATCCAAATCGAAAGTTGGTTCAAGGAGGAACCAAAAGCTTATTGGTGGAGCAACCTCAATGCATGGAGGTCCTAGATTTGAGTTCTAGTTGGTTCATACTTTTAGCAAGGTATGAGAGCCAAATAAAAATATGGGAGTAATAATAAAATCCCTAGAAGATAAATGACAACACCAACAAGAGTATTTCAAAATGAGAAAGGGAGAATAGTGAGAACCATTGGATAAAGGTTATGTGTAGTAGAAAAAAGGTCTCACACATAAGAGAAGAAATATAGGTTTGATGTAAAACAATAAAATAAACCTCAAAAATAGTGATCTTCTCTATTGCACCTAATAGTTGGAACAACTAGTTATCCATGCAATCCATGTTAGAATAAGTGAATATTCTCTTAAGTTCCACTAGGATACACATTTGAGTTTCCACTCCTCCATGTGTCAGGAGAACTCTCAGTGGTGTCTTCATCAGGTCTGATGAGTTCTTGTAACCCAAATACTCTCAATGATCAACTTTGCTATTTATACAAAGTTGATCCTTGAAATAAATCAATCAGTTCCACTCTTCTCTTCATCTTTTGTGTAATGCTTTGCATGTCTATTATTCTGAAATTCTAACATGGTATCATAGTAGGATAGATTTTTCTCGCATTTTCTCTTGAAGGTTCTAGGATCTGGTTCATTTGCTTTGGGTATTTTTTTTGACTAACTTGCTTGATATATGCAGTAGTCAGCTTTATCCATAATTTTTTTCTCAGCAAAATCTTTATTGTTGATAATAAATGTATTGTTTTTAAAAAATCTGATAATGTTTCAGGCTCAAGGGTTTTCTTTTGAAATTTTCTCTGCTCTTCCTTTACTCATTCCAGGGCTTACATTATGTATGCCTTAAGCTATAATTTCTAAAGGAAGAACCCTTTTTTATTTTTCAAAATCTCATCCCTTGTTTCAAATCAATATAGCAATCAATGCTTAGATAGCGTCTTTATCTTTAACCTCTTAGAGAGGTGCTACATATTTTTTTTTTCGTGGCCCAAATCGTTGATTGGAGTTGTATCCTTTTTCGTAGCCCCAAAATTTTTTGGTGCTGCCTCTTAATACGTGGCTCCACCTTTGACTCTAAGATTGGTGATAGTTTTTTAAAAATATATATATATTTTTAATGCTAACATATTCAGCTAATCACTCTTGTCTCTAACCAGATTCGTAAGTTTTATATCAACATCTTTGTGATTTTTTTTATGTTAAGACTTGGTGCGCCACCTGTGACGTGGCTCTCAGTGACCTCCACATCACTCTTGGTGCCATTGCAACGTATCTTCATATCTTCTCACTAGATGAAAATAAATTCGGTGCTCAATAGCAAGATGCTCCATTTATACTCTTCACTTGATAGAAGAAATCACACTTGCTCTTCTATTTTCATCATCTCTGGTTTGAGTATTTCAATCCATGATTCATCTAAATTTTAATAATTTTTATTTATATAACTTGTTCTACATGAAATATTTTTTAAAGGCAGCGCTCAACTTTTTTATTGTTATCTTCTAGTAGACCACTCCCCTCTGTGGCCCTTTCGAGCTCATGTCTCGAAAGATAAAAAACCAGAGATCTAAAGAGTATATTTTTTTAAATATATATTTTATATATTCTCTGGATATTTTAACCTTGTTTATGCACGTGGCATCTTAGGTTTCTCGGTGTCCTCGGATACTCCTTTCTACTACTTGCCTCCATTTGGTTCAGACCAGCTACGCATCTAAAGAAGAGAGCTCACATTTTTTTATTTTTCTTA
This sequence comes from Wollemia nobilis, assembly GCA_028583015.1. Taxonomy (NCBI): domain Eukaryota; kingdom Viridiplantae; phylum Streptophyta; class Pinopsida; order Araucariales; family Araucariaceae; genus Wollemia; species Wollemia nobilis. The sequence goes on from JAQPPZ010002184.1 coordinate 501,387, forward strand.
CAACGAATGTCTTATTATTCCTGAAAGTCTATATCTATAGGAAGGTGGCATATTGGGTTTCTCAACGTCCTCAGAACCTCATTTGAATAGAAACCTCCTTTTTGTTGTTTTCTACCGCCTGGTTCGAACCAGTGATGCATATAAGAAAAAGAGCTCACTTTTTTGTAATTTTTTGGTGCATCTAATTCTTAGAAGCCATAAGGCTTTGTTTAAATATTCCTTCATTTTTTTTTTATAAAAGTTATTTAACTTCAATTTCAAAGTATTAATTTTGACTCCTTCTCAAAAAGCCTTTTAATAATAAATAAGTTGTTATTGTTAAAATAATAAATTTCCAAAAATAAGTTTTAGTTTTTTTTAAATTCATATTAGTTCTTTTATCTCCTTTAAATGTTTATTAATTTATTCAAATTAATTTTTCAAGGAAGAGCTTTATAAACCTTTTCTACTTCACTAAGTTATACTTAAGTAACTAGGTGTTATTGTTGAATATAATATTCAATAAATTATAATATTCATAGTTGTTATTTCTTTAACCTTAACAAAAATATTTTAAATATGTGTTAATCTCTTAAAATTTCAACACATTAATTTTTTCATAAAGATTTCACAAATCTAAAAAGTTAAAGTCTTCTTCTTAAAAATATATTTGCCTATGTTCCATGTATCATTACCACTAAAAACTTATAGTTTCCCTCACGTAAGGGCGGGTTTTTGGAGGCACTTGGTATAAAGGCCTCGAATATATTTTTCATTCATCCATTATTTCTTTTGGATATCTCTTTCACTTATAGTTTCCCTCTAGTAAGGGCAAGTTTTGAGAAAATCCAAAATAAAAAACTGGTTGAACTCTCTACATTTCAAGCCTACACCCCTTGACAAAATATTCTCTATACTTATAGTTTCCATCAATTAAGGGTGGGTATTGAGAAGAACTAAACGGACTTGGTATTTCAAAAGCAAACAATATTCGAACCTCATTATAATTATAGTTTCCCTCTCGTTATGGTGGGTATATTGAGTTTTTATATATTGAAAAGATTCATATTTTTCCTAAAAATTTGAATTAATGAATTAATTGAAGTTCTAAGGGGGATATATTGGTTAATTAAAACTTCAAATTTTCTTTTGTGTTAAAATGATGAATTCAATTGAACCTCTCACCCCTCATTACTTTCACACTTGGAAACTTAAATTTTTAAATCTTATCTCTCATAAAGGTCTTACTCATTTGTTAGAAGAAAAGCAACCAGAATTTGAGAAAGAATATGAAATTTTTGTTCATAAAGGAAAGATTCATGAAACAATGGGTATTATTAGCTCTAATGTTCATGAAAGTTTGTGGTTTCATATTACAGATTGTAAAACTCCTCATGAAATTTGGGAGAAACTAAAGACCTTGTTTGGAAAAGTAGATCAGATGAGATCAATGCAACTAGAATATGAACTAACATCTTTGTCTCCTAAAGATTTTAATAGTATTTTTTACTTCCTCACTAAGTTCAAAGAAGTCCTCACTCAATACAAAGGCAGTGGGAAGAAAAATATTGAATATGGATGCATTTATCTAATCCTTTCTAAGCTAAATGGTGTTTTTCAAATTTTTACTACCACCTTTATATCTACCAAAGATGTTCTTGGTGCAACCTTTAAAATGCCTTCTTTAGAAGAATTTTGTGATAGATTAACTAGAGAAGAAACAAAACTTGCTAGATATAAAATCTCTTCTTCTTCCTCTTCCTCTAAAGTCTTAGTAGCCTCCACCTCTTCTAAAGAAAAATTCAAAAATAAGGAAAAGATCCTCATAACCTGTAATCACTATAAAAAGAATGGTCACTCTACAAACAAATGCTGGAAAATATTATAACAACTACAGGCAGCTATAAAGGGTCAAAAGATAGACAAGAAAAAGAAAATAGAAAAAGCCCTTAATGTTCAAGGAAAAACCTCCAATTCTTTCTCTAATTTTTGGGTCCTAGATTTTGGAGCTACTCATCACATGACTTCTTTAGATAAATATTTTTCTTCTATATCCTCTAGCTCTACTTGTAACATAGAAGTGGGTGAATCTTCATTTATCCCTATAAAAGGAAAAGGGGACATAACCATTGATGGTGGCTCTATAAATAATGTTCTCTATGTTCCAAACATTGTCACAAATCTCCTTTCCATCTATCAAATTTGTATTTTTGGAAAGGGGAAAATTGTTCTCTTCTCTCCAACAGGAGTTAAGATAAGAGACTTTCAATATCCCCATTCCTATTATAGCCAAAATAAATATTGATCATAACTCTCATCTATTTCACTTCAAAGGTTTCCAAAATCTATAAGGAGCCTCTTGTTTTGTAGCTCATGGAGATCTTGAAAGCTAAATTTGGCATGAAATATTTGATCATATTAGTTACAACTACCTAAAGGATTTGAGCACCCATGATATGGTAACAGGTTTACCCCAAGTCTCTTCTAGTGATGGAGTTTGTCCTAGATGTGCTCTTGGAAAGCAACATCAAGATCCTTTCCACCCAAGTAGTTCTCTAAAAGCCTCATCCCCTCTAGATTTAATCCATAGTGACTTAATGATCTTTCCAGGACCTTCTTTCAAAGGAGAAAACTATGCTCTAACATTTATTTATTATTTTTCTAGAATATTTTGGGTCTACTTATTGAAATATAAAAGTGATGTTCTATTCCACTTTAAAGTTTTTAAAGCCTTAGTTGAAAATCATGCATCTTGCAAAATCAAGAAGATTCACACAGATAATGGAGGGGTATACTGTAGTAATGAGTTTTCTATATTTCTTTCAAGTCATGGTATCATTCATCAATATTTTGTCTCTCATAATACTCAACAAAATGGTATTGCAGAAATGAAAATTTGAACATTAAAATAAATGGCAAATTGTATGCTCCATTCAAGAGATCTTCCAAAAGTTTTTTGGGTAGAAGCTATTAACTGTGCCAATTATATTTAAAATTGCACACCTCATAAATATCTTGACCATTTAACTCCTGAAGAAGCATGGTTTGGCTCAAAACCAGATGTTTCCTACTTCAATATTTTTGGGTGTACTTCTTGGGCTCACATCCCAAAGAAGAAAAGAAAGGCTCTTGATAAGAAAATCAAAAAGCTCATATTTATCGATTATTGTGAAGATTTGAAATCTTACAGGCTTCTTGATACCTTAAATCATGAGGTCTTATGTTATAGGAATATCCAATTTTATGAAAAATTCCCTCAAAAAGATCCTCAAACACCCTCTTCCTCCATTGAGCCTTCTCCTATAGTAGAACCTCAATATTATGAAGAGCCAACTCTTGAAGTTACCTTGGTCATTGATAGTCAAGATGAGGAACTTGTAACTCCAACTCAATGTCTTTCAACTCCTTCTACTCCTTCCTCTATTAAAAAATGGTCCTGCACCATTGTTAAAGAAGCTACTCCTTACATCCAAAATCTTCCATCTACCAGATCCAACCCCATAGGCACTGGTCTTATCTGTAAGTATATTTCCTTTGATCCTCAATATTTCAAACAAGTAATAGGTGTCAAAGAATGGTATGATTCCATGGAAAATGAATTTTCTTCCTTAATAAAAAATAAAACTTGGGATTTAGTTCCCTTGCCCAAAAGAAGGAAGTTAGTTCATTGTAAATGGATCTACAAAACAAAATATGGACCTACTAGAGAAATAGACAAACTCAAAATCTCCATTCTTGTTCTATATGTTGATGATCTTCTTCTCACTAGTAGTAACTTAACTCACATTCAGACCATAAAAGACTTCCTCTCTGAAAAGTTTAAAATGGTTGATCTAGGTCTAGCTCATTACTTCCTTGGAATTCAAATAAGTCAAACAGAAACATGAATTTACTTGTGCCAACAAAAGTACACTCTATATCTTCTTCAAAAGTTTAAAATGACATATTGTAAACCTTTTCCTACCCCTTTTCAATCTAGCATTCATCTTAGTACTTCCTGCTCATCCCCTCTATGTGATGCAACTCTATATCGTAAGCTTATTACTCATACTCGCCCAGATATATCATATGTTGTTGGCTTCATATCCATATTCTCCCATCAACCTCACTTCAGTCATTGGAAAGTAGTAAAAAGGATCTTTCATTACTTGCAGGGCACTACACACTTTGGGCTATTCTATAAGGGAAAATCCATGGATATCATTGGCTACATAGATTCATATTGTGTAGGTTCAGTAGAAGATAGATGTTCAACCTCAGGCTATGTATTTTGCCTTGGTTCTTCACTAATAGCCTGGTTATGCAAGAAATAACAAGCAGTAGCCTTATCTTCTATAGAGGCACAATATAGGGCAACAGTTTTGGCAAGTCAGGAAGCTCATTGGCTTTGTAAAATTCTAAGAGAATTTGGTTTCACCCATGAAAAACCTATTACTCTTTGGTGTGAAAATCAGAGCATGATTCATATTGCACGTAATCCAGTTGAGCATCAGCACACCAAGCACATTGAAATACACATGTACTTCATAAGGCAACATATTCAAAACAAGAACATATACTTGGAATGTATTCCAATTAAGAAACAAATTGCAGATATCTTCATCAAGTAATTTCCTTCTCCATGTTACCTTCAGTTGCAAGATAATATTGGAGTTATACAACTGCATTGATTGGTTTTATGAGGACAATCTTCACCATACGAATACAAGCCTCTCTTCTTCTAATAGTTGGTTTTTTCCCATAGGGGTTTTTTCACCAACTATATATTGTATATGAGTACCTAATCAGGCCAAGTTATCATGACTCATCTTTATTTTTTGTATAAAGAGGACAATCTTCACCATATGAAGACAAGCCTCTCTTCTTCTCATAGTTGGTTTTCCCCACAGGGGTTTTTTCACAAACTATTAATGTAAATGAGTACCTAATCATGCCAAGTTATCGGGACTCATCTTTCTATTTTTGTAAAAGAGGACAATCTTTGCCATACAAAGACAAGCCTCTCTTCTTCTCATAGTTGGTTTTTCCCCATAGGGGTTTTTTCACCAACTAATTATTGTATTAAGAGGATAATCTTTGCCATACAAAGACAAGCATTTTACTTCCTTTTGATTGATGGTTTTTTCCCATTGGGTTTTTACCATCTCTTTAAAAAGAAGTCATTGTACATGAGCACCTCATCAGACCTTGTCGTCGAGACTCATTTGTATGATCTCCCCTAGTATCACTTAATGGGGGTGTTAGAATAATTGAATATTATCTTAAGTTCCACTGGGATACACACTTGATTTTCCACTCCTCCATGTGTTAGGAGAACTCTCAGTGGTGTCTTCATCAGGTCTGATGAGTTGTTGTAATCCAACGACTCTTAATGATCAAATTTGCTATTTATACAAATTTGAGCCTTGAAATAAATCAATTAGTTTCACTCTTATATTCATGTTTTGTGTAATGCTTTGCATGTCTATTATTATGAAATTCTAACAATCCAGTAATGAGAAGGTTATCATAAGGAAATTTCTTGTTGATTCATGGAATCACATCCATGTTGAAGAAGAAAAGAAAGCCAACAATTAAGAGTTCAAAGATATGTGAATCTATATGGATAACAATGATGGTGCATATACAACATGTTGAGAGAGTTTTAATTAAAAAACTAATAGTTTTGTTCAATATAGAAAATCATGATCTATTAGTTAAGAAATTTTATTTGTAATGAGTAAATAAATTTATATATTCAATAGTAGTTGATCTATCCATCTATCTTCATGTAGGATCATCCAAATTTGTGTATGATCCACAATTAGATTAGATCTTATGGAATGGAATGAAATGACAATAAATCCTATGTAATGTATTGAAGAATATCAATTGGTCAAAATATAAGAATAAATCTACATAATTTATATGCTTCCACAACATCTAATATAATATAATTCAACTTATATTCATAACAACCCAAGTCTACTCACCTCGTTTTACCACTTAAATAGGACAAGTACTTTTACAGGGTTTTTTTTCATTTAAATTCATTGTTAAACTCTAAGGGTGATTCTCATATTCACAATAATTATGTTTGTAATTTCATGTTCACAACAAAATATGTTGGTGTTTTTAGGTTTCCCCAAGTTCATATAGGAAGATCTTCATACTACTCAAGTCCATCTGAGTAGATTGTCACACTATTCAAGTCCATCTAAGTAGGTGGTATCAATCCCATATTTTACCCAATGAATTAATAACATAAAGTTTTTAATAATCCATGCATATCAAACCACTTTTGGATTTCAATACTACTGCAAAAAACCACCCAAGCGGATGAGATTGGCCAAATCATGTAGAGCTACCATTTTGTAGAATCAACTTGTTTCATTTATCGAACTCTGGTTCTGGTATATGATCAATTCGTAGCTGGAGTTATCCTCTAGGGTCCATAACACCTAGAGGGGGACACTTTCTTTCCCCATCCCTTAACATTTGTGAACTCACGACCTAACTGGTCAACTTTTTTTAAACCCACAACCTAATTGGTTGACTTGTTAAACATTTATGAATCCATAACCTATCTGTTCGACTTATCCATCATTTATAAATTCTTGACCTAATTGGTCAACTTATAAAACTATTTATATGAAAGGGATCAACATACATATGCCATCGTGACTAATTTATTATCCTCTACTTAAAGTCATTTAGTGCCATGTCAATACCCTGACCTTAAAATTTATTTCACATACCCAATGTGACTCGCAAATGTTTATCCCATATCAAATATTGTAGCTAAACTAGCTAAATCAAATGAACATGGGATATATCATAGTACTACGCAGATAAAAAACCTAGATATGATATCTCATACCACCCCTTGTTACTAGTTTTGATCGAGTCACTTGTCCAAATGAATTATGTCAGACTATAGTTGCTCCAAGATTTGATATGTGCATACTTGCACCTTAGTAGCATTGGATGTTCTCAATTAGTCATCCCTTCCCGATGACCTCTTCAAGTTTTCTAATTTAGATTCTTCCTTATTGAAGAATTTATACTAGCTTACATAAAAGTGTTCCAACTAACTGTTTCAGATTCTCAAGTAGTTTGATCATCCTTATCGATGAATCATACCAAAGGACTAATTGAAGTTAGGCCAAAAATTTAGATGCAATTATAGCTAGCATTTGTCACTAAGACTCTAGATATGATCAAATAAAAGGATTCATTTAAGCTATATAATAATTTAAATTAATTTACTTTTACTTCATCTTTTTCCTTTTTAGACATATTTTGATATTTTAAATAAGTCTTTTTAGCCTTTTGATAGGCTTCCTATTACCGAGCCAAATTGAATATTTTATTATGGTGTTTGGAATTAAGCATATTCACCTTAGTACCAATTTTTAGGATATAATCTTAATATAAATTGTTATACTATCATGGCTTCTATGCCCTCATAGTCTAGCACATACTTTAATAATTGGGTAAGTTTCTGGTAATAGGCTTGGACTATCAATAATCCTTATTGTAAAATAGTGAATTCCTAAAAAATTTCTACTACATTGACATTACTTATACCATTAAACTTGAGAATCATGACCTTATTTAGGTCCTTAGCTAACTCCTCACTTACTCTAGCCCTTTTGGAACTAATTCCTACGGGCTTCATTAGGCATCCCCTCTATCCTGCTTTAGTTCCCCTTTATTTATTTAAGTCTTCCATCACTTATGATTGTTAGACTATTAAAATTTGTTGATGGTCCATGTGATTTTTTTGTTGGGTCATTCCCTCTATTAGTTGCTCCAAAGGAGTTTGTAACAATTGAACTACCTGTGCTAAATTTCCTTCCTCCTTACCAAACTCATTCAAAGGAGGTGCCTTCACTTGCCTCATATTTATTTTCCTTTGAGGGCCTTCTCTTTGATTTCCTATTCGTGGTCCTTTTATATTTCATCTTAAAATGACTTCCTCTTGCCCACCTCTCATGGAATCCTTGAAAGTTCCACCTTGCCACGTATGTGCCATAAGACTTTTTTTTTCAAATTTAAATTTGTTCAATAAAAGTTTTTGATCAGAGTCCTACAACTTAAGATCTATTCTGCTCTGATACCATATGTAAAAACCCAAGTCTATTCACCTAGTTTTAGCACTAAAATAGGCTAAACATTTTTAAAGGGTATTTTTTCATTTAAATTCATTGTTAAACTCTAAGAGTGCTTCTCATAATCATAGAAATTATATTTATACTTTCACATTCACAACAAAATATGTTGATACTTTTAGGTTTTCCCAAGTCCATTTGGGCAGATCTTCACACTACTCAAGTCCATATGAGTAGATGATCACACTACTTAAGTCCATCTGAGTAGGTGATGTCAATCCCATATTTCACCTAATTAATTAATAACATAAAGTTTAAATAAGTAAAATATATCAAACCACTTTTGGGTTTCAAGACTACTGCAAATAGCCATCCAAGTGGATGAGATTAGCAAAATCTTGTAGAGGTGCCATTATCTAGAATTGACTTATTTCATTTATCGACCTCTAGTTCTAGCATGTGATCAATCCATGATTGGAGTTATCCTATAGGTCCCATAACACTTAGAGAGGGATGCTTTCTTTTTCCATACATTAGTATTTATGAACCCACGACCTAATCGGTCGGATTTTTCTAAACCCATGACCTAACTGATCATCTTGTTTAATATTTGTGAATGCACGACCTATATGGTCGACTTAAATATTATTTATAAATTCTTGATCTAACTGGTCAAATTATCAAACTATTTATATACAAGGGATCATCATACATATGCCACCGTAACTAACTGATTGTCCTCTACCCGAAGTCATTTAGTGCCATGTCAATAACCTGATCTTGGAATTTATCACACATACCCAATGTGACTCATAAATTTTTATCCCATACCAAACATTGTGGCTAAATTAGATACGTCAAATGAACATGGGATATATCATAGTACTACCCAAATAACAACCTAGAGATAGCATCCCATACCACCCCTTGTTACTAGTTGTGATTGAGTCACTTGTCCAAACGAATTCTGTCAGACTACAGTTGCTCCAAGACTTGATGTGTGCATATATGCACCTTTGTAGCATTGGGTGTTCTCAATTAGTCATCCCTTCCCGATGACCTCTTCATATTTTTTGATTTAGATTATTTCTTCTTAAAGAATTTATACTAGCTTACATAAAAGTGTTCCAACTAACTGTTTCAGATTCTCAAGTGGTGTAGACACCAAAACAACACCAATCCGATTATGTGACTGCAAACACTGATCGCTTTGACACACACAACCCCTAGGGCAGCCCTCAGAGGTTAAACAGTGGTCCTAACCACTTTTACAGCAATTTTGGAAGGTCAGAAATCAATTTGGCACCTTCAGGCACTTTGCTCAGTATCCGTCCCACCCTGGGACGAATTCAAAATGGGATTCGCCCCACCCAGGGACGAATTCTGAATTCGCTCTGGGGTAGGACGAATTCCAGGTTCAACGGGCAAAAAGAAAAATCTTGACAAGTGGTAGCCAAGGACAGTCCATTAATGCCTCCTGCCTTGCATGCGCGTGTAGGTGGGCAGATTGAACGTTAGAGGACTGTCACAAGGGCAGTCATGGAAGCCCAAGTCAGGGAGGAGTCTCCTCCCTCTTGGGAAGGCATGGCTGCCACATGGCGCCCATGCATGCCCATCCAAAGAGACCCCTTGGGTCTATAAAATGGTGAACTTTCTCACCCAAAAAGGACAAGGTTGGAAGCATTTTTAAGCAACGAAGTGCTGCCAAATTGATACCACGCTTTACCTTTGATTCACCTCTTCCACATCCTTGATCTCTTTCGCAAGGGAGGTCATTGGGTGGTTATTGGAAGTGTGAATCCGGATCCAAAACCCGACACTTGACCACATTGATCTACCAATTCGTCGACAACCCATTACAAGATATTTTGGGCCCATCCCAAGTGGATTGGTGCCGAAATCAGGTTCCAACGGTGGGCGGCCCGCCCGGGCACCCCGCACTCATGCGAGCCTAATCTTCTTTTTTAAGAATGATTGGGAATTCATGGTAGATTGTTCTTTTTGTCATTTTTTTTATTTTGCATTCCATCTTATGCTGCTTAAATAGCTTGTAATTCTGATTTCATAATGCTTTGATCAAATCTTATCATGTTTTATCGCTTTTGTTGTCCTCACTAACTTGCAGGTAGCAGCATCAAATTCTCATTGATGGAGGCCAAATTGGGGAAATCTGACCATCTGGGTCTTCCCAAAATGCCCCCAATTAGCTAACCCCAAGTTTGCAGGTCTTTTGGAGCTCCCTAGACATGACATTTGGGGCAGTATCACTTCGGCGCTTTGTCGCAGGCGAATTCGTCCTACCCCGGGACGAATTACAGTCGAATCCGTCCCGCCCAGGAGCGAATTCAAATCGGTGGAGAATTTCCTGACTGTTTCATTGGCAGTGGCCTTCTGGTGATGTTCCCTTGTTTCTGTCAAATTTGTAGATTATTTTGATTCAGTTCACTTATCCTTTTAATCAATCTTTCATGCATGCATCTTTCATTGTTTTTAGAGAACAAACGTTTCATCTTTGCAACAGGTGCTACTAACGATTTTGTTGTTTCTTTGAATGTAGGAGGAGCAGCAAGGATCAAGGATTCATTCACACCAGTGGCGGCAACACTTTGGCCCGCCCATTTTGCATGTGGGCACGCGGAAGGAGGATCACTAGTCACCATTGTAACCAAAACATGTTAACGCTCCTAGCCCCTGAAAAGGTGGGAGACGTCTTTGTAACCGATATTGAGAGAGTATAAATAAAAAGGGTTGTGCTTTCTATACTTCTTTCATTTCGTCTCAATTTGTCTCTTTTCCCTATTTCATGCATTTCAAATTTCTAGGATTAAAGCGTTACATTTCGTTTTGCATTGCATAGCTTTAGTGTTTCTTTTCAACTTCCGGAATCTCGTGCTTTCAGTGGCGATCACGGTGGGACTCTGTCCCCTGATTTTTGAGATCAAGAAACTGATCAAAATTTGTGTTTTCTTGCTTACAGGTACCATTTTTCGAACTCTGACTGTTATTCGTTCCAGCCTGTGGCGAATACAGTACTGGAATTCGTCTGACCCTGGGACGAATTCGAATTCGTCTCAGCCTAGGACGAATTCTGTTCTGGTATTCGTCTCACCCAGAGATGAATTTCTGTCTATGCAGTTTCAGAGCCGAGAATCAGAAACATCCTTTTGGGCAGAGAAGAGGTAGGGGTTTTTAACAAGCCTCTGTCAAATTTCTATTTTTTGTTTTCTGATTTTCAGTTTTTGTATGGCTTAGGGAAAGTTTCCTTTTTGTTTGCCTGTTTCATTTTTTGCAAATTAAAATAAACCCCACACACATCACGTGGCATTTTTAAACCAAGGAGCTGGTCGTAAGACCCCAGCCCTTGATCAAGACCAACGGTGGGTTCATCACCACCTTGGCTTGAATTTTGCATTCATTTACCCCGATTGTCACTGTTGTTAGACGTAAATCCTGATGAAAGCTGACCGAGTGTCGCTGGGGTGATTCCCAGCACGCGAGGATAAGTCTTCTATGGTAGGTGTCATAAATAGGGCAATCCCCCTTTCGTACCGCCTATGTTCCACGTACCATCTGCTCTCACGTACCTATAGTTTCCCTCTCGTAAGGGCGGGTATATAGAGAGGTTGGTATATCGGTCTGGCAATGGTATATCGAAGGGGCGACCATTTATGGGAGTCATATGAGCCTTCATTTTGCATTTAAATGTTCTTCACAAAAATTTTCAAAAACAAAACAAAAATCATCAAAACACACTAAAACCAGTTTAGGACACACTTTCAACCTTTAAAAGAGATAATCATCATTTGTGTATGTGTGTGTTCTTTTCTGTTTAAGTGTAGCAAAAAAAAAAAATCATAAAAGAGATAAAAATCTGCTTAGCTTGTAGAAGAGCACCACCATGGTGTACACCCGTAGCCAAGCCCAATCAAGGGCAGAAGCTGTGGAAAGTGTACAAGGAGCGGGCACAAGTCGCCTCTGCTTTAGCCCTAAGGACTTGGCCATACCGCCTTGGCGGTCTGACCCACAAGAGAGTCCACATCATTCCATGTCAAGGTGGAATTATAGGGACACCCCTCTAGGGGACACGCCCGTTCATCACAGCCCCTTTCGGGAAGAATCTTTACACGTGGCACTCAACGTAGATAGAAGAGCTCCCTTAGAAGCTAGATATGAGTGGCCACCGTGCGATGAAGTGCTAGAGAGGCATAGTGTCCATGAGGAGAGGCCACATGACTATGGCATCTCTCCTTTGCCTCCCATCACTGTTAGAACCAATAGACAAAACCCAGAGCGCAGGGCTCTCCAAACAGGGCGAGCTAACTTCGCCCGCCCCTTTCACACCTACGAAAGGGAGTACGAGGAAGACCATCACATTCCTCGAGAGCAATATATAGCGTGGGAGCCTTGCACTTCCGCACCTTCTAGATACCATGGTCACCCACTGAGGCCAGAGCCTCGGGTAAATGCCGCCAACCTCGACAGAGGGAAGCAACCCATTGAGATCTCGGATCATCATGACCGAGGCAAATGCATAGGAGAGGCATTCAGGCCTCCTAGGCCCAAGATGGCGGACCAAATTGACCTGGCAGTCGCCAGACATGCCACCCGCCAAGCCCAGATCATGCGGCTTGAGCAAGATCAGCAGCAGCTAGAGCGTCTATACCACCTTAGCAAGGAGCGCATTCAACGCCAAACAGACGAGCTACTTTATAACCTACCTGAGAGGGTTCCAACCCCTCGCACCCAAAGAGTGGAACCATATGAGAGGCATAATCCCTTGGTGCGGGATAGGTCTCCGTGACCTCGTCAAGTTTTGCCTCCGAGACCCCATAGACCTGAGAGGGAGGCCACTCCCCGAAACAACGATGGGTACCCTCCGCGGGGACCCACTCAGGGTCATAGGTCTCACCCAGAGACTCCTCAGGAAGTTTACGAGGAGTATGAACAAGAAGTAGAGCGGGCCGAAATGCCCTACCAAGGTGGAGGGGTTGCTATCCGGCCACCCCCCCATAGGCCTCAAGTCTCCCACAACCCACAATGGGAGCAAACTAAAGAGGAAGAGATTAAATCTTTCGATGCATACAAAGCGCTGTTAGAGCATTTGGAGTCTATGGAAACCAAAGCTTCTGGGCCCCAAAAGCCCATGTTATGCCAACTCCGTAGTCACCCTATGCATCCGTCAGTGCTCGCACCTCCTTACCCCGAACACTTCAAGTTGCCTCAGTTGGCAGTCTTTAAGGGTGAAGAGGATGCCCAAGAGCATGTGACAAGATTCCTGAGCCAATGCTTTGGCATTCAGGATAATGATGCGCTGTTGCTAAGGACATTTATAACCACATTCGTGGGCCCTACCTCGGATTGGTTCACCCAGTTTCTGAAGCACAACATCAATAACTTGGATCAATTAGTGGATGCGTTCCTTGAACGCTTCGCCTTCAACACCAAGAAGAAGGCGTCACTGAGTGACCTGGCCAGCCTCAGGCAATATGAGGAGGAGACCATGGCGGCCTACGAGAATCGGTGGAGGACTCTGCTTTCCAAGCTACCCTACCTTCCCCCTATGTCCGACCTTACACAAATGTTCTCACGAAGTTGTTTGAGATCGATCTCTGTGCTATTGCAGCTACAGCAATATGCCACCTTAGAAGAAGCTCTGGCGCAAGCCAGAATTATCGAAGAGATCAAAATACAGGATGGCAAAATTGCCAAACCTAAGAAGAAAGAGTGGAACAAGAACACAAAGATAGGGACTACGCAACAAAAACCCGCTACGGTTAATCAAGTTGCTATAAATGTCCCTAAGCCTGCACAAGAAATACAGCCTCAAAAGGCTAATTATCAAGCAGTGCCTCCTAACAATTATGAAAGAGAAAATAAAAAATAGGAGCAAAATCAGCAGCGTCGCCCTAAGCGACAGTACACCCCTTATACGGAGTCTAGGGACTCCCTATTTGACCGCTTGTCAGCGATGAACTTGATCACCCTTCCAGAGATTCAAACCATAGATCCTAACGCTCCCAAGCCTAAGGGATACAGAGAGGACTTGTATTGTAGGTTCCACAGGCGAAGGGGACATGACCTGAACGCATGTTGGAAGTTCAAAGGATTGATACAAGACCTGATTGACAATAAAACATTGGCAGTGGACAACCCCATAGCGCCAAACAACCAGTAGATGGGGGTTTTCAAGGACCCCTTGCCTGCCCATGAGGCACAAGCAAAACCCCTTCAGGTCAATGAGGTGCAACAAAATTTCCCCATGCAAGGGTATGTGGGAATGATAAGCATAGTGACTAGGAACAAGAAATACCCAGGAGTTGCCCTCGAGGCAGCCACAAGAGAGGTTCCATCGACGTCACAACCTCAACAACACCCTGTATAGCTACCTCCGCCTAGACCCGAGGCCACGATACGGACCAAACTCATGCAGAGTTTGCGGACCACGTCGGCTAGGCTCTCCATATATGAGCTTATACAACAATCAGCGCCCCATCGGGAGGCTCTCATGGAGATTTTGAAAGCCATCGAGTTGCAGCCCCACGAAGCGAATTCCTTCAATAACTTCGTGGGACATGTAAAATGATGCACGAAGCCAGTCATTACCTTCCGAGAAGATGAAGTTAAATCAATGTCTGATGACATGGCAGATCCACCCCTACACGTTATCGCATGGGTCAACGGGATCCCGTATAAGAGGGTGTTGATAGACACTGGCTCGTCCAAGTAACATCATTACTACAGCAGCATTGAAACATCTGAAGTTGCCGGCCTCTCACATCACGGCTTCCACTTACACACTGCGAGCATTCAATGATGCGATATGCTCGACAGTTGGCACAATTGTTCTACCCATTCAGGTAGGACAAAAGATGATATCTACATTGTGCCATATTTTGGAAGGCGAGATGGCGTACAACATATTGCTAGGGCGGCCATGGATCAGGGACATGAAGTGTGTCCCTTCGATAGCTCACCAATGTTTGAAGTATGCATTTGAAGGGGAAGTACATGTAGTCTCGATGGACTTAGAACCCTTCAAATATTGCAATGCGGTGCAGTTGATGCCGCAATCGACCCTCCCATCGATGCACTTGGATTTTTAGTTAAATCCATCTAGACAGGGTCCGATGCCGCAAGCACCACTGGTGATTAATCCATCAAAACCCCAGCCAGGTGCATCTTCATCATCAACTCCTTCACTACCAATGCCACCTATCATGGCTAAACAGAAGGACAAAGGGAAGCAAATCTTGGAAGAGGCTCAACCCCTGGAAGAGGCGCTGCCAACAATATCAACCATCTCAACCGAAGAGATACCTAGCACAATGGAAGTTGAGGCTCCTAGTCCACCCAACATGGAATGGACTCAAGAAGAGCTTTCGTTCCCTCCCTCTCAATCACCAACAATTACTATTGAAATGGCCAGTACGGGCCTGGGGGAGTATCTAGTGCGGAATGTCGTAGCAACGACCGTGCTAGAGTCAATGCAAGACATGGGGAGACCTCGCCTCCCCATCGGGACAATTGTTCCTTTAGGCTACCCACCAAACCAGACCAATTTTGTGTATGGGGGCCTTGACCATGGTGTTGAGCCATGCATGCAAAAGGATGAGGATGAAGAGCCTTTTGCAGAAGATGTCAACTATCTGTCTAACCCAGAATTCGCTCTGAGATATCTTGGCCAATGCAATTGGCATGGATACGGGCTAGGCAGGTATGAGCAAGGAGTGCGTGTCCTTTGCCAGCCAAGATACCAAATGCCTTATGACAAGTCGGGAGTAGGGTTCAACCACCCCCTGCCCTTAGACATCTTGGTGGAAAACATGCAAGGCCTAGGAATAGGCAACAAGGGTGGATTGGCATCAGATCCTTATGCCAACCCAAACACAACATATACATTGGGAGATTACCTCCCATGGTCAACAACCACCCTTGTTAACATCAATAACCCTTCTCCTTTGCTAGAGAGAGGTGAAAGTTTGGGAACTCACTTTCAAGGAAGGTATAAACAGTGTCCAGAAGGATCTTCGGAGGATGAATCAGAATATGAACCAGTGTCATATGATCCCTTCGAATCCGATAGTGATCACTCACGAGAGATTCCCATGAATAACTATCAAGAGATATTTTTGACTCTGTTCCCTCTAGAGGCTCCAATCGAGCCAGTGTCGCATCAAGAGAATCAGGTCCCCCCATGGAGCGTGGAACAACCGCAATGGGACCAGATTAATTTGCTTGAACAAGATGAGCCTCATATGTCGCAAGCAATTGTCGGAGCCAATGAAGGTTTTTGGATCTCCGACAGTGATTCGAAAGATGAAACTGAGATGGCCTATCTCAACCACATGCGACAAATGCAACAACGATACCCCTTGGAGATTAATGACATATTTGCATAGATGGGCATAGTGCCAGGGCACGAGTGGTACGTAGACCCAGCAGGGTGGGATCAAGTGTTGGATCCGCTACTTCGGGTACACGAAGAGCACCTTCCACTCCGAGACCCTAGGGTGATATCAGTGTCGAGGGCAGACCCTATCCTCCTATTAGCACATAGGGCCGATCCATTCATGCCAGTACCTATAGAACCAGATCCAGAACATAGAGAACATCCAGAATGTTTGAGTCATCACACCCGTGGTAATGGAGACCAAAATCATTTCATCCACATGATCTCCATTGACTTGACCGCACCCATCCGCAATCCGGCCGATCTAGCATGGTCCTTGCATCTAGACATAGATGCCATTGACTAGGATCATATCAATTCACCTCCATCCCCATCATAGTACTGGCATTTCGATAAAATGCCTCATTTTACCCCAGGGACAACTCAGGATATCTTTCATGCCAAAGAGGAACCCGAGGTTCCCAACGTAGATTTAAACTTGGCAAATGATATCCATTTGATCCCAACTCCACATCAGTTGGAGGACGGATCCCACATGTCGGTCGAGGAGATGACTGACGTAGACATCGGCTTGGATCCAATGAATCCATAGATTATCAAGTTAGGGGTAAGCTTATCCCCTGAAGAGCAAGCCGACTACATTGCCCTTCTCAAAGAGAAGAAGGAGGTTTTTGCATGGTCATACAGAGACATGCCGGGGCTAGATCCATAGCTAGTCACGCATAATCTAACGCTTGATCCGACAATCAAGCCAGTTAAGCAAAAACTACGTAAGATGCACCCAACAGTGGCCTTGATGGTCAAAGATGAATTGCAAAAGTTGTTGGATGCACAGTTTGTCATCTGCATGGATTATCCGCCATGGCTGTCCAACATGGTGCCCATCAAAAATCTCGATGGGAGGATTCGCATATGCACTAATTTTTGAGATCTAAACAAAGCGAGTCCTAAGGATGATTTCCCCTTGCCAAGCATCGACGCGTTGGTAGATGCTACAACAGGTCACGAAATGCTATCCCTCATGGATGGTTTCTCGGGATACAATCAGATTCGTATCAATCCTGAGGACCAACTAAAAATGGTGTTCACAATGCCTTGGGGGACATTTTGTTATAAGGTCATGCCCTTTGGCCTTAAAAATGCTGGCGCCACCTACCAACGTGCCATGACGTACATCTTCCATGATTACATGCATAAAACTTTGGAAGATTACATGGATGATTTGTTGGCCAAGTCTCTTTTGTGCCCAGATCATCTCGATGACTTAAGCAAGATCCTCGATCGCCTCATGGAGCATAAAGTTAGACTGAATCCCAAGAAGTGCGTATTTGGCGTCACATCTAGAAAACTCTTGGGTTTCATAGTCTCAAAGCGAGGCATCGAGGTGGACCCAAACAAAGTCAAGGCAATCCTTGAAATGGTTCCCCCAACTACCATTAAGCAGCTCAGAAGTCTACAGGGAAAGGTCACATCAATTAAGCGCTTCATAGCGCAGCTATCTGACAAGTGCCGACCCATGAACAAATTATTGCACAAGGGGGTAGCATTTCACCGGGATGACGAGTGCCAGTCAGCCTTTGATGACATCAAATGATACTTGGCTTCGTCACTAGTATTGGCACCACCTAGACCAGGAGTGTTGTTCTACTTATACATCTCAGCTATTGAGGTGGCACTGGGCGCCATGCTAGCCCAAAAGAATGAACTTCACAAAGAATAGGCTACTTACTATCTTAGCCGCACCCTGGTCAGTTATGAACTTAACTATGCATACGTCGAGAAACTCTGCTTGGCAGTGGTGTTTGCTACCAAAAAGCTATGCCACTACATGTTGAGCAACACTACGTATGTTGTGTCTAAGGAGAATCCATTGCGATACATGATGAGTCATACTTATCATAGTAGTCGCATGGCGAAATGGATCATGTTGTTGACAAAATTTGACATAGAGTTTATTGGATAGAAATCCATCAAAGGATAGGTCATAGCCGATCAACTAGCAGAGGCTCCTCTCGAAGACGATCAGCCTCTAGTCATAGAACTACCCGATGATGGGGTCTTCCATGTCTCAGAATCACCAGATTCTGATGAGCCTGAGTCACAGGTCGACATAACCCTATTTTTTGATGGTTCTAAATGTGAGCAAGGTGGTGGCATGGGAATAGTATTCTTCACACCGCAGGGCGCTCCAATGCCCCTGTCATTTAAATTAAATTTCCCATGCACCAACAATAATGCAGAGTATGAAGCCTTGCTCATAGGTCTTCAGACAACAATCGCCATGAACATCAAATGACTGAACATCTTTGGTGATTCGTTGTTAATTGTCAATCAAGTCAAAGGGGTATTCCAATGCAAATGCCCAGTTCTACAAGCTTATAAAGCCCTTGTGGACAAATTCTTGGCAAAACTTGAGTGGTACGACATCGAGGCACTCCCTCGATCATCGAATCATTTTGCGGACACAATGGCCTCATTGGGGTCACTAATCCCGCAAGACCTTTCTGGTGATATGACAACCATTCAAGTCAAAACCCTATCGCAATCCATGATGGAGCGTGCAAGCTCTGACTTGATGCCAGGAATCCACATGATCCAGATTGAACCATCCTCGGATAAGTTCTCTCGAATCCACGATCATCTGAAACATGCCAACTGGGGGTCCTTGTTCTCCCCTACTCCCATTAATAGCAACACAATGCTATTCTTACAAGTTCTCTCCCGCTCAGCGTTTGCTAGGGATGAACTTCAAGAGGGATTGGCTGTTCATACCGTCGAGGCTTTCGATCAGCAGGACTGGTATTTACCCATTAGAGACTACCTCAAGTTAGGTAATCTCCCGCTTGGATTGACGCATGCCGCAAAATGAGCATTCAAGCAGAAAGCGGCTAAGTATGTCTTGATAGGAGACATTTTGTACCATCGTAGCTACGAAGGAATCCTCCTTCGTTGCTTGGACCAACAAGAGTCCACTTGGGCGATCGCCCAAGCGCACGATGGTACATGTGGTGGCCACTTCAGTGGTATGGCCATCGCAAAGCGCATTCTTCGCATGGGCTATTATTGGCCATCTTTAGAGCGAGATTGTTGCGCATATGTCGGGAAGTGCGTGAAATGTCAACATCATGCCAATTTGATGCACGTACCTTCCCAAGCCTTGTAGACAGTCCAGTATGCTTGGCCATTTTCGTAGTGGGGCTTCGATCTAATTGGAAAGATCTCCCCTACATCGTCGAGCCATCACACGTTTATCATAACGGCCACAGAGTATTTCACCAAGTGGGTGGAAGCAGTTTCGCTTACCTCTACGACGGGACCCCGCATTGTGGAGTTCATTTTGCATAACATCATATGTCATTTTGGTATTCCATCCAAAATAGTCTCGGATAATGGGACGCCATTCAAGAACAAAGACGTGCGTGCTTTGACCACAAAGTACAAAATTTAGCATAGTTTTTTGACACCCTATTATCCGTAGGCAAATGGGCAAGCAGAGGCGTCAAACAAAATGCTAGTTGCCATCCTTAAAAAGACGGTCGCAGACAGTCATAAGGATTGGCACATCCAAATTCCACTTGCCCTGTGGGCTTATCGCACTAGCATTCGGACGCCCACTGGGGCAACTCCATTTTTGCTCGTGTATGGCTCCGAGGCAGTCATGCCTCTCGAGTTGGAAATTCCTTCCCTGCGCATATCAATGCAAGAGTTCATCGATGATGACGCTGTGTGGCAGGCCCGGTTAGACCAGCTTACGTTGCTTGACGAACGACGCGTTAATGCTCTCGAGCATTTACGTATCTATCAAGAGTGACTTAAGAAAGCTTACAACATGAAAGTTCACCTGAGGGACTTTCGGGTTGGTGATTTGGTCTTGAAGGAAAACCAACAGAACTCTAGTTTGTCATCCCACCTAAGGGACAAGTTCACGGCAAATTGGTTAGGTCCATATGTAATTGATAGCAAAATAGGACCCGAGACATACCGGCTAGCCTCTCTTGATGGAATCAAGGAAACAGAACCCTTGAACATCAGTCATTTGTGACCATTCCATATCTAAGAGAGCCATATCCCAAAATGCTCCAAGGATTCCTATAATCGCTTGGTCAATCCCAAAATGCTCCAAGGATTCCTAAAATCGCTTGGTCAATCCCAAAATGCTCCAAGGATTCCTATAATCGCTTGGTCAATCCCAAAATGCTCCAAGGATTCCTAAAATCGCTTGGTCAATCCCAAAATGCTCCAAGGATTCCTATAATCGCTTGGTCAATCCCAAAATGCTCCAAGGATTCCTATAATCGCTTGGTCAATCCCAAAATGCTCCAAGGATTCCCACAATCGCTTGGTCAAAAATAAGAAAATTCAAAAATCATCAAAAACAACAAAAATTTGCATCTCATTTCCAGGCATGCTCAAATTCATCAATAAAAAGCTCTTCTCGCATCTCATCTTCATATTCACAAAAATCAATCCATCAAAAATACAAAAATATGTAGCTGCATTAAGCATCACACCCATACATTGCATATTTGTGGTCGTACAGGTCAAAGGCACCATAGACTGTAATTACTCCGCTAGTCCATCTTGTTCCACATTTCTCCATTTTATAAGTAGTCCAAAAAAAAAAAAAATGCCATTCACTGCTTTTTACCACACTAGAGTCAGTGGTCTTCTAATGTATCAAGAGTTTTCATCTTTCAGTCATCATTTTGCTTTCTAGCCACGTACTGTACCAAGTCAGACAGATTTTATGAAGGTAGAGTTCTACTTGGATCACACCTTGTTACGTAGCATCCCAACACAAATTAAAACACATAAAAATTCCCAAGTTGTGTGAACGAAAGATGAAACCTGCATAGTAATCCAGGTCACCATAAGCGAAATGGTTATCTTGCTCATCCCCCTATGCGAATGACCCCAAGAATGCTGAGAGTTGGCAAAAGGACAAGCATCTTCCCTACCCAATTCCCCAAGAATCCCAAGTTCTCAAAAAGTTGCAAACATCAAAATTTTGCAAAAAGTCAAAACTCCAAAAATTTGACATCACCACCAGAGTGCATACATCAAAAGGCACATACAATAGTGATTCTTATCACTCAAAATCCAAATCCCTTGCTCAAAAGAAAAATATATAAAAATAAACAGTGATTTTTATCACTACAAACGAGCAAGTATCCCAATACAATTGAAGAAAAGAAGGGAGTCGAACTTGAATCCCTGGAACTCTCAGCATTCCGATAGGTCATGAGGCAAACCTCAGTACCGGTTTGGTGGATAGCCTATCGGTCACTGGCGGTAAACCTCCCGCATGACGATATATCTATCACATTAACTCGTGTACAGATCAATGTTTGCATGTGGATGAGCTAGCTTATGGTATCCTAGATAGCACCGCAGATTAATCTGACTAAATACAACAAAGGAGTTAGTGGAGCTAATTAGGTGATCCTCAGTACAGGTTTGGTTGACAACCTATTTGGCACTGGCGGTATCCTGACAAATACCACATAAATGAACTCAATTGCACACACAGGGATGTGAAATAGCTTGGTCAAAGACAAGTCCGATTCATACCTTGTTCAAAAGTCTTGTAAGATAAAGTACAGTCGTGGCTAGTGAGTTAAAACCGTCTGAGTCTCAGAAAACCTTAGCTACATTTCTAAACCAATTGCGCTACTTTTCATCCTCACATTACCATCAAAAAATACAAAAAAAAACCACATGTATACATGCAAAGTCATTTACCATAGCAATCGCCTAAAAACAAAATCACAAAGTCCTAAACAGTCTATGGTGCCCTAACCAAACAACACAAATTCATTTCATCCATTACATTTTGCATATCACATATACATCAAAAACATTTGCATTCATCATAACATATGCATCCATCAAAATAAATTAACATGCATACATCCATACTCATCACTCATCATGCATAAAATCAAATCATCACTCGCATAAACAAAATAAAGTCATCTGTATATATATATCATAACAAAAATGCCCGCAGGCTACAATAACCGGTCATCTGACCCCGCACAATCCAAAAGCTCAAAAACCCCCAAGCCTAGGGCGTCGGCCACCATGATCACGTAGGATCGGTGCGACGAGAACTACCCCCTATGGTGTGGGTCCTATGGGACCCCTTAGGGTGGCTACTGCTAGCCCCCGCATCACGCCTGCTACCCCCTCCCTCATCTAGTCGCCTGTGATGAGATGATGCTGACTGCTCAGTATCACTGCCCCTCGTTCGGCGTGACGATCCACCTCCAAGAGGCTCAGGTAGCCGCCCACCAAGGTGGATAATCTCTCCCTCCATCTCCAACTGATGCCATCGCCAATATGATTCCCGTCGATCCCACTCTGCCTCCCATCGATGGTAGTAAGATACTGCATCATCGTGCTATGCCAAAACCCTATCCCTCTCTGCCAACTGCATCCGTAGGAGATCCCTCTCCCATGCAGTATCAGTATCCCCCTCCTATCGGTGAGATGCCACCCATGCGCTCTCCCGCTCTACCAACTGAGTCCGCAAGAGATCTCTCTCCTGCAAAGCCTCTCCCAGCTCCCCATCTTGCACCCATAGCAGGTCCTCCAATCGTGCTATCTCAGCATTGAGCCTCGCCTCCACCTCCTCCGAACCTGCCTGAGGCATAGGCGAATCTGGGACAGCAGCCTGCTCTGGCTCCCACTGCTCCGAGATGTCCTGCATCTCCAGCTGATCCAGAACCCCCAAATCCGCATCCTCATCCTCCACCTCCACCATGTTCGCATCCTCCCAAGGAGCTCCCCAATCATCCCCTGGTGCCTCGGCACCCTCCCCGCCCATCGCTGCCGCCTCCATGCCTCCCAGTGGCCCCTCTCCCCGCCATCGCCGTAGTACCCACCACTGGTCGTACTCTACGGTAGTCCCGACGTCATCCACGTCCGGGACATCGATCACCGCATCTGAATCCTCGCCCAGTGGCGCGATGACCGGTCGGTCCAGAGTCCTCTCATCCCCTCGACGTCGATAGACCACGGGCTCACCAAGCAACCCCTGGCGCACCCCAAACTATCATGTCACCCGGCTGTAGGAGAAGAACTCATGCTCGGTCCCATGTCGCCCAATCAGCCATCGCTCTCTACGTACCCATCGGAGCCACTCTCCAGCCTTCGGCCAGGCTGGACAGTCTCGATAGGGGCGCCAGAGCACCTCCCCTAGAGTAAGCCGAGAGAAGGCATCGACATAGTGCCCTACGACACCTGCCCACCGTCGACTCTGTCCCTGCTCCCCAGACCGCCACCATAGAACCGCATAGCCTATCTCCCTATCCTCCATCTCCGCCCGAGTCATCCACGGTAACCCGGTCGGCCTCTCCACCGCTATGTGCTGCCAAGCCCAACTCTGCAATAGATAGCTACAGCTAATCCCCTTTTGCTTTTGGCAGTGGACCTCGTACAACTCCCCATAGAGCTGTGCCAACAACGTCTGTCCCCATCTCATGATTAGCGGTGCCTCTGTCGGGCACTCTACCAACCGCCAAACCAAATCCAACAGGTTCCATGGGAACCTCACACTTGACGAGTCAGGTAACAACATGTTGGAAATGAGGCCCATAAGGAATGCGTGCCTCACTCCCAACACCCCCCTCTCCAACCACCATCGGACCAAAATCCTGCCAATCTGGCAGTCGCCCTCTGCCCTCTCCACTGGATCCTCCACACCCAGCTCCTCCCCATGCCCGAAGCATCGCATCAGTACAGCTGTCCGCTGATCACGCGGTGACGTCCTGATCGGCAGTCCATCTATCGAAATCCGTAGAAGCCGATAGATATCCTCCAAGGTCACGGTCATCTCCCCTATTGGGAGATGGAAGGTGTTGGTCCAGGGATCCCAAAGATTGATCAGGGCCATCAAATAAGCCCGATCCACGACCACAGGCTCCAGTCGAGCCACCTGCTTGAGCCCAAGGGCATCAAGCCACTCCCAGTCAGCCACAGTTAGCGCCCCTCATGCTTCAGTAAAAGCAGTGGGTACACGGTACCGGCTCTTAACAACCTGCAAAAGAAAACAATTCAAAAACATTAAAATCATGGAAAAAAATTGTACAACAATAACATGAATATACAACATTGCCTACCAATGTACAACAAAAAACAAACATAAAAATTCAAACAAAATTAATTTTTCATCCTAGGGTTTCTAATCCTAACTGATAAATTTAAAAAACAAAACAAAATTCAAAAACAAAAATTAATTTTTCATCCTAGGGTTTCTAATCCTAACTGATAAATTTAAAAACAAAACAAAAATTCAAAACAAAAATTAATTTGTCAGTCCTAGGGTTTCTAATCCTAACTGATAAATTCAAAAACAAAACAAAAATTCAAAAAAAATTAATTTGTCAGCCCTAGGGTTTTTAAACTCTAAACTGATTAATTAACAAAAACACAATAATTTGTCAGTCCTATTTGTCAGTCTTAGGATCTCTGTATTTTAAGTTTAAAACGTCTACACGAACAACATAAAATTAAAATAACAGTTTTAAACCTAGGGTTTTAACCTACATTTTAAAACTGACCAGCTCAACCTAAGAACTAGGGTTTTACGTTCCATTTATCCTAGGGTTTTAGTTATAAGAAAAATAACAATTCTTTACCTAGGTTTTCACTACGTTTGTCATTTAGTTGTACACTAAGTCTTGGTTGTGTTCAGCTCAGTTTCAGGGTTTCAATTTTAAAATTTTGAAAAACATCATCACAAAGAAAATTAAACAAAACACTTGCAGTTTTAAACAAAAGTAATAACACTAGGGAGCACTTACTGGTCTCGCTTCGGCTCCGTCGCTCGATCCGGTTTGTGCACTCATGATGTCAGGAGAAATTCGGTAGTGCTTCGCTTCGTAGAATTAACCTCCTCCCCAGAGCTCCAAATCGCAAGAAAATTCAGATGCAAATGAGCCCAAACCCTAGTTTTGGCCTTTAAATAGGCCTTTTGAGCTTATATTCGTTCCCCCTGGGATGAGCACTCTGGTTAGCGCTCGTCCCACCCTGGGACGAATTCTAAGCTGGTATTCGTCCCACCCTGGGACGAATTCAGGGCAAAAATTTCAAAAAACAACAAAAATTGAACAAAAATGCACTAAAACAGACTAATAAACTTGCCCGATGAGAGTGTTGTTGCACTTGACATCCCGGGCATGCAAAACAGACGTTGGGGTCACAAATTGTCACTATCCTACTCCCTAAGAAGGCTACCTTAGCCGGACCGCTCCACGGGAGGACGGATTTTTGCCAATTTTAGCTCCAAAAAGCGTCGCAAAAAGGGTTACCACCCACCAAAAATAGGTCTAAATGTCGAAAAACTGCACACACTTAACGCTAAACCATCTAAGGGCACCCTTGCACAAGTCATCTTGGGTCAAGTGACTCGTCGCTTTTCTCATGAAGGTCATTCCCTCATCGATTCATCGCTTGAGGGGGTAGTCACACTTAGTCACCAATCAGCAAACACACACCCAATTAAGGAAAATGGCATGCATTCAAAGAATCATTGACAAAGACAATTACGCTCTTGCTTGGGGCAGTAAACAAGCAATAATCACAATCTGATCAAATCACTTGGCATTTCATGAATCATGAACTCAAGGTTCTCACAGACAAAAGGTTGCGCCCTTTGCCTATTCATGATCGATCAATGTCCAAGGTCAAGTAACACCTCACCGAAAAAGGTTAACACTTGAATTGAGTGCCTTCGCTCGTCAGAAGCAAGGATTCAAGAATGCATGCCCTTTCCATGCTTGGGGCATCAAAAGTTGGTTAGGTTACCAAGAAATCCTAATCATTAGTGCTTTGGTTATCTATTTTTGCTCAGCACTGCATCACCCATAGCGCTTTCCAAAAAGGGGCATCTGTAGACACCAAAACAGCACCAATCCGATTATGTGACTGCAAACACTGATCGCTTTGACACACAGCCCCCAGGGCAGCCCTCAGAGGTTAAACAGTGGTCCTAACCACTTTTACAACAATTTTGGAAGGTCAAAAATCAATTTGGCACATTCAGGCACTTTGCTCAGTATCCGTCCCACCCTGGGACGAATTCAAAATGGGATTCGCCCCACCCAGGGATGAATTCTGAATTCGCTCCTGGGTAGGGTGAATTCCAGGTTCAACGGGAAAAAAGAGAAATTGTGCCAAATGGCAGCCGAGGACAGTCAATTAATGCCTCCTGCCTTGCATGCGCGTGTAGGTGAGCAGAGTGAACGTTAGAGGACTGTCACAAGGGCAGTCATGGAAGCCCAAGTCAGGGAGGAGTCTCCTCCCTCTTAGGAAGGCATGACTGCCACATGGCGCCCATGCATGCCCATCCAAAGAGACCCCTTGGGTCTATAAAATGGTGAGCTTTCTCACCCAAAAGGAGGAGAGGTTGGAAGCATTTTTAAGCAACGAAGTGCTGCCAAATTGATACCACGCTTTACCTTTGATTCACCTCTTCCACATCCTTGATCTCTTTCGCAAGGGAGGTCATTGGGTGGTTATTGGAAGTGTGAATCCGGATCCAAAACCCGACACTTGACCACATTGATCTACCAATTCACCGACAACACATTACAAGAGATTTTGGGCCCATCCCAAGTGGATTGGTGCCGAAATCAGGTTCCAACGGTGGGCGGCCCGCTCGGGCGCCCCGCACTGCTACGAGCCTAATCTTCTTTTTTTAAGAACGATTGGGAATTCATGGCAGATTGTTCTTTTTGTCATTTATTTATTTTGCATTCCATCTTATGCTGCTTAAATAGCTTGTAATTCCGATTTCATAATGCTTTGATCAAATCTTATCATGTTTTATCGCTTTTGTTGTCCTCACTAACTTGCAGGTAGCAGCATCAAATTCCCATTGATGGAGGCCAAATTGGGGAAATATGACCATCTGGGTCTTCCCAAAATGCCTCCAATTAGCTAACCCCAAGTTTGCAGGTCTTTTGGAGCTCCCTAGATGCGACATTTGGGGCAGTATCACTTCGGCGCTTTGTCGCAGGTGAATTCGTCCTACCCCGGGACGAATTACAGTCGAATTCGTCCCGCCCAGGAGCGAATTCAAATCGGTGAAGAATTTCTTGACTGTTTCATTTGCAGTGACCTTCTGGTGATGTTCCCTTGTTTCTGTGAAATTTGCAGACTATTTTGATTCAGTTCACTTATCCTTTTATTCAGTTTCATGCATGCATCCTTCATTGTTTTTAGAGAACAAACGTTTCATCTTTGCAACAGGTGCTACTAACGATTTTGTTGTTTCTTTGAATGCAGGAGGAGCAGCAAGGATCAAAGATTCATTCACACCAGCGGTGGCAACACTTTGGCCCGCCCATTTTGCATGTGGGCACGCGGAAGGAGGATCACTAGTCACTATTGTAACCAAAACATGTTAACGCTCCTAGCCCCTGAAAATGCGGGAGACGTCTTTGTAACCGATATTGAGAGAGTATAAATAAAAAGGGCTGTGCTTTCTATACTTCTTTCATTTCGTCTCAATTCGTCTCTTTTCCCTATTTCATGCATTTCAAATTTCTAGGATTAAAGCGTTACATTTCGTTTTGCATTGCATAGCTTTAGTGTTTCTTTTCAACTTCCGAAATCTCGTGCTTTCAAGTGGTTTGGTCATCCTTCTCTATGAATCATACCAAAGGATTAGTTGAAGTTAGGCCAAAAAATTAGATGCAATTATAACTAGCATTTGTCACTAATAATCTAGATAGGATCCAATAAAAGGATTCATATAATTTATTCCATTATTATCCAATATCCAATTTGGGATTTATTCTGCAACCAAGTCCTTACTTATAAGGATTACTTCTATTTTTAACTTGGTTCTCAAGTTACTTCTTCCTAATTTTATGGTTTCATAAGTCTCATAGCCATCTTATTCCAAGTAAAGCTATAGGTAGCTATACTTCATTTGCTTTAATCTAATGCTTTGAGCTTGCTATAAAATGTCTACCCAACTCACATACTAGTTTCCTCATCATTTATCTCTAAGTTTTATTCTCAAAATAAAACAAGAGTTTCTAACTCAAATCCATGCCATGGTCACATGGAATCATAACTGGTACATTATTTCCTTAGCACAAATATTCAAATGCAATAATCAATGCTTAATTTGGCTTACATAAACAATAATTATTTTTCCCTTCCTAGCCATAATATAAAAGGTACACTTATTCCCATTATTCTATTTTTTTAAAAGGACAGGTTTACTCATTTTCCCCTACTTTATTGATGAATATTTACTTGTTAAAGGTTAAGTTACCATTCAAATTACAAATAAGATATATAATAATTTAAATTGATATACTTTTACTTAAACAAAATAAGGTGAGGGATAAATAAACATAATAAAATATCATGCCGACCATCAAAAAAGCTTAGCCGACAAAAGGTAAGAGAATTCACACTTGCTTAGAAAACCTCAATCAGGCAGAGGCAAATGAGGAGATAAGCCAAAACCTCAATGTATGCTAATCAAATTAACTAGAAATATGTAAATCAAAACATTAAACTAAAACTAAATACTAGGACTTAATACTTAGGACTAAGGAGGCAATGTTGAAAATATTCCAACACAAAATACCTCATAAAAGTTAATAGAGGTAATTGTTTTTATTCAAAGCACATTGAATGGTTAATAAAAGAATCAATAATTAGTTCTACTTTATAAGTGGTTCTACAAAAGTATTCACATATCCTCTACTAGTTTAGAACCCAAGCAAAATGTGCTTCTATGATCATCGTTGAATCAAAAACTCAGTTGAAAGAAGTGTATTATGTTATATCTTTGTCAACATAGACTTTTTTAAAAGAAAGAAATGCTACCTCAGGTTTAGAATAGCTAAATTGGATTGAGTCTTTTACTAAAGTTTATCAATTATGCTCAAAAAATAACAACGAATTGACAATATTCAATATAAGTCAAGGTTTTTCTTTCAACTCATAGTCGTTTGCCTACTTGCATAAGCCAAAGACCATCCAATAGGCCACATAGAGAAAATAATATTTCCAGTCTTACTTAATGCTTATAACCACAAAAAACTTTAAAAACCCAAAGCACTATAAGGCTTTTTTATAAATTGATTATCTCATGAAAAGTATTTTTCATAACACACATATAGACTCTCATTTTTAACAAAAAATTGAAATTAAATATTTTTTTATTCATATCTAGACTCTCATTATTGTTGGTCTTACTGGTGCTTGATGCACATCCATGAGGTGAATAAGGGTGTTCATGGTGAGCCATTAAAAAATCATGCTACAATTGCTTCTGATCATAATCCCATTTTGGAGATCCCTAACTCCCTGTCCTTCAAGAAACCTTTCAGATTTCAATCTATGTGGACCAAACATTCCAGTTTCAGAGATAACTTAATTCAATGGTGGCAGCAACCTGCCATAACTTAATTCAGTGGTGGCAGCAACCTGTTAGGGGTAGTGCAACTTTTAAACTTGTTGTCAAATTAAAGTTTGTTAAGAAAAAGCTTCGAACTTAGAACAAAGAGGTCTTTGGGAACCTCTTTAAAAATAAAAAATAGGTTGTTGAAAGTTTGAATATAATTGATTAGAGGATTCAACATGGTGATGCTGATGAAACTACTAAGCAGGAGGAACAAATAAAACTAGCAGAGTTTCATAACATTTTGGCCTGTGAGGAAATATATTGGAGGCAAAAATCAAGGGATCTTTGGTTGAAATATGGAGATTCCAATTCTAGGTTTTTCCACGTCACCATGCTTAGAAACAAAAGCAATAACAAGATAAAAAAAAAAAAAAAAATAGATGGTTCTATTACTCATGACTTAACAGAAATCAGAAAGGAGGTAGTAACTTATTTCAATTCTATCCTTGGTCAGGAATCACAGTGCAATGAGGAGGCCAAATATATTCTCTTGCAATCCATTCCTAGAATAATAAATGAGGATATAAACCTTAAGATTCTAGGAAGACAAATCCCCATGACTCGACGACTTTCCCCCTCATTTCTATCAAGATTTTTGGGACATCATAAGTGAGGATGTAATTTCTGGTGTCAGAGAATTCCAAGCAAGCAATCATATCCCAAAAGGTCTCAACTCTACTTTTATTTCTCTAATTTATAAGAAGCAAACCCCTAAATCTATGGCTAACTTCAGGCCAATCAGTTTGTGCAATATTTCTTACAAGATCCTAACTAAAGCCATTGCAAATAGAATGAGAGATGTTCTACCCCGCATCATAGATCCATTCTAGGGAAGCTTTGTCTAGGGTAGGTCAATCTTGGATGGAGTTATCACAGTTCATGAAGCTCTGCACTCTGCTCATAAGACTAACAGGTCTGTTTTTGCCCTCAATCTTGATATGAACAAAGCATTTGACATGCTAAATTGGGACTTTTTGATTGTTGTCCTTCTTAAGTTTGGTTTTCACCACCAATGGGTTAATTTGATAAAATAATGCATTTCTAAAGCATGGTTATCAATTATGGTTAATAGAACAACTGCTGGTTACTTTCAAAGTCATAGAGGAATTCGACAATAGGACCTTATCAACCTCATGTTATTCATCATTGTGGTAGAAGCTTTAGGTAGAACCATAAAAAATGCTTGCATTTCAAGGCTAATATCGGGAATCAAGACAACATCTCTCACTAGGGTTGTTTCTCACCAACAATTCATCGATGATACCCTTCTATTGACTAAGGCATCGATGGTTAAGGCCAAAAGAATTAAATACATCTTGCAACTCTATGAGGATGCTGCTAATCAGAAAGTTAATTTCAATAAAAGCAAGTTATATTTCTTTAACACCCCCATTCAGAGGTAAGGAAGGATTGCATAAAATTTAGGATGTGATATAGCAAATATCCCTACTTCATATCTTGGTCTCCCTCTTTTCATTGGTTCTTTAAGAGAGTCAATGTGGGACAGGGTTATTGAAAGAATTTAAAAAAAACTTGCTAAATGAAAATGTCATCTTTTATCTCAAGTAGGAAAGTTGACCCTCACTAAGGCATCTCTTCAAAGCATTCCAGTATATTTCCTCTCCATTTTCAAAGCCCCTGTGAAGGTTTTCTAAAAATTGAGAAACTCAAAAAAGAATTTCTATGGACTGGATCAGAGGAGAAAAAAAGAATACACCTTGTAGGATGGACCAAAGTGTGAAGACCTAGGGAAAATGGGGGCTTAGGTCTGAGGAGAATTGCTCATATGAATTTAGCTTTACTAGCTCAGAAGGCATGGCGCCTCATTTCTGGTGAAGAAAATGAATGGACAACTATCATCAAATGAAAGTATCTTCAAATATGGAATTTCTAAGTGACTCAATTCTAATCACAGGTTCTGCTTTTTGGAAATAAATTCTCAATTGTAAGGAAATCATCAAAAAAGGTTTAAGATGGGTTTTAGGCAATGGTGTGAGGATAAATTACTGGAATGACAGGTGGGCTAAGGATGAACCACTAACGCAATATCCTAACTTAGCCCAAATCAGAGATATCATGGAAGAACTCATTGGCAAAAAAGTCTTCTATTATATGGTTGAGGACAAAGGTAGAATGAAGTGGAAACAAATAAGGATTTAGGGATTTCAAGCAGAATCAAATGATCTTTATAACATTCTCGGGCAATAGTTTATCCCCATGAGACCCAAGAAAGATCAAGTGACCTGGGCTCCTATGAAAAATGGGCAGTTCACTGTTAAATCATCTTACAAGCTTCTGCTTGATGAAGAGGATTTTTTCCTTCAAAAGGACTTAGTTTGGATAAAAAAATTAAGTCCAAAAATTGTAGTCTTTTCATGGATGGTTATCCAAGGAAGAATTCTAACCATTGATAATATGATGCGTAAAGGTATTTGTATCACTAATCGTTGTTATCTGTGCAGGGCTAATTGGGAGACCATTTATCACATTTTCCTTGAGTATCATTTTTGCTTTACTATCCTAAGTGGGGTTTTTTAGGCCTTCAATATTTCCTGGGTTAAACTAGCCATCGTACTTGATTTTTCATCCAGTGGCCTTACCCATTTTCAAGCCAAAGACTTAGATACATGTGGAAAATTTGTCTCAATCACTATCTTTGGCAAGTATGGTTAGAAAGGAACCATAGAGTCTTTAATGAGTCTATCCATGATCATCAAATTATCATTTCTAGGATCCTATCCTTTGCTAATGAGAATGTGAAGCTTATCCCTTTTGATAGTTGTAAACCTCATCTACAAGAGACCACGATTGCTCAATATTTAATCTTAACCTTGTTAGATGAGTCTGTGCCTAGGGTAGTCAACCCCATAGCCAATGTTAAGTGGTCCCCACCTCCTACAGGTTTTTTAAGCTTAATTTTGATGGAGTGGCTAAGGACAATCCTGGCAGAGCAAGCATCGGCGGCATTGTGCGAGATCATAATGGGAATATGATGCTTGCATTTTTTGAATATTTGAGAACAAGGATGAATAATGAAGCTGAAGCTAGAGCTATGTAGAGAGGCCTTCAAATGACTCAAGACTTAGAAGGTAACTTTATCGTAGAAGGAGACTCTATGCATGTTATAATTCTCCTCAATAATTGGAAAACACCTCTTGGAGGATTAAAACAATTTTTGAAGATGCTAGGATCCTTTTCTAGGGAAGACAGGATAGAAAATCCCAACATGTCTTTCGGGAAGCTAACAAAATTGCTGATAAGTTGGCCAATTTGGGTGTCAATAGTGATGGAATTTTCAAATGGGAACACAGTGTCCCGAGTGAAGTAGAGGAGCTTATTCAGCAAGAATTCCAAGAATTATAATTGAATTTACTAACATAGAAGGCACTGTAAGTTTGAAGGCTATGAGTATTCTCGTATCTTTTTAAAATGGACTCACAATAAAAATTATTCGAGTTGTCAGTATTCATGGATGCTGCTTGGAAGTACCACAAAGACTAATGGGGACAGTCACATGTCAGATAACATGGCTCCTAGTCATATTAGTAATTTGAGGTTGGTTGATAATCACAGGGCAAGAAAGAAACGACAATATATGACTTCGAATTAGAGCCACATAGACCACCAGATAACCACCGCCATAAATATAGCCAACAGGATCACTTCTCCAAGGTTGATTGGCCAAGAAGGGATGTGGTTCCAAAGCATGTCATATACGGAAGAAAGCAATTACCAAAAAAATATTAAGAGTAATTGTAAATACAAAGCTTGTGGGAGTTTTTTTCAGTACTCTACTATGTGTATTTGCAGCTTTTTGTTTCTCCACAGTTTCAAGGAAGGGATTCTTGTCTGTTTATTTTTTTGTAATTATGTTGCAGGTGTGTTTTCTCGGGGTATACCCAAAATGTTGTATGGGAATTTTCTTTTTGATAACAGGCTATGTTTCTTAGCGGATGTAATGGCTTTGGCGGCATGTAGATTTTACATATATAGGATCCTTAGTAAGGACATGTTCATCAATAGCCCTGGGCTAATTTTTGTAAAAGGTTTTGGGACAACCTGTAAAACCCGATATTAATGCTATAGTGTCTTATCTACCAAAAAACATAAAAATCATGCTACAATGTTTTTTCCATAACTCTAAAAATCTACTAGTACATGGGAAAATGACTTGTTTTTCTCCCTCCTTTCCTTTTACTACCCTCCTAGCCCATATGAATCATTTTTTATCCATTTTTTCCAAACAACCTAGTCTTCTTGAGGTTCATAAAGAATGTTAAATTTCCTCTAAAACTATAAGGGGTATTCTTTGCTAGGGTATGAGTGTAATCAATGTTATCTAAAATGTAAATTTTCACATCACTTATAAATAATTGATGTTTACACCATGTTTCTTGTGTTATCAATCTAAAGCATTAGTTAGTTTCCTTATTATAGAATTGAGACATCTATGTCTAAATGCATAAAAAGGGAATAAAATGTAGACATCCAATTTTACATGTTAGTCAATTTCTTGACTTACATGACAACCATCAACATTACCAAACCACTCCAAGTTGCTTTCTCCTCTAAATTTTGAGCAATTTTTTCTCAATAGCAAAATCACTAAGATAAGAAAAATTGTTGGCGATAACAAAGAATTTTCTTGTCATATTTTCTTGACTAAATTTGATATTTCCCACCCATATTTGACCTATAAGTGTAAAAATTGCAAAAATATTGGCAATAAAATTACCAACAACAATTTTTCTTTGATAAGTACAAAATCTCAAATTCTTGATTCTTCATTGTTCATGAGCCTGCCACCATTAGTGAGGCCAATCTTCGATCCACAATCCCACATAGCTGAACCTCAAGCCCAATAATTACCATTTTGATGATCTTGCATGTTGGCCTCTAGATCCATTTGATAACTCTAATCTTCTACAATCTCATCACCATTCAATATTTTTCTCCTCCCAAGGATCTATGATTATATATAAAATGAGCACTTGCGATGGCCATTTCGTAAGCAAGCTTCAAGTAACAAAATTATATTAAAAGTTCTAACTATTATTCATTGCTCTCACCTTCAAGCTCTTGGAAAATTCTACTTGACAACTAAATCTAGTTGCATTTGGAAAGCTTCTATGGGGTAAGAAAAGAGAAACAACTCAATGTTGTTTGGTTGTAACTCTCCTCTCTTTCTCTTGTTTATTGAGATCAATCTTTATATTTTTTTAGTAAACATCTTACATAATTGTATTTTGTTATTATCTTGTTATATTTGTTTTCTTTTTCATCATTATATCTTTATATTCACACCTTGAACTAACATACATCTATCTTTTGATCGTTTGATTTTATTTTTACATCATTTTAGGTATTCATCAGGGAATATGTCTGCCCTAAGGCACCTTGTACCTATTTTTTACCATCCCTTCCAAGATCTTAAACTTTTTTAACGTATTTCCTCTACAAAAGTAAAATTTATGTTGACCTACTTATAGGTAGCGATTTTGCTAATTGCACATTTTATCATATTTTCTAGACATTAGCCTATATTTTTGCAATATTTCCTATTTGTTAACACATCATCCTATGTTTTTGCATCAATATTTAATCATATTTTTAAAATTTTACACTCTATCTACCCACCTTTATTGCAAGAGAAAAATCCTGGCTAGCTTGCTTATAGTCAATGATTTTATCATTTATCCTTTTATCATAGGTCCACAAGTAATAATTCATTTTATATCGAACTTCATGGGTCTAACTGTGAAGCAAGGAAGTCGACTATCTCCCTCAAGCTTGGAAGACCCCCATTTACCTCCAAGCAACGATTTTGTTAGCATTGATTTTGCTTCCCCATAATGTTTTTGCATTTATAGCAAAATGCGATGCCTCTATTCCATATTCTACAATTTTTGTTTCTGTACCATAGTCTTGCTTGTTATATTTTGTTTTCTACTTTATCATAGTAAAAGATGACATCAAACAACCTAGCATATTTTAAGTACATACAAGAAATATTTTATATTGTTGTTTTTAGGCATCAAATCAAATATGCATGTAACTGCATTTGGCTAGTTTTGCTTGTTGCACTCTTCCTCTTAAACTGTTGCTTTTATAAAATAAAAAATAAAATCTTTATTTTTTATCATTGTCTAAACTAAAAATCATATAATGTAGGACTTTGTATGTTTACACTATATTATCTTCTTACATCCCTTTATTTTAATTAACCTTACAAGACTAAAATAAAGATGTTTTAGATGAAACCTAAGATGTTGTAGAATTTAATCATATAATTAGATTTCCATATACATACCCTTACCTATATTAATAAGCCCTAAGTCAAAGGCTCTTCCATTTTAAGTAGAATTCATTAGTTCTTGTTTTACAATTCCTAAAAATTGATTTCATAATCTTAACCCAAAAATAATGAATATAAATACTCTATCAACTATTTTGTAATTAATTAAACTGTTGTTCTAGTCTTTTGAGAAAAAGTATTCAGATGCCTTATATTGACTCTATCCAACACACTTTTTAAACCTCAATTTTATCCAAGAATCTTGCCTTAACGGGAAAATTATATTTCGACTTCAACCATCCAATTTTAATAGCTTCTGGACAGTTCTATAAAATGTTCAATACAAAGATTTTTTTTGAATGCTCTCAACATGTTGCATTTCAAATAATTTTTAGGACAATTCTGGACATTGGAGGCCTTAGGACAATTCTGGCCATTGGAGGCCTTATTATATTCAAATCGATTATGTCTAAGGGACAGGTCTAATTCTATTGATTACGAATAAAAAAACATTAAACGATGGTGATCATGAATACGATCCGCCAGAAGGAGGTTCGTTGGAGTGCTCTTGGGATTCGCCGTTATATATATATATATTTTTTCTTTCCTCAAGTCAATTTTTCGCGAGCGATATGTTCATGTAAAGTTAGTGATATGTCACCCTCACATTTAATACCAAACAACGTACATACGGAAGAAGAATTAACAATAATAAACGAGGTATGCATAATCCAAGGAGGAAAAAGCCTTTGTAGTATGTACATTATGCGTCGTATCCTGCCCCTTTTCTTTCTGTGGACTAATCCTTTTGCAGATCCACTCAGGCAGGGAATTTGACAGGGATATGGTGGTATTTTACATTTGAAACTTTTAATTTTATACCTATTAAGGATTTTTACTTGTTATTTTTTATAGTTTTTTATAAACCATAAATTTTAAAAGTAAATATATTTAAAAGCCATAAATTTTACATATATATATATGTTAGATGTAGAATAAAGGTAAATGTGTGGAGTAAAGTGTATAAATACATTAAATAGGTGTTAGTAGACATTAAAAAATTTAACCTTAGGTGCATTTTTAAAAAAAATTGAAAAACAAATAAAATTTTAACAAAATCAATAAAAAATTCATATTAACTAGTAATTATTATTATTTTTTTAATCCAGGATCCACTCTGCATTACATATAAATAATTCTAAATATTCTCCCGTCCTTTTGGAGCCGTCGTTCATTAAAGTTCCAACATCCATATGTAGCGAACAGGGCAGTTTTGTATTGTGAGTGGTTAAATTTCCAACTCCCATCTGTAGCGAACAGGGTAGTTTTGTATTGTGAGTGGAGAAGTTATTATTAATATTTATGATTTATACTTTTTATTTAAATTATCTAAGTTTATTTAGGTTTAGTTTGTTTTCAACCTATTATAGACTTGTTTTCAAGTCTATTTGAGTTCAGTTTGCTATCAAAGTAATTAACAACCAATTATATATTTGTTTGCATATATAAACAAATTTATGTATAAATTAAAAATAAATAAGAAATTGTTAATGGGATTTTAAGTAATTAGGATTAAGAATTTGCAGTTTATATTTTTATTTTTTTTATTCTATTAATAAAAAATTTAGTTTATATTTTTAATATTTTTAATTATTTTATTAATAAAAAATTTAACACCGTTCAAGTTTCATAACGAAGTTAATATCAAATTATTAATAAAAATAATAAATAAAATTTCATTATAAAAATATAGTAATTACACATAATTTATATGATAAATATTTATGTAATAAAACTATCACATAAAAGACCGATTACCTGTACATATGTTATTACGCAAGATTAACAAAATTGAAAAATCTCATATAAAATCAACCAAAAACACATTATCATTCGCCCTCATCTCACCTCAAACTAAAAGGGGGGCTAGATCCCAAGCTCCCAAATGGTGGATCCGTCGTCAATAGTCGAAGCTACTCTCCTTAAAAGCTCCCCAGAACCCTAACCCCTGGAACTGGCAAGTGAAAGTCATCTAATCTATTCGACTTCTGGTAAGGGGAAAGGCAAAAGGCCCCTGGACCGAACCCCTGTCACCGGCAAGACCCCGGACCCGTGTAACAGCATGCGAAGGAATCTTGCTCCTCTAGATCCGTGCGGTTCCCCCTTTCCTGCTCAGCCGATGGGGCGTGAAAGCTTAAAGTTTAAAAGGGCTCAAAGTTTCGAAGATTTTAATAAAGGGCAACCCCACCCCAAAGTTTATTTTATTTTAAAAGGCTCAAAGTTAACTAACGCATGAAACATTCCGTTTGAGAAGTATGGTCGCAAGACTGAAACTCAAAAGAATTGACGGGGGCCTGCACAAGCGGGCGCTCCTCTAGGTGAGAACTTTTAAAAGCCGCGGCATTCTTTGATGGGAGATTAACGCCGAGATGGAGCTCAAAACAACGGCCTTGGCGCGCCTTAAAGCAGGTAGAAAAATATAGATGTTTTGCCAATATAGATAAGAAGTATGCGAAAAGATTGCCCACCATATAAAAAGGTTAAAAACATACGTGTGGGCTGGAACGAGGAACCCATTCTTTTCATTACTTCCTTCCGCTGGTTGAACGACTGCTTGGAAACTCGGAGTTCCAATTGGTACGGCCATCACAGACAAAGTGTTGATCTGAGCAAAGTCACGTTGCTCTTGTTGGATTCTGGGATTTCGGATTGAGACAGGGTTTTTGCTTTTCTCATACCCCATCTACAGTGGTATTATGTTATTTTATTTTTTTTCTAAATTTTTAGATTAGAGTATAAATGTGATATTGAATAAAGTATGTGTTAATTTAGTAAGAGTAAGTATGTATCAAATTGCAAGTGAAGGATTATAAATGATAGTGGTCAACTGTAAAATAAAGAGTTCTATTAGATATGTGGAGAGTTGAAATAAGAGGTTATGAAATTTTAAAACATGTGAAAGATTACACCTGTGATGTGAATTAAAAAAGGGCAAAAGTCATACTATATTAAAAATAAAGCTCATACTATAAATTATTTTTGAATGTAATCAAATGTTTTTTAAATATATTGAAAAGCTTGTAATTCTGCGAAATAGTGTTGTTATGTGTGAGTATTGTGGATCTTGGAAATAATTAACTGTGTGCTTTTTAGGCATATTTGCCAGCAAGCCATTTTGATAGAGAGTGTGGAGTTGAGAGAGATACTGAAGAGGAGATTATCGCATTGAAGATTTTTGAAGGACTGAACGCTGAAAATTGCCTACGTCGAAAGAAAGTACGAGACGGAAAGAGGCGACAGCCAGAGTTGAGTGTATTCGAGGAAGGAGTCTGAGGTGAGAAAAGAAAAGGTTCGAGCTACTTGAGGGTAGACATGAAGATTTGAGAAATAAAGGAAGCCATCTGAATTTGGTGGACGAATTCGAAAAGAACGTTGTTGTTTTTTTTTTATCGAGAGGAGAACGGGTTCTTCTTTCTGCGTCACAGTGGACGTATTGTCTTTGGACAAAGGAGAAATTGTTGTGCATAGAAAATGCAACATTCCAGGGAAAGCATTGCTTGCTGCCTTAAGAAGATAGCGCTCTGTGAAACATATTGCCTGATGTGTTGCCATTCTAAAGAAGAATAGACCCGAGAACAGAGCATTCTAAAACGTCTCTGACAGATAGAACGAATACTTGCTAAAGAGCATTTCAGGGTAAAGTAATTGCTTAGGTTAAGTCCCGAAGAAAGGGCTTTGGATAATTTATTTGGTTAAATTGTATGGCAGAATATTTGACAGAAGCGCTTTGGATAAAATTTATATGGTTGGTTTGCATGAAAGGCGCAGCATCTTTTTTTTAAAGCCGTAAATAAACTTTAAAAACATAAGGGAGGGAGATAATTAAAGTTGTTTATGCATTCGGTGCTTTCAGGGGTTGAAAAGGTTTAAAGTGATTGTGACATTGATTGTAACATGGTGGTTATAGGGGCGGACTGCCTAAAAATATGTGTAGCGGCATTAGGGGTGATTTACATGTGTGGCAGCATTAGGGGTGATAGTGCAGAATATACTGTGGCGGCATTCAGGGTGACAGCGCAGAACAATTTGATGGCCATAAATGTCGTATGAACTGTCCAAATTTCATCACAACTACAGATTTCATCATGTAAATTAAAAAAAAAACAGTGTATATATTACGATCAGGCCTTGAATTTGACAGGCACAACTGTATTTTACATTTGAAACTGTAAATTATGGTTTTAATTTTATATTGATAATAGATTTTGACTTATTAAAAAGTAAAATTTAAAAACCATATATACATAAATATGCGAAGTAAGGGTAGATAAATATATTAAATGTTACAATACATTAAATTTAATTATATTTTATTTGTATTGCATGCAAGTCTTCACTCTCTAATTCTATGATTCACTGGCTACTCGGCGTCAATATATGCAAACATTAAATTTATGGCATCATGCAATTTAATTATATTTTATTTGTATTTTTTTTTGAAAAAGTTAGATTAATATATTTTATTTGTATTTTTTTTTTAAAAAGTAGATTATATTATATCATTAATCGGAACATTACGATATTTTTGTGTTAATACTGTCCACCAGCTAAAAAACAAAATGAAGTGGATTAGGATTAAAGCATCCATAACTGAATATACATAAGAATAGAAGTTAATATCAACAAAAAGCCTATAGCTATATCTTGCTGCAATACACCATCTATCAACATTCATATGTGGGAGAGTCTATTATATGAAAAAATTCTAAGCATGTCTCATGTGCTATCTTCTGCAGTCTTCAGAGAAGAAAAAGAAGTAATCAAACCTTGAACCTGTTTATCATTGTTAACTGTCTTCTTTTTAGCTTTTCTTCTTAGCTTCTTGTTGAATTTTATGAAAATCTTGAATCATATGAAAAAGTTGATGAAGTCTGTCAATAATATGTTGAGGCGTGTTCCCTCTATGCTTGTCTTAAATGGTACTTTTAATAAAAGTTGGGAACTCCCTCTCTGCTTGTCTTAAATGACGCTTTTAATAAAAGTCGGACGGGTCTCTCTGCTTCCCATGTCCTTTCAATTTATTTTCTTTTTGAAAAATCTATGATGCTTCGAAGGCCACAGACTGATCCCAAGGAAGAGATCAAGCTGCAACCCTAGCCCCCTCACCCCTTTTAAAATGGATTGAAAGTTACGAAGCTTGGATCAAAGGGGCTTTGATTTTAGAACAGAGTAGTAAAACAATCAAAATATGGTTCACCCTTCATGTATTGTTCACCCAATTCATTTATTTGGTTCACTCAATTAAATGAATAGAAAGTTAGTCAGTTTTCACAATCGCATAGATTCAAGGTAAGTTTTTTCCTATCTTATTTTCTTAATTAATATTTTTTTTGAAATTTTATTATCATGATGCAAAATACGGTCAAATATCAGTTATATATCTGATAATTGATGTCATATTATCAATCATGAGACATATGATGGTATTTTCTGTATCTGTTGAATAACTCTGTATTTGATATTTGGCATTGTATTGCATGCAAGTCTCCACTCTCAAATTCTATGCTTCATTGGCGACTCGGTGTCAATATGTGCAAACATATAAATGCAACTTTGCACAATCCATTCATTAGACACTATACACCTCTTAACACCAATCATTTACGAGTGGATAAAATCTCTATTTAAAATAGAGAGTTCTTCTCTTTATTTTAAAACATTTTAAAGTAAAGGGCGAGTTGTTTTAAAATAGAGTTCCCTCTGTGCTTGTCTTAAATGGTGCTCTTAATAAAAGTCGGCAACTCCCTCTGCTTGTCTTAAATGACGCTTTTAATAAATTCGGACGGGTCTCTCTGCTTTCCATGCCCTTTAAATTTATTTTCTTTTTGAAAAATCTATGATGCTTCGTAGGCCACTGGCGGATCCCCAAAAACAGATCAAGCTGCAACCCTAGCCCCCTAGCCCCCTTTTAAAATGGATTGAGAGTTATGAAGCTTGGATCAAAGGGGCTTTGCTTTTAGAATAGTAAAACAATCAAAATATGGTTCACCCTTCATGTATTTGGTTCACCCAGTTCAGTTATTTGGTTCACCCAGTTAAATAAAGAGAAGGTTAGTCAGTTTCCACAATCGTACGAAGGTAAGTTTTTTCATGTATTATTTTCTTAATTAATATTTTTCTTTGAAATTTTGTTCTCTAACATGCAAAATAAGATCAAATATTTGTTATATATCTAATAATTGATGTCATATTATCAATCATGAGACATATGATAGTATTTTATGTATCTTATTGGATAACTTTGTAATTGATATTTGGCATGAGAGTGGTGTGGTAGTTAATGGAGGAATGTAGTGGTTATTTAGTTGTATTTTTGCTAGATTTAGAGGAGGTAGTGAACTTTTTGTTTTGATTCCTTGTTTTTTCCTTTTTTTCAAAGTCCAACATAAAATCTATGTATATATTTTGATGGGTAAAGTTTGAGGGTTATTATTGGTTTTCTCCTTCACTAGCATGATGGTCCTATGAGTGTAAAATTTTAAGAACTTAGTATTAAAGTGGAATGAAAGATTTCATCATAGATGTGTAGATGTGTGGACAATATTATTAGAATGAAAGATTTCATTTACTTTGCTATAGAATTCTTTGGAAGGTTGGTGAAAACATTGTTGTCGCTCTCAAGGAGACCCTCCCTTCTATTCCAAAGGATCATCCTGACTATTTCATGGAGTTAAAATTGGGCTTTTGTCCAGATCTGAGACCTCCCTTGGTGCCCAATATTCGTAAATCTATTAAGTGGTCCCCACCTCCTCTTGGGTGGCTAAAATTGAATTTTGATGGTGCGTCGAAAGGAAATCCTAGCAAAGCCGACGCGGGTGGTTTAATTAGAGATCATCTTGGTGATATCGTTCTGCACTTTTTTGAAGACCTAGGTTTTCAATCTTCCCACTTTGCTGAGTGTAGAGATGCCTATAGGGGTATTTTCTTATTAAAGGATTTGGGAGGGCACAGGGTCATCATTGAAGGTGATTTGTTGAACACAGTGAATTTGCTAAAAGGTTTGTGTTGTTCGGGTTGGCATTTTTCTAATCTCATTGACGAATCCAAGGCCCACCTTTCTTCATTCGATGATTTCTCTATTAGCCACGTGTATAGGGAAGGTAACGCGACGGTCAATTTTTTGGCTAATTTGGCTGTTGGAAGTCAAGGGTTTAAGATTTGGTGCTCGAAATTTTCGATAGAGTTGATCAGACTAGTTAATGATGATAAGCCACCAAGTTGATTGCCTTAGTCTTGGGACTCTGATGATGTTTCGGTGTTTGTTGAGAATGTCGGTTGATAAGCTCAAAGACGTGGTCAGTGGGCAACTATTGTCTTGTTTAATGGCCTATCTTCTCTTGGCGATTTTCAAATTTCAAATTCAAATTTTAAACAAGTGTTTCGGGATGGGGAGTTTGGAGGCCTCATTTAATTCTGATTTTATGGGGGAGAGCTTTGATTCAAATTTTAAATGTTGTCACATTCTATATTCTACTAAGATTTGGTGGTTGGCCTTAGACGTTGTGATGATCACTTCCATTTATGAAGTTAGATGTCAGGCATGGTGCAGTTCTCTAAAGGGTCCCATTTGGAGGGACTATTTTTTAAATTCTAATTCTCCTTTGCTCCACTATCTATTCGTTGGGGATTGGATTTATCTGGGAGTTGTGCTGATGGTAGTTGCTCAGTGTACTTGGTGGGATTTTAGTCCTTTTTGCATCAGGGGGAGATTCAATTTTAGTACGTTTCTTCATATTGCCCATGTCAGACGATTTTATGGGCCCTCTTTTTGGAGACAATGATTAAGCATTTTCATGCATTTGGGTTGGAATATCTGACTTCTATAACGTTCGAGAGCATGGTTTCAAGGTTTTGTGATCATCATCCCATTTTTAAAATGGGTACCTCATGGTTTGTTTTTTTTGATGGTTTATTTCTAAGCACAATTGTTGGTGGTCTTCCCAAGTTTGAATGGAGGTGGTGGTTGGGAACATATCTTTTGCTCAGATTTTTAATTATTTTTTGCACACCTATCCCTCCTTTATCCCTGTATAAGACAACTGGGCTCCTTTGTGTTACCTTTTTCTCCACTCTCTATTGGGATTTGTTTTCTTCAAAGTGGAGCCATTTTCGGTCTTTGGGTTGTTCCTTAGATGGTTTTTTGTGGATTGGCTCCCTATGGGATCGTATGATTCATGAGTGTCATGGTTCTCTGAGACTTATTGCTTATTGATATCAACTAGCGTAAAATTTAGAGCTCGTTGAAACTTATTCTTATTTTATGGAGAAAAGTCTGGCGGTTAATGTTACTCAAGGTGTTCATAAGTTAGGGTAGAACCTTCTCAATTCTCCTTTCTTTGTCTCCTTTTGGTCTAGATTTCACCCTTGTTCTGGTTTACCTTTGGTTTCTTCCAAGTTTATTTCGAGGTTTTCTCCCATTTGGTCTTCCTTGTAGTGGTTGTGGGATCCCGTTAAAACCCTCTGTTTTTAATAGTACCAAAAAAAGAAATATTTCATTTACTTTTATGATAGGAACATATTCTATGAAAAAAGTATCTATCATGCAATCTTTGTGTGAACCTACAACTTGAAGGTTATTTGCATTTTTCAAATTTATGAAATAAAGAATTAGATAT
Source organism: Wollemia nobilis (assembly GCA_028583015.1). Lineage (NCBI taxonomy): Eukaryota > Viridiplantae > Streptophyta > Pinopsida > Araucariales > Araucariaceae > Wollemia > Wollemia nobilis. Next base: position 546,274 of record JAQPPZ010002184.1, read on the forward strand.
AATAATTTCAATCCAATATTGGTTTCAATGCATGTCCAAAAGCTACCAGCAAAGCAAGCCAAGCCAATTTTGAAACTTTTAAGCCAATCTTGAAAGTTTTGTAGTGTACCGCTAATCATCAATAAGGTTTTCAAGTGTATGAAATCATGTAATTATTGATATCTATATGCAATGTTTAATATATTTAAAGAATTATGTAATTTTTCTACAATGTGTGCAATATTTTAATCTATTATAAATGTACATTGTTGCATTTGTCAAATAAATTAAAAAAATATCTGAAAATCATTATAACAGGTTAGTTATTTAAATTTTATATTTATTAATTTTAAACAATATTTGTTAATTGGTTATATGGGATTAAAACAGGTAGATATTTGTTGACACTACTTTTCGCTCAACCTTCTTTCACTTCATTCCTTAAAGTTAGATTGTAATTTCATGATTAAGTTAGATTGTAATTTCATGATTCTTACTATGATTGGTAATTTAATGAATAGATAACCCTTTTCAAATATGAAGCCACTGCCATCTTTAAAAAAATATTGAAAGGCAAATAAATTTTAAACAGTAACCAAAAAATCAATAAAAAAAATTAACCATCATAAAAAAAAATTATATTATTCCAGCCCTGATTACAATGGATAAAGGTGCAATATTTATGTTATTTGGGAGAGTTTGAGCAGATGAAAATCATTGGGTAAGTGGAGAATCTTGTTGCATAATTAAAAATCATTCGAAGCCGTGGTAATTTTGTCAGTGTAAAAAAAAAAAAGACTCGTGAAGGTTCGATAAAATAAAGTCAATTTTTTTAAAGCACTTTTAAAAGAAGTGCATAAAGGCGAAGACAAATTTTAATGACCTATGAATTTTACATGGGAGAAAGTCATATGAAGTCATGAATTAAAAGAGGAGTTGGTCAAAATCACCTTCGCTTGAACTTCAAAAGATGTTTTAAGAATATGGATTGAAAAAGCTAAGGTTTCAATGGCAACAAATGATAGAGATTGGGTTAGGGTTTTGAGCATTATTATGGTCCTCAATTTTGGTAGATTATAGAAGGGGATGCATGCGATAATGGCTTCTCTCAAACGATTGTGTAAGTTTATGTTGAGAATGGTCTAAAAAGTAATCCTTGTTCTGTTGATGTAATTTTTGCATTGCTTGAAGTTGATTCTACATGTTATAGTTTAGAATCACTCGCTTTTGTTGGATATTTCATTGGATGCATCCCTGATGAGTATTTCCTTAGGGCTTGTGTTAATGCATCTTGGAATCCTCATGGATTCAAGCTAACGATGGTTCAAAACCTTACAAAGGGTTTTTTTTCGTTCAAAACCTTACAAAGGTTTTTTTTTTTTGCTTTGCAAAAACAATCCATGTTAAGGTGATTTATGAACATGGCCCCTAGTACATGAGAAGTTTTCTTCTTGTTTTTTCTCCTTAGACCTATAATTTTTGTATTTATGAGGAAAGATATACCAAATTCCATGTGTGGGTGGAATTCCTAGGACTCCCTCTACCTTTGTGGCCTTTTCTCAATCGCATAGTAGCCCCTTTAGGGCATACCATTTTGGTGGAGGTGGACAAATATTTTCATGCACACTCTCAAAAATGTGTTTGCGTCGAGATTGATATTTCTTGACATCTCAAGGAGTCCATTGACATACAAGTTGGTGAAATTGTCACATATATTTAGGTATCATTCAAAATATTAGTCACATATCTTTAGGTATCAAACATAAAGGTGTCATTTGAGGAATTACTATATATTATTAAACAATATGAAATTGAAAATCATTTAAGAGATGTGCCATCAACAAAAGATTCTTTCACTTCATCTTCATCACAAAATAAAAAATGAAAGCTATATTGTCATATTTGTGAAAGAAAAGGACATAGTATAAAATTTTGTAAGTATAATGCATTGAGTAGAAAAAATCAAGACCAAGAATCTCCTCAAAAAAATTAATGAAATTAGTCATAATATAAAGAAACGAATGATCATCAAATTTGTGTTGCACAAAGTGAAACAAAAATAGGATATACACACAGGACTACTATGGTTAATAAAAAATATATGTTATCAAATAAAAAATGAATTCATAAATCTAAGATCTTATTTGCAATTGGTTCTAAAGAAATCTAATTTTAAAGAAGGTGCAATAATATCTACAAATAATATAAGAAAAATGTGTATGGCTCTAGAAATCCTAGAAATACAAGAGTAAGTTGAGGAATCCAATAATGACTTGGAATCTTTGACAGTAAATGCATGTTGTGACACAAAAAAAGATGTATAAGGCAACTCAACTGATTTGAATAAAGTTCACGATTGTTCATAAAACATTTATGTTTTCAAAATTGATAGTCACATTGATAGGGATTCAAATGATAACGGAGATAGTAATGCTCAAATATATGTTCATATTGATAGGGATTAATGTGATGATTAATTTAGTTATTTTGAAAGGTATACTAAAGGGATTAGATCAAAATGACTAAGTAAAATTAGCTACAAAGAAATAGGTTTGGGAAAACATGGGCAAGGGATGAAAGAGTCAATTGTACTAGAAATAAAACTAAAATGTAAAGGTCTTAGATATACAAGATAGAAAAGCAATAATGACTCGGGAACTAAATATGTGACAAGAAACAATGACACTATATTTATGATAAGAATTGATAAAACTAGTAATAATGAATTAGAGAATGGTAAAAGAAATTTTATCATAAGGAACAAGTGTAACCATTATGGTAGATATAGATATAATATAGAGAAATGTTGGAATATCCATTGTTGTGAAATTTGTGGAGGATATAATCATTCTAAAAAATCTTGTCAATATAAAATAAAATAAAATAAACAAATTAAAAATAGATTGTGGATGGATAAATATGAATGAATGGGATAAGATGAAAGGAATTTTGTATTGTTTCTATAGGGAAAAACCAAGTATGATGAAAAATTATATTTATTGAATGTAAAGAATAATGTAAGTCTCACCATGAAGAAATGTAAAATGAATTATTTTGATCCAAGCACAGTTTTGAAGGTGACCTATAGTGAAGATTTTATAGAAGTGATGACCTTGTGATTGTTCCAATGACTGGCCCAAAGGCAATGATGATCCAAAGGTGACCTAGAGATGAGGCAAACATATAGTTTATAAAGTTAGACCTAGTGAAGGTTGCATAAATACAACAATAGTGAATTTAGAGCCAAAGAATGAAGACAATAGAAATAAGAATCAAATATTGAAGGTAAAAAGCTTTCTTACCAAATAATTTTATACAAGGGGATGTTGGAGGTATTACATTATTTGATCCCTATGTAAATATTTAAATTTGGGTGTGAGTGTAATATTTGTATATAGTATGTGTTAGTAAGAGTACTTATGTGTCAAAGCGCAAGTGAAGAGTCATAAGTGATAGGTGTCAAAGTGTGGAAGTGAAGTCATATTAGGTGTTTCAATATGTGAAGTAGGAGGTTATGGAATCATAATTCATTATCATAATGTGAGGCATGTGAAAGGTTACATCTCCTATGAGTTAGAAGAGAGAAAAATTCATAAGAATTATTATATATTGAAGACAAAGTTCCATGTTATACAATCTTTTGAATGTAATCAAATATTTTCTAAATATATTGAAAATATTGTTATTTTGTGAAATATTGTTGTTATAGTGTGAGTATTGTTGATCATAAAAATAATTACCTATGTACTTTTTAGGCATATTTGTCAACATATAATAGCTATAGAACATTCACTCAATTTCTTGTCAACTCAATTATATATCAAATTTGGTTGATATATCTATATTCATCTCTTCAAACAAAAGACAAACAATTTAATAATGCCAAACGTCTCCACCTATGAAATATTAATTAATTTATACAAAATAAAAAGTAATAATATCTTTAAGGTAGGGAAAAATATCATATTAGAATAACTCCACAATCTCATGGACTCTAAGATTGTTAAAATATATATTCAATATGATTCATCCTTATTATATTGACAATATCCTTTCTCTATATATAAATTAAAAAAAAAAAAAAACTAAACCTTGTTTTAATACAAGTTTTTTCAAATTATTTTTCAAAAAAAAATATATATATATTGTGGATGGATAAATATGAATGAATGGGATAAGATGAAAAAAATGTTGTATGGTTTCTATAGGGAAAACCAAGTATGATGAAAAATTATATTTTATTGAATGTAAAGAATAATGTAAGTCTCACCATGGAGAAATGTAAAATGAATGATTTTGATCCAAGCACAGTTTTGAAGGTGACCTATAGTGAATATTTTATAGAAGTGATGACCTTGTGATTGTTCCAATGACTAGCCCAAAGGCAATTATGATCCAAAGGTCACCTAGAGACGACCAAAATGTATTTATCCAAAGGCAAACATATAGTTTATAAAGTTAGACCTAGTGAATGTTGCATAAATACATCAATAGTGAAGTTAGAGCCAAAGAATGAAGACAAGAGAAAGAAGAATCAGATATTGAAGGTAAAAAGCTTTCTTACCAAATAATGTTATACAAGGGGATGTTGGAGGTATTACATTATTTGATCCCTATGTAAATATTTAAATTTGGGTGTGAGTGTAATATTTGTATATAGTATGTGTTAGTAGGAGTAATTATGTGTCAAAGTGCAAGTGAAGAGTCATAAGTGATAGGTGTCAAAGTGTGGAAGTCAAGTCATATTAAATGTTTCAATATGTGAAGTAGGAGGTTATGGAATCATAATTCATTATCATAATGTGAGGCATGTTGAAGATTACATCTCCTATGAGTTAGAGGAGAGAAAAAGTCATAAGAATCATTATATATTGAAGACAAAGCTCCATGTTATACAATATTTTGAATGTAATCAAATATTTTCTAAATATATTGAAAAGCTTGTTATTTTGTGAAATATTGTTGTTATAGTGTGAGTATTGTTGATCGTGGAAATAATTACCTATGTGCTTTTTAGGCATATTTATCAACATATAATAGTTGTAGAATATTCACTCAATTTCTTATCAACTCAATTATATATCAAATTTGGTTGATATATCTATCTTCATCTCTTCAAACAAAAAACAAACTCTTCAAACAAAAAACAAACAATTTAATAATGTCAAACGTCTCCACCTATGAAATATTAATTAATTTATACAAAATGAAAAGTAATAATATCTTTATGGTAGAGAAAAATATCATATTAGAATCACTCCACAATCTCATGGACTCTAAGATTGTTAAAATATATATATTCGATATGATTCATCCTTACTATATTGACAATATCATTTTTTATATAAATTAAAAAAAAAAACTAAACCTTAGATCTCTGTAAACTAAAACTGTTTGAAAAATACTCAAAATGTGATTTATCCTTTATTACAGTAAGGTTATCTTTTTTATATATCCACACCTTATTTTTTTAAAATAAAAAATAAAGTTTAAAAAGATTTAACATTTTCCTTGAATCGTACACATTCATAATTCGATTGGCTTCGATTGGCTACTCGTGTACCTTACAAATACAATTAAAAAAGTTGTGAAAGAAAAAAGTACCATAGGCCCTCCTACATAGTTGAGCAATAAAATGCATTGGTATACCCCTTCACACCTCCGGCACTGGAAAAGTAAATCGTCATACACAAAAGTGCTATAATCACTATAGAGTGGGTAAAACGAATGCAAGTGGCGCGCACTAAACGCTATGGAAAAATCACGGAAAGCACCGAAACAATCGCTGCCTTGTTGGATAACAAGTATGCCCTAGCATTGAACACCTTAAAAAGTTTAAAATTAGATTTGTGGGCTAGAAAGGGGAACCCATCTTTTCGATTTCTCCGGTGGTTGATTGACTGTTTAGAAACTAAGAGTCGCAATCAGTATGGCCATAACAGAAAAAGTATTGATCTGGGTAGATTCACATTGCTCTTCCGCTTGGCTTGAGGACTGGTTGATGGTGATATGAGTAGATTCACGTTGCTCTCTGGTTTGTCTTGAAGACTGCTCGTTGGTGATACAAGAAAATTCACGTTGCGCTTCGGCTTCTCTTGAGGACTGCTCGATGGTGATACGAGAAAATTCATGTTGCTCTTCGACTTGTGGTGAAGCCTGCTCGTCGGCGTCTGGGTTTTCTGATTGTGATGGGGTTCGTGCTTTTGTGACTTCCCGTTTACCGTTATAACTCCGGAGCGTCCTTGCAATCTGCAGCAAAGTTGATAAGTCTTACTTCACCTCTCTCATGAGAAAAAAATATTAATAGTGTAATAATATTATAATTTATTTATTAAAAAATTAATATTTTTATAAATTAAAAAAATATTATATTAATTTTTTAATTTTGAAAAATTATAATAATTATCTTATTTTCGAATTTTATGGACAATCACTCGTCAAAAGAAATATTGATAAAATAGAATTCTCACGAATTCATCAACGCTTTACAATGCTATGTCCAGTGTGGAGTTGTCGGGAACGTTAACTAAGCTTCGCGTGGATTTCAAGAGTGTAACCACAAATGTAAAGCGTGTCGCCCATCTTTATCTACTATTTCCGCGGATCTTGTCGCAATCCTCAGAATGCATTTCACAAAACCTAGATTTCCCTCTGTTGCTGCTATATGAAGTATGTTGATTTAATAGACACCAACCTATCAACGCAGCTACAGGCAATACCGTCCTGAAAGATTTAATAGACACCAGCGGAAGCGGAATCGCTCTTTCTGCAATCCGGCAATCCGGAGCGTGTGCTTTGTATAAGGGAGCGGAATGACGAACGCTCCGGCCGGGAGCACCAAGGTGTAATTAAAACACTCGCGGGAGCGGAATGGAAATTAAAAGGAAAGAAGCGGACCAAAGAAAAATTAAGCTCACGTCACCTTAGCTGCAATTCAGGAGCGGAATAGAGATCCGCTAGCAAAACAAAAGGATGCGACCGGAATTGGAATCCGTGTCAAAAAAAAGAAATGAGAGTGGAATCGGATAGGACTAAGCGTTGCGCTATTAAACACAAGACGAAGTGCGGATTGGAATACAATGGAAGTCAGCGGTCCGCATAAGACAAAAACTTGCACGTTTTTCAGTACAAAGTAGGATTGGAAACAAAAACTTGTACGTTTTTCAATACAAAGTAGGATTGTAAACTATGACTATGAGGAAGCGCATTGAAGTTATATGCAGAATATTATGTAAATAAATAAAGTGCTAGCATATAATATAAACAAAATATTTTCTATATCGCTAGAAAATAGAAAATACAAAAAAGTAGAGTCAAATGTAAGCTTGTTCTAAGACACAACAAACGTTTTAATGCGGAATAGAACATTAAAATAAAACACGTAGAACCAGACTTTGCTAAATTGGTTTCATTAACACCCAAGTTTACACGAACTAAATTGGTTTCATTAACACCAAGTTTTACACGACGGGCGAAGGGCAAAATACACGAAAAGTATGTATATATATTTACTTAGCTTTGGAAATACATCTACAGTAGTTTGCAGGGTATACACAGCGTTTCGGTGCGCTTCTGTGCTGCTTCTTTTGTTCCACATAACGCTGTTGCTTTTTTCTTCTGCTTTATATTATTTTTTTTCTTCTAAATTGTCATGAGGATCTCATCGATTTATATAGGCAGGTAGAGTTTCTATCCAATCGTCGAACAACTTGACAATTACAACCACCAGTAAAAACTGTACCTACTACAAATGCGGCGAACGGATTTAAACCAGACCTATGTTATTTCTAAGATCTATCAGAGACCTATCAAGATTTAAACCATAAGATCTATCAGAGACCTATCAAAAATGAAATCAAAGTTTAATTTTTTCTAACACGTCCTTCCCCAGCTCATGGTTTCTGGAGAGTGTCTTAACTACTTTTGTAAAACAAAACAAATCAATAAAGCAAGTGAACGAATAAAGCAAGCGAACGAAATTTAAGGCAACATCAATGACTTTGTTATATAAAAACAAATATTTCATTTGGGTATTACCATAATGTTCAAGGTACATAGCATGGTGCAGGGGGGTTCCACCATCGGATCTTTGCATGTGTCTCTGGCAATAACTCTCCTACTGCGTTCAGATGTCTGTCTAGCTATAAACAGAGGAGATTCTCGCCATCGTTATTACGATAGTCCGTAAGAGTCGGATCAGCTCTCACTAGAAGTTGCACAATGTCAGGTTGTCTCCTCCAACGGCCTTAGTCAGGTCAGCTCTCACTAAAAGTTGCACAATGTCAGGGTTGTCTCCTCCAACGGCCTTGTGCAAGGCTGTGTTGTTCTCGTAAGCATCTCTGACTTTGTGCAAGGCTGTGTGGTTCTCGTATTAATGCCCCAAACTGATCTTCTAGTATCAATTTTATAATCAGTTTTTTAAAACTATTAGTGAAAATTAATAGTTACATCCATCATTAAAGGTATACAAGGTAAGTGATCTAGAAGTACATTTTAAAATGTCAAACAAATATTTTACTTGGAATTAAAAATAAGGATTTGAAGATTTATAATGTTATATAGTTAAACTGAAATTAAAATAGAGTAAACAATTTGAAGCCCTAAAATGTTAAATTAATATATTATAAAGAATAAAAAAAACTTTATAAATCTTACAAATAAATGAGACTTAGTTTTAAGAAGTGTTGACAATGTTACGTGTTGTCTGTGCACTTATAAAGTCATCCCAAGTTGTCCTCACTAGGGGATCCCTAAGAGCAAATAAAAGGATTAATTCCTTGTTATCTTATTTTTATTCAAGAAACTAATATACTGTAGAGAAAAAAGAAGAAATTTATAGGTCCTACTAATGCTTACTCGAAAACAAGTCTCTATGACCGCCAAAGGAAGTCAAAAAATTATAATCATTGGATCCTCTAAGGTCATCAACGAAGCTCCCCAACTAAATGTGAGCAATTGTTCCATTGAATCCTTGTCATCCTACTTTTGTTCAAAGCATCTACAACGCACCGAAATTGTTGAAACTACTTGGTCTTGAGCTCATCCAATAAGGGGTCAGATGGATGAAACTGTTTTTGGGTAAATTATCCTTGTCTACTTTCACCTATCGAGGACTATCAAAAAATCAAAATCACACAGATGGAGAAGGGGGAAAAGAACTTGCCAAAGAGTAAGACAAATGAGCCTCATATTTCTCTTCCTCTATAGAGACTACCATTTTCATTGTCGATGACTCTATATCTGGTTGCATTTTTTCCTTGGGTGAAGAATGTGGAGAAAACAAATAGTCATTTGTGGAGCTAAAGGTTGCAAGCTTCTGATAACCATCAACTATGGTGCAAAAAAACCATCACCTATGGAGCAAAAAATACCACCGACTACGAATTTGACAGCTATGAGCTTGCCATGATCGTTTCTTCTAAGCAAAAATATTATTGCATATGGAGTTAGAGTGACACTAGAATACTGCTTTTTATGATAGGCCACAATGGTCCAACCCTCCTTAAGGTGAGTGGTTACCCTAGGGGTGGGCACGAAAGCTAGATTCGATTTGGGATGTGACATACAAAGGTAATATTTCATCTTATGATCAGGTGCTTGGAAGTGGAAACAAGTATTCAAGAGATTAAAGTAAAGTACCCTTTGAGAAATGGTTATCTCTCCACTTGAATGGTGATGAATTTTGATAGATCCTTAGATAGATCTACCTCTATAGGTATTAAAAAAAATTAGGTTGAGTGAAACCAACATACCCAAGAACACCTACAATTTGGTCCAAACCAGCCCACAAAGGAAGGGGAAGATTGGGGAACTCCACCTAGATTGAGAATTTGTGTAGTTTATCTTCAAAGGTAATAAAATCATCGATCCATAATGAGAGAATTAGTAAAGAGCTCTGTAAGTGCTAAGGGACATGCTAATAAATATCTTTGGTATGAGCAAGGTCAACAAAATAAAAAATGAAGAAACCTTTAGTAAGATTTTATATTAGTTGAACATTAATACCATGTGAGGCTCACGTTGAAGTGATCCAAGGCCTCAGGATTGACTTAGTAGAGATATTCCTGATAAAATACTAAATCAGGGTATGTGACTCCAACAAAATACATGTAGATTCATTAAGGTATGAATGGAACATAACATTAAGGGATGAACCCTTACCTCAAAATATTTCAATAAAATCTATTTTTGAGGACATTGAAAGGTTCCATTGACAAGATCCATCTCTCCCGCAACACCAGTACAATCCGTATGGCCATCGAGGTTGGGGGCCATGGAAAAATCCAAAATATTATAAAACTATTGATTCGACTCACACCAGAAATCCTAGTAGAGCCCTCCCGTATATAATTTGTTAAACACATATTCATACTATTAAATTTTATATTAGTATTGTGTCTACCTATTTATTTGAGAAGGTATTTTTATTAAATATCTCGATCACCAAGTACTTATTTAAAATTTTAGAATCAATTTTTTGTGGTATCTCTTTTTAAGACTCTACGAGAAGGGAAGAGAAGTCAATAATTGTTATTTCATGTGCATTTCTTTATAATAAATAGGTTTTTGTAAGATTCTTACATGACACCTTTGTGTATATGTGTATATATATGCATATTCATAGATATCAATGCACAATGCCATACACATTATTAGTTTTTTATCTATGCAAGTGAGATATATTGTAGTGGTTGTTGGTGAAGGTGAATTTATCTCCCAAAAATAAAGTGTAGGATATTTGTACTATTTTAAATTTACATATATGTTTATATTATGAGATAAACATTTGGAACAATTGGTTGCATGACAAATTTGACCATAAAATGATAAAGTTATAAAAGTATAAATATTTTAACTTTCTTTAGGTAAAATGTTCTATTATCGATTGTAATTTGTATCATCCATTAGTTTTCAATAGTAAAAATATTCTAGATATTATCAAAGAAATATCATACATTACATTAATGGAAGGTGCTTTGAGTCTACTTTCTAATGGTTCTAAACCTTAGAAAACATAGTATAAATGACCAAATTATAGCATAAACCATTTTCAAGGATAGCTCTAGTTTTAAATTTAATAAATAAATACCTTTGATACTTATATAACCACATGACAAAAAATGAAACAATATAACAATATTTAATGTAGAGAGCAACCATGATCACAATCATAAAATATCTCTCACTTAATGCTACTATATGCGTGTTCTTCTACATCAAGGTAGTCCTTATTGGCCCCATTTGTTAGAAATACCCATCGATATTAGTTGTTATTATCCATTATAATTAGCAAACATTCTCCAAGTTTAGCTTTTTCAATGTTCTCTCCTATATAAGTAAATATTAATTAGGGTTTATATCCTTAAACCACACTCAGAGATAGTGAGAACAATACCTTTAATTTATACCCAAATAGATATACCAAGAGCTTTATTTTACATAATGGGTTTATCATCAAGCCGAGGAGTCATTATTCTTATATCTATGTTAAAAATCAAAAGAAAATCACAAGGAAGAAAATTACAGCGATATCGCGACATGTTGAGCAAGGAAGAAAACTGTCGCGATATCGCGACATGTTGAGCAAGGAAGAAAAATGTCGCGATATCGCGACATGTTGAGAAGAAAGAAAAATTGTCGTGATTTCGTGACATGTTCGAAAAGAAAGCGCAAGCAGAAAAACTATCGCGATTTCGTGACATGTTCGAAGAGAAAGCGCAAGCAAGAAAAACTGTCGCGATTTCACGACATGTTCGAAGAGAAAGCGCAAGCAAGAAAAACTATCACGATTTCGTGACATGTTCAAAGAGAAAGCGCAAGCAAGAAAAATTGTCGTGATTTCGTGACATGTTGGAAGAGAGAAAGGCAAGTAGAAAAAGTGTCGCGATTTCGTGACATATTGCAAGAGAGATAGTACGAAAGAAAAAGTGTCACGATTTCGTGACATGTTGGAAGAGAAAAAGGCAAGTAGAAAAAGTGTCACGATTTCGTGACATATTGCAAGAGAGATTGTACGAAAGAAAAAGTGTCGCGATTTCGTGACATATTGCAAGAGAGAGAGTTCGAAAGAAAAAGTGTCATGATTTCATGACATATTGCAAGAGAGATTGTACGGAAGAAAAAGTGTCACGATTTCGTGACATATTGCAAGAGAGAGAGTCCGAGAGAAAAAGTGTCGTGATATCACGACATGTCACGTTTTCACGACCCGAAGGCAAGAGAAAGAGCAAAGGAGAAAAAGTGTCGCGATATCGCGACATGTCGCATTTTCACAACCCGAAGGCAAGAGAAAGAGCAAAGGAGAAAAAGTGTCATGATATCGCGACATGTCGCATTTTCGTGACTCGAAGGAAGAGAATGAAAAAGTGTCACGATATGACATGTCGCATTTTTGCAACTCGAAAAGGGCAGGAAGGAAGAGAAGGAGAAAGTGTCGCGATATCGTGACATGTCGCATTTTCGCGACTTGAAAAGAGCAGGAAGGCAGAGAAGGAAAAGTGTCGTGATATCGCGACATGTCACATTTTTGTGACTTGAAAAGAGCAGGAAGGCAGAGAAGGAAAAGTGTCACGATATCGCGACATGTCGCATTTTCATGACTAAAGGAGGAGAGAGAAAGTAAGAAGGTAGAAGTGTCGCGATATCATGACAAAAGTAAAGAGGAAGAGTATGAAGGCGAAAGTGTCACGATATCATGACATGTGTTTTTGCAGGTACAAGCCAAGAAAAGAAGCAAGGAGGCGAAAGTGTCGCGATATCATGACATGTTGTGTTTTTACAGGTACAAGCCAAGTAAAGTAGCAAGGAGGTGAAAGTGTCACGATATCATGACATGTGTTTTCATGGGAAAAATCCGAGAAGAGGACAAAGAGGCAGAAGTGTCACGATTTCATGACAGGTCGCTTTGGCGCGAGCTAAGAAGAGAACCCAACTAAAATAAGATATGTGATAGTTAACTGAAGTTATACGGTAGTTACAGGGGCCGTTGTAGAAGAAAATCATGTAGCTAAAATAAGAAGAGTTAACTAAAGTCAGTACGATAGTTACAGGTGTAGTTACAGAGAAAAATCATGCAGCTAAAATAAGAACAGTGAACTAAAGTCAGAATGATAGTTACAGGGCCAGTTACGGGTTGCATGCAAAAATATGGAAGTTAAAAATAGAGTCAGAACTTTGTTATAAAAGGAGGTCTATGTGGAGAATTAAAGTGCTACTGAAAAAGAGTGAAAGTGCTACAAAAAGAGGGTTGGAAGAGTGTCGTAAGAGAGCGTTAAGCAGAGCCATGAGAGCCGTAAGAGTGCAATAAGAAGCATAGAAAGAGGGCTATAAGAGGGCCAAAAAAGTGTAGTAAGCAGAGCCTTAAGTGTGTGTGGTGTTTTGGTGAATAGCAAGAAAGGTTGGGTTAGCAATAGACCAATCAGGGTCTTGTATAAGTGAAGGCATCTTTATGTCAATCTTCTAGTTTCAGAACAGAAGTCCAAGTTGGTGCTTGGCATCAGGGGTTGGTGCTCCTTCCAGTTGGTGCTGGTAAATCAGGGGTTGGTGCTCCTTTCTATTGGTGTAGATAAATCAGGGGTTGGTGCTCCTTTCTGTTGGTGCAGATAAATCAGGGGTTGGTGCTCCTTCCAGTTGGTGCTGGTAAATCAGGGGTTGGTGCTCCTTTCTGTTGTTGCAGATAAATCAGGGGTTGGTGCTCCTTCTAGTGGGTGCTGGTAAATTGATTGTAAAGTTGTTACTTTGCAAAGGCTGGATTTGGATGGGAGTCCAAATAGTCAATTTTTGAGGAGTAGCCAAAACTGGTGAACCTCGATACATCTTGTGTTGTGTGATGCTCTTTTGTTATATTTGCTTTATTGGGTTTTAAGTTTTCATTGTTTTGGCATTAAGAGTTGAAGATTTAAGTTTTTAAGAGCTACACCGATTCACCCCCCCTCTCAGTGTCATTGTGAGACTAACAATTGGTATCAGAGCCAGTTTCCCTTGTCAGACTAAATCAGCTAGGGTTGATCTTGGAAGTGACACAATGGCAGGTGGTGAAGGTTTCTCATCAAACAAAGCACCATTGTTGGATGAAACTAATTACACATTTTGGAGACTCAGGATGCAGACATATCTTTGTGCTTTGGGATACGACATTTGGGATTCGGTAGATAGTGGATACACAATACCCACCACTTCTCCAACCGATGCTATCGATAAGAAATTGTTTGAGAATAACTCAAAAGCAAAGAATGCTATCATGTGTGGATTAATGGACAATGAACTAGTAAAAATTATGAGTTGTAAAATGGCAAAAGAAATATGGGACAAACCGAGGAGCATTCATGAAGGAGATGATAAGATCAAGGAGGCCAAGTTACAAACGCATCGAGCTCAGTTCGAAGCATTAAAGATGAATGACGATGAGAACATAGAGGCATACATGCTGAGAGTTAATGGAATCATTAATGCGATTAGAGGACTCGACGAGAAAATGGAAGATGTTGTCATCATGAAAAAGGTACTAAGATCTCTTCCCAAAAGATTTGATTCTAAAGTTTTAGCAATAGAAGAAGCTAAAGATCTAAATACTTTTAGTATGGATGAGATGCATGGTTCTTTGACTGCATATGAGATGAGAATAGGAAAAACTAAACCCACAGACAGAGAAGCTGCTTTTAAAGCACATAAACATATTAAAGCAAAACAAGAATCCGAGGAAGAAGAGACATCAGATGAAACGGAAGCAAACTTTGTTCAAAAACTAATAAGGGGAAAAGGAAAATACAGAGGAAAGCTACCATTTAAGTGTTTCAACTATGGAGGCATTGGGCATGTTGCAGCTAAATGTCCACTTAATGAGAAGGACGAAAGTGATGAAGGATCGCACCAAGAAAGAAGTGACTGGAAGAAAAAACCAAATTTCAGAAACGACAACTTCAGGAAGAAAAGTTTCATCTCCAAGAATGTCAGTTCATCAGAAGACAACTCCGGTGAGGATTCTGAAGAAGAAACAGATGAAGCTCTTTTCATGGCATTCGAAGAAGAAAAAATAGAGGAAAAATAGGAATGTAATAAAAAACTTGAGGCTGAGGCTGAAGTATATCTAGAAGGTGAGTTGATCGCTGCACTTGAAGAGTTGGGTATAGAAAGGAAAAAGAACAAAAGACTGTCCAAGAAGTTGGAAGAATATGGGGATAATATTGAAGATCTCTTCTTGCAAATTCATAAAGCCAAGAAAATAGAAGAAGCCTTGAAGTCACACCTGGATGATAAAAGCGATGTTTGCGGCAAACAAGAAGAGGAGATTGTTTTATTGAGGAAACAACTAGAAGAGGCCAATACAAATCTCAAATTTGAGAAGAGCACAGAGTTGCTAGATAAAATGATAAGGCATCAAAGAAGCCCCATGTGTAAGCTTGGTCTTGGATATGAAGCTGAACAACCTTCATCTTCCAAATCTATAGAGAAGAAGAAGTCCACTATTGAAGGATCAAAGCAAGAAAAGTTTGAAGCTGAAACTTCAAAAGGAAGAAAATCTCAAAGGAGATCTACAACAAAGCAACCACAACAAAAGAGGTTCTATCACTCTCACTTTATTCATAATAATGCTTGTAATGGCTATTGTTTTAGATGCAACCATTATGGTCACAAGGCAATGTATTGTGGATTGAATAATAGATCAAAGAGTTATGTTGGTAGAAATACATCTGTTGAACACCATGTGCAATGTTTTAAATGTAATGGTCATGGGCACATAGCAAGGTTTTGTCCAAGAAATTTTGTATCTAATCTAAGGCAAGACAGTAGATTTCATCAGACACAAAGAATGCAACACAGACAGGGAAGAAATCATGTGCATCAAAGAAAGGAAAATAATCATCCATCAAGGATGCACAAGAGACAACCACCCAAGAGAAATGTTCAAGTTCACGAAAAGGTTCAAAACAGGGATGCAGTTGAAAAACTCAAGCCCAAGTTCAAGAAATATTGGAGAAAGAAAGAAGAGAGGAAATCGTGTCTCCTTGGACTGAAGGAGATTACTCCTCTATTGCACTAAGCAACTCCAGGTAGCACATCCTCAGGGGGAGCAATCTTAAAGGTTATTTTTGCTCCTATGTGTTTGTTTGGTTATCTGAGGATGAAAGGCAAGTAGGCAGGGGGAGTTGTCGTATAGTTGTCAAAGTGTGTTTCAGTTCATGTAGTTGTTTGTGGAGGTACCATGAAGGGTGGTGATTAAATTGAGAGTTGTCACCATTGGTAGTATTGCTATATGTCAGTGTTATACTTTTGATGGTTCTTACTGCCATTGTTCAAAGTTATGGATTATAACAGTTTTGATAATTTGGTTTAGTGAAAGAGATGCTAAAAAGTTCACAATGGAGGAGTGTAAGCCAGTTAGCACTCCCATGACGATAGGTTGCAAGTTGAGCAAGGATGTGTAGATGACAGAAAGAGTACCAGTAGAGGTGCACTCTATCTTGGAGACAGGTTGGTCACATGGAACAGTAAGAAACAAGAGTCAGTCTCCTTATCCACAGCAGAGGTGGAATATATTGCAACGATAGCGTGTTGTACGTAGGAGAAAGTTGCGGAAGGTGAGGTTAAGTTGGATTTCGTTCCAACAATAGAGCAAGTAGCGGATATCTTCTCAAAACCGTTGCCCAAGGAAGTCGTTGAGTACCTTCACAATAAATTGGGAGTGGTCATGCTTCCCAAGAACTGACTAGCTATCGAGACCACATTCTCAGGGGGAGCATTTATATATTTGATTATCTTTTTGCTCATGTTTGTAATTTTTGCTAACTAGAATAATTTGTGCCTGAGAATTTTGTGCATGACTCATGGGGAGTCTGCGGTAACCCTTTGGTATTATTGTCAAAGGGGGAGAAGAATTACAAGAAATTGCACGTGTTGCCAACAATTCCAAAGGGGGAGATTGTTGAGCAAGGTGCAGCAACAGTATTGTCATTGTTGTCAACACGATCAGACAGATCGGTTGATGCAAGTGGATAGGAGTTAAGAGGTTCTTCAGAGTATGTACAGTGATTATCCAAAATATCGAAGTGGCCCATATGCTAAAAATCAAAAGAAAATCACAAGGAAGAAAACTGTCGCGATATCGCGACATGTTGAGCAAGGAAGAAAACTGTCGTGATATCGCGACATGTTGAGCAAGGAAGAAAAACTATCGTGATATCGCGACATGTTGAGAAGAAAGAAAAACTGTCACGATTTCGTGACATGTTCGAAAAGAAAGCGCAAGCAGGAAAAACTGTCACGATTTCGTGACATGTTCGAAGAGAAAGCGCAAGCAAGAAAAACTATCACGATTTCGTGACATGTTCGAAGAGAAAGCGCAAGCAAGAAAAACTGTCACGATTTCGTGACATGTTCGAAGAGAAAGCGCAAGCAAGAAAAACTGTCATGATTTCATGACATGTTCGAAGAGAGATAGTACGGAAGAAAAAGTGTCATGATTTCGTGACATATTGCAAGAGAGATAGTACGGAAGAAAAAGTGTCACGATTTCATGACATGTTGGAAGAGAAAAAGGCAAGTAGAAAAAGTGTCACGATTTCATGACATATTGCAAGAGAGATTGTACAGAAGAAAAAGTGTCACGATTTCGTGACATATTGCAAGAGAGAGAGTCCGAAAGAAAAAGTGTCATGATTTCATGACATATTGCAAGAGAGATTGTATGGAAGAAAAAGTGTCATGATTTCATGACATATTGCAAGAGAGAGAGTCCGAGAGAAAAAGTGTCATGATATCACGACATGTCACATTTTCATGACCCGAAGGCAAGAGAAAGAGCAAAGGAGAAAAAGTGTCACGATATCGTGACATGTCGCATTTTCATGACCCGAAGGCAAGAGAAAGAGCAAAGGAGAAAAAGTGTCACGATATCGTGACATGTCACATTTTCGTGACTCGAAGGAAGAGAATGAAAAAGTGTCGCGATATCGCGACATGTCACATTTTTGTGACTTGAAAAGGGCAAGAAGGAAGAGAAAGAAAAAGTGTCACGATATCGTGACATGTCGCATTTTTATGACTTGAAAAGAGCAGGAAGGCAGAGAAGGAAAAGTGTCATGATATCGCGACATGTCGCATTTTCGTGACTTGAAAAGAGTAGGAAGGCAGAGAAGGAAAAGTGTCGCGATATCACGACATGTCGCATTTTCACGACTAAAGGAGGAGAGAGAAAGTAAGAAGGCAGAAGTGTCGCGATATCATGACAAAAGTAAAGAGGAAGAGTACGAAGGCGAAAGTGTCACGATATCGCGACATGTTGTGTTTTCATGGGTACAAGCCAAGAAAAGAAGCAAGGAGGCAAAAGTGTCGCGATATCACGACATGTTGTGTTTTTGTGGGTACAAACCAAGTAAAGTAGCAAGGAGGCAAAAGTGTCGCGATATCATGACATGTTGTGTTTTCACGGGAAAAATCCGAGAAGAGGACAAAGAGGCAGAAGTGTCACGATTTCGTGACAGGTCGCTTTGGCGCGAGCTAAGAAGAGAACCCAACCAAAATAAGATATGTGACAGTTAACTGAAGTTATACGGTAGTTACAGGGGCCGTTGCAGAAGAAAATCATGCAGCTAAAATAAGAAGAGTTAACTGAAGTCAGTACGACGATTACAGGTGTAGTTACAGAGAAAAATCATGCAGCTAAAATAAGAACAGTGAACTGAAGTCGAACGACAGTTACAGGGCCAGTTATAGGTTGCATGCAAAAATATGGAAGTTAAAAATAGAGTCAAAACTTTGTTATAAAAGGAGGTCTGCGTGGAGAATTAAAGTGTTGCTGAAAAAGAGTGAAAGTGCTGCAAAAAGAGGGTTGGAAGAGTGTCGTAAGAGAGCGTTAAGTAGAGCTGTGAGAGCCGTAAGAGTGTAGTAAGAAGCACAGCAAGAGGGCTATAAGAGGGCCAAAAAAGTACAGTAAGTAAAGCCTTAAGTGTGTGTGGAGTTTTGGTGAATAGTGAGAAAGGTTGGGTTAGCAATAGACCAGTCAGGGTCTTGTATAAGTGAAGGCATATTTATGTCAATCTTCTAGTTTCAGAACAGAAGTCCAAGTTGGTGCTTGGCATCAAGGGTTGGTGCTCCTTCTAGTTGGTGCTGGTAAATCAGGGGTTGGTGCTCCTTTCTATTGGTGCAGATAAATCAGGGGTTGGTGCTCCTTTATGTTGGTGCAGATAAATCAGGGGTTGGTGCTCCTTCCAGTTGGTGCAGGTAAATCAAGGGTTGGTGCTCCTTTCTGTTGTTGCAGATAAATCAAGGGTTGGTGCTCCTTCCAGTGGGTGCTGGTAAATTGATTGTAAAGTTGTTACTTTGCAAAGGCTAGATTTGGATGGGAGTCCAAACAGTCAATTTTTGAGGAGTAGCCAAAACTGGTGAACCTCGATACATCTTGTGTTGTGTGATGCTCTTTTGTTATATTTGCTTTATTGGGTTTTAAGTTTTCATTGTTTCGGCATTAAGAGTTGAAGATTTAATTTTTTAAGAGCTACACTGATTCACCCCCCCTCTCAATGTCATTGTGAGACTAACAAGTACATTTGGACTTATAGTGTTCAACTAAATATGTGGGAAAAATTTAAATGAATTGCATCAATATGTCGAGAAATAGACTAATATGTCATGCATAAAAATATGAATCTCATCAACATTCACCTTTTAAGGCTACAATACTTGCCTCATCATTGATCTTATGATGTTGAATCTTGGGTGGGATGACATGAAGGACTTGGGGATATATGTTCTAATTGTTTTTTTTTTTTTTGAATTTACATGGTGGAATCGATAGCCGCCACGAATCCGGGTAGGTTGTCCAGATTTTATGGCCACCACAGTATTCTATGATGTCCGCACCAGAAGTTGCCACATAGATATTCGTGCATTCCGCCCCTATAACCACCATGCCACAATAATTTTAAACCTTTTACGTCGCTGAAAGCACCAGGAAAGGGACAAGTGTTCAATCCGACGAGGCCCGAGATTTGAATCTTGGACCTCTGTCCCCCTTATGGGGTTTGGATGAACCAATTGGTCTACACCTTAGACCTTATATGTTCCAATTGTTATGATGGCATTTCACTTAGATTTATTTCTACCTAGGGTGGAAGGACCCCTTTGCCAATAGTAGATGGACCATGACATAGAGGGCCCATCATTAGGATTAGAAATTGGACAACATTTACAAGCATCACATGGTGTTGTGTTGCTATAACATAAGATGATTGAAATCATTGTCATTCTCTTAACCATGTCTAATAGTGGTATGACATAACATATTATTTTATTTTTTTTGAAACTAGCATAACATATGGTCTATGATCCACTTCATTGGATTTCTTAGCAACTTGATTCTCTTGAAGAGGACTTTATGATGCCTTACATGTCTTATACTTTATTGGGTCTAACGAAAATAGACCTCAAGTTTCATGATGATGTAGAGTTGGCATTACCAAAAGATGGTTTACTCCATGACTTTAATTTTGATTTTTTGTATGTCAACTAATGGATCATTCAATGAACAACATTCCTAGAAGTGGAGTACCCTTCTATCACCATTTGGCTATTAGGTTTTAAATTCCTAAATGAATTTTTCATTAAGATAGAATGGAAATGAACACGATTTTATGATGTCAAGAAGTATGGCTTATGCTGAAACTTAATACACTATAAAGACTATCAGTTAAAATAATCAACAAAATTGTTTTGCTAGAAAGAATTGCCAACTTTGTCATCATAATATATACTATTATAAATTTGTATAAAAATAAATTATAAGTTATGAACACACTCTAAATCATAGAACTAATTTGACTAATAATTTTATGCATATATGATTGTACAATGGTTAACCACTGAAAATTTCTCAAAATATTTTATGCTCACATAGTTTAAAATATTATATTTATTTTATAAAATTAACATTTTTCTTTTACTTTTGACCCAATTTTTATTTAATTTTATAAATTATAGTTAAGTATACCTCCTATTTGCATTCACATGACACTGATGATCGATTACAATTGATCTCTTATATTGAATTTTTAGTAAAAGTTTGTAATAACATTAAAAACATATCTAAAAATCCAAGATAAATTTAGAAATAAGGATTATAATATATCTTTGTCATAATTTCAATGTCAATATAATATTAGATAGAGAATCTAAAAACATGAATACGAAGAACAATTTTCCTTTTATAATTACTTTTATCTAAAGTATCCATAATATTTATGGAATAATTATTCCTTTAAATTAATTTATGTTTGTGAAAAACTATAGACCTATAACATTTTCAAAAAGGGTATTATATGTGCTACGGGCAAGGCATTGTAGGTGCTATAGGTTTTATATAAGGCACTACAAGCACTACAAGTGCTACAAGCAAGGCATTGTAGGTGCTACTGATTTTACCATAATATAGTTATGGTTGTTATATATTTTTGCTCTTTAAACAATATCTTCATAAAATGCTTGTTTATATAATAAAATATATATGTGAGAACAACAAACCATTTACCTAGCAAAGAGGTAAAAACAATTAGCATGAATTTGCATCCCAAAAACAAAATCATTACACCTAGCTAAAAATCATAATTAGAGCATTCTAATTTATATGCTTATAAGGTACACATCAAAATTGATTCTTTTTTACAATTATATCCATACCTAGGCACATGCACAATTGTAGCTATAAAATAAATTAAGAATCACATGATTATAGTTACAAACTCAAATAGAAATATACATAGTTCTAGTTAAAAACTCAGTTAGGAACTTCATAACTACAATTACAAACACAATTGAGAACTACATAATTATTGTTATAAACATATTCTGTAGTTATAATCATCAAAAAACTTGATAGATCAAAATAAATTTCCAATATTCTCTCCCTTGATGTTGAGGGGACTCACAAGTTTATCTCTTAGTTTTAAAAATGAGTTGTAGCAACTCCTTGTGTAACACGTTAGTAAGCTACTCTTGAGTGCTATAATAAATCAACTCTATTATTTTCTTTTATACCATATTCTTGATAAAATGATACTTCAAATCAAATTGTTTACACCTACTGTGATAGATGAGATTATTTTCCAATTCATTCATTCCAATATTATAATAAAAAAATGACTATAGGATAACATTGTTTTTCACCAATCTCCTCCAATACATTCCTAAGCCATAATACATGTGCACTAGCTGAAGTGGCTGCAATATACTCATATTTTATGGAGGAAAGAGGTATCAATACTTACTTCTTTGAGCTCCATGTGAGTAATTAAGAACTAAGAGAAAAACACTTGCGAGAAAAAAACTTTTGATAATTCAATCCCTAAAATCAACAAGCTCCAACTTTTAATTTGCATAATAATGAATGCAAAAATCAAGAGTATCTTTCACATACCTTAAGATTATCCTAAAAACCTTCAAATTTATTTGAGATGGTTCATTCATTTACATAGAAACAAAAAACAACAAAAGCAATGTTTGGTCTAGTGCTAGTGAGAAACATTAAACTTACCATAATGTTCATATAGCCTATCATATTTATTTTCTTAGTTTCATTATTTTTGCACAAAATTATTCCATGACCAATTGAAGTGATAAATGGTTAACATTTATCCATACAAAACTTCTTCAACATATCTTTAGCATACATGGTTTGACAAATAAAAATTTATCTTCATGTTGATGAATTTCCATTCCAAGGAAGTAAAGCATCAACCACAAATACTTTATTTCAAACTCATTCATATTAGCATATTTTAATTCATCTTTCATTTTCAAGCTATTATCTATAAATAAAATCATCTACATACAAACATACAAGAAGATTATCCTCACCTTATTTTTTAGAATAGAGAGTAAGCTCACTTTTCTCCTCTTGAAACCACTTTGTTGCAAGTATCCATATATCTAGGCATACCATGCTCTTGGTGCTTGTTTGAGGCCATAGAAAGACTTATTCAACTTTTATACATAATATTATTTTCTTTTAACCTCAAAATCTTGTAATTGTTGTAAATATACTTCTTCTAAATACCCATGCAAGAAGTCACTTTTTACATCTAAATGATGCATACTCCATCTCCTTTGGACTGCCAAAGCAATAACCATTCTGATTATTTATTACCTTGCCAAGATACAAATGTATATTCATAATCAACATAATACCTTTGTGTGAATCCTTTAGCAATAAATATAGCCTTATGTATTTCAGTATTTCCATCATTGTTATACTTGGTCTTGTAAAGCCACATAGAACCCACACATTTCTTAAAATTGAGAAGTTTCACAAGCTCTAAAATATTGTTCTATTGAATGGAATTGATTTCTTCTTGCATATATTGCACCCACACATCACTAGTACAAACATCTTCAAAACAAGAAATTTTAAACTTATCTTAAGACATCAAAGCAAAATTAACTGATTCACATTTAGATTCTTCTTCATCATCTCCATATATGTGCAACATTTCTAGTCTTGAAATGACTTGATCAACTTCTTGAGTTTGGCCTATTGTAAACCTCATTTCAAAATTACTATCAAGTGTTTGACTTGGTGGGTGAGCTTGAAGAATTTTATTCCCCTTATTAGTCTTCATAAGATCAGTAATGGATGATGAAATACTTAAAGAACTTTATGAAATCTCCTTAGGACTACTTGAAGAACCACTTGAATGAATTATTGGAGAAGTAAATAGAGTTGTAGCCACACTAACGGGTTATTCACCATCAATACTACCATTATAAACATTGATGGTATTACCAAATTAGCCACTTTGATGACCATGCACTTGCCCTTCATTAAAAATCACATCTCTAGACACTACCACTTTGTTAGTCTCTAGATTGTAGAGCCTATAAGCTTTGCTATTTTCAAATTATCAAATAAAAATACAAGGATCATTTTTTAAATCAAGTTTTTTCCTTTTCTCATTAGCAACATGCACATAGGCTAAACAACCAAAAAAATTAAAATGATTAACAATGTGTTTCTTCTCATACTATGCTTTATAAGGAGTCATCTTTTCAAGAGCACTTATGGGACTCCTATTAAGAATGTATACTAATGTAGCAACTACATTAGCCCAAAAACAATTTCTCAGCCCCTTGGTTTTAATCATACTTCTTTCTATATCCACAATAGTCCATTTTTCTTTCAACCACCTCATTTTGTTGAGGTGTGTAAGTAGTTGTAAGCTACCTCTTGATCCCATTCTTATCACAAAACTCTATAAATTGCCTTGAATAATATAACCACAACAGTCAATTTTTAAACATTTAATTCTATAACCCCACTTTCATTTTCCATAAATAATTTAAACCTCTTGAAAATATTTAAATCCTCATCTTTATTCTTCAAAAAATAAACCCAACACATTCTAGAAAAATCATCAATAAAAAATATAAAATAATATTACTTACTTAAGATTTTGGTTTGCAATGGGTCACAAATATCAGAATGAATTAATTGTAGTGGATTTTTGGCCCTACAACATCTTAATTTAGAAAAAAATTTATAGCGTGCTTTCCTTTGGCACAACCTTCAAAAACTTCTCTATGATGTTCAACTTTGAGAAAACCAAAAACTAACTCTTGAGAAGTCAACAATTTCAAACTTTGAAAGTTTAAGTGGCCATACCTCAAATAAGACAACTAGATTTTGTCTTCAACACCAACATTTGACAAGTTTCTTCCATTACCTCCAAACTTCAAAGGAAACATTCTACTACTAAACATGAAAATAATAGTCAACTTTGTTCTCATGGTTCTTATCATATATGAAACATTTCTTTTCATAAAAATAATATTATATAATTATTTTCACAAAGCTATCGAACACTCTATAAATTATGCTTAGGATATGGAGTGTAATAAATATCATGAATTTTATTTTTATCTTCTTTAGCATTTATGTCCATTATGACTTTTGTTGCCACCTCCAAAAACTTACTATCACCAAGCTTGATCTTGGACTTGAATTTCTCATCCATCATAGCAAACAACCCCTTGTTTCTCATAATGTGGCTAGAGTAGCTAAAATTAAAATACCAAACATCTTAAAGAGCCATTTCAGCCTTGTCATAGGATAAGAGCATGTTGCTCGAAGCATCATACTTCTCTTTTGTATAATTTACTCTACATTCTTTTCTAAAATATCCATATTTTTTGTAGTGGTAGCATTGAATATTTTTCTTGTTAAATCTTCATCTTCCTTTACCAATAGGTCCCTCTTTTCTTCCTCATCTTTCTCTTAAAAAAAATAATGGATTTTGAAGCCTTAATATTAATGTAAAATCACAAGATCAATTATATTATAGTCACAATAAAGTAAGATTGAGATAATAATGTGAAAAAAATAATATGATCCAACTAATATGTAAATCAAGGCTAATAATATATCAAATAACATTCATTAATAAGTAGCAATATGAATGTATAAATAGCCTGAATCATACAATATAATAAGACTTATAATATTAGTTGCTCAAATGTATGTAAACTTTATTACTCCTCTTTCTCTTACAAATATATCATGATAACTCTCATGCAATGACAATACTCACTATGTAGACAATGTAATATTTGTAGGCTCTATAGGATTTTTAGGCTATGTCCACTATGGAATAGTATATAGTCATTTTAGGATCACACTTTGGTTACTTGACTCTTCATTTCCTTATGCAAAGTCTCATGACTCTTGGCTTATCTACTTGAAATTTGCATACACATGATTCTATCTTGTAGGTACACTTAGACATGACTCTTCACATAAGACTCCCTAATATAAGAACATATGTGCACACTTACATATGAGAGACTTTTGCACATCTACACACATAACACTTGCACACTTGCATAGATGGCACTCATGTATTTTTTGTACATTATTACATTACATAAAATACTTACTCACACTCTAATCTAGGACACAACCCTAATATAATATTTACAAGATGTACCATGAGGGTACATTAACATGTATCAAATAATGTAATATTCTCCAACACCCCCTATATTACATTATTTGGTTATTGAAGACTTTAGTATTCAATCAAGGTCTTCATCCTTCACCTTCAATCTACAAGTGATCTTGTAGTACATGTGATATTTTGATGTCCTCGCATCTTTTCATCATTCTGAACTTTGGATTCACCCAATATATTTGATGGTAGAATGGTTCCTAAATCTAATTTTCTACACCTTATCTTTCAGAGCATTTAACAATGTTATCTTGAAATAAGATAAGCTCTTGAGAAAAACCAATTGAATATAAGGTATATATTCTATTTTTAATTGATCATGTTGCCTTTGTTATATTTTATTTTTTATAACACATTTATTATTCTCATTTATACACTTGAACTCAACTGATCTTCCACTTTCAACTAGTTTAGTGATTGAGATGAGATTAGATGTTAGCCCTGGAACATACATCACATATTTTAATACAAAATATGAGAATGGTGCACTAGGTGTTACACAACCACTTCCATGAACTAGGTACCTCTTATCATCAATAATATTCAAATAAAAATTATCTCTGACTTATAAACAATCAAACCATTATAGATTACCAGTCATATGATGACTAGCACCTAAATCTATATACCAAAGATCTCTTTCTATTTGAATCACATGATTGGATTTACTTGAAATTATTTTGCATTGTTGACAAGAATTTTGAGTATAATGTTGCTCACTTGATGTACCTTGTTCTTGAACTTTTTCAATTAAAGGATATGGTTTTATATTTTTATAACATCCACTGAATTTGCAAATTTTGATTTTTGAAGTAGACCTCCTTGTGACTCCCTAGGTTTTACCTAAATTCAAATTTTCTAAATTACAAACCTACGAAGTAGAATTCCTGATGTCTAACTAGAAAATTAGAAGATATGAACTTTGCAAAAATTAATTTCCTAAATTTGAGGTTGAATATCTTTTTATTCCCAACTTATTTAATTTGTAAAAGTACAATAATCAAATATTTCAAAAAACTTAGTAACTCAAACCAAATTCAAAAAAATATTAATTAAATCCTTAAAACTCCAAAAACTTATTAATATATCATTAATCTACTTAATTCTCCACTATAAAAAAAAAACAAATTTAATAATAAACCATTTATCTCTCCACAACTTAATTAGATGTAAGTTTCTAACTTTATATCTTTTAAATAATAAAAGTTTATACCTCCAAATTAAATTTAAATTTCAAATTCAAAAATGCTAGATATTTTTATTACCTCCCTTAAATTATGTGCAGGAACTCACAATCTTTCCTTGGCACATTTGCTTCATTACACTACTACAACCAAACTCTTCTGATAAACCTTTCTATTGCACTCTTCTCTTTACACTGCACACTCCACAAATATTTCAACACCTTATGCACATCATACATGATAAGTGGTTTAGGCACAGCTTACATTACATAGTGTAATGTTCCCAAAGATGCTCAATGTGGATTATCCTCTAAAGGACTCTCTTGGTTGATTTCCTAACAGTTATCCTTGTGAGGAAATGAAAGCATGAGATTCCGGAAATAAAAGGAAAACTATAGCTATGCAATGTAAGACAAAATATAACGCTTTAATCCTATGCCTTTGAAATGCACGAAACAAAGAAAGGAGATAAATCGAAAATGAAAGAAAGATGTATGGAAAGCACAACCCTTTTTATTCAATTTTCTTATCCTCGGTTACAAAGACGTCTCCTCCCTTTTTAGGGGCTAGGAGCGTTAAATAGATCTTGGTTACAATTGTGACTTAGTCTTCCTCCTTCCGCATGCCCACATGCAAAATGGGCGGGCCAAAGTGTTGCCGCCGCTGATGTTGATGAGTCCTTGGTTCTTGCTACTCCTCCTGCGTTCAAAGAAACAACAAAAGGCGTTAGTAGCACCTGCTGCAAATAGGAAAAGTTTGTTCCTTGAAATTAGTGAAAGATGTATGCCTAAGATTGTCGAAAATAGTGAATAAAATGAATCTAAATGACCTGCAAATCTGACAGAGGTCAGAAGACATTACCAGAGGGCCACTGCCATTGAAACAGTCGGCCAATCTACTTTCAACTGGAATTCGTCCCTGGGCAGGACGAATTTTGACTGTTATTCGTCCCCGGGTGGGACGAATTCGACTGTGTTAGGAAAGCCGAGTTGATGCCGCTCCAATGTCGAACCTCGGGGTCTCCAAAACACCTGCAGACAAAGGGGTTAAGTAATTGGGGCCATTTTGGGATGACCCAGATGGTCGGATTCTCCCAATTTGGCCTCTATCCTCGAGAATTCGATGTCGCTACCTGCAAGTTAGTGGGACAACAAAGCGACAAAAAGCATGATAAAATCTGATCAAAATGTTATGGAATTGAAGCTATGAATTATCTAGACAGCATAACATGAAATGCAAGATGAACAAATGATCTAGAATACTTTAGAATGAAACTTAGAAACATGCAGGGTGCCCGAGTGGGCCTCCCACCGTTGGCACTTGATTTCGGCGCCAATCCACTAGGGATGGGCCCAAAATCTCTTAGGATTGTGTTGTCGGCAAATTGGTGGTTTAAGGTGGTCAAATGTTGGGTTTGGGTTCGGATCCACGCTTCCAAAAGCCACCCAATAACCTCTCTTGCGAAAGAGATTAATGGATGTGAGAAGGTGAATCAAAAAAGGATGCAATAGGGTGTTCAATTGGGCAGCACTTCGTTGCTTGAAAATGCCTCCAATCTGTCCTCTTTTGGGTGGGAAAGTCCACCATTTTATAGACCCATGGGGTCTCTTTGGAGGGGCATGCAGGGATGCCATGTGGCGGCCATGCCTTCCCAAGAGGGAGGAGACTCCTCCCTGACTTGGGCTTCCATGATTGCCTTTGTGACAGTCCACTAACTGCCAACCTACCCACCTACACGCGCATGCACGGCAGGAGGCAATAATTGACTGTCCTTGGCTGCCACTTGGCGGCATTTTTCTTTTTGCCCGTTAAACCTGGAATTCGTCCTGACCAGAGACGATTTCAGAATTCGTCCCTGGGTGAGACGAATCCCAGTTAGTATTCGTCCCTGGGTGAGACGAATACTGGGCAAAGTGCCTGAATGTGCCAAATTGCTTCTTGACCTTACAAAATTGCTATGAAAGTGGTTAGGACCACTGTTTAACCTCTGAGGGCTGCCCTAGGGGTTGTGTGTGTCAAAGCGATCAGTGTTTGCAGTCACATAATCGGATTGGTGTTGTTTTGGTGTCTATAGATGCCCCTTTTTGGGATGCGTTGTGCATGGCGCAGCGTCGAGCAAAAATAGATAACCAAAGCACTAATGATTAGGGTTTCTTGGTAACCTAACCAAATTTTGATGCCCCAAGCATGGAAAGGGCATGCATTCTTGAATCCTTGCTTCGACGAGCTAAGGAATTTGATTTCAAGTATTAACCTATTTTGGTGAGGTGTGACTTGAGCTTGGACATTGATCAGTCATGATTAGGCAAAGGGCGCAACCTTTTGTCCATGGGGGAACCTTGTGTTCATGATTCGGGAATGCCAAGTGTTTGATCAATTTGATTATTGCTTGTTTACTGCCCCAAGCAGGAGCGTAATTGTCTTTGTCAATGATTCTTTGAATGCATGTCATTGCCTTGATTGGGTGTGTGCTTGTTGATTGGTGACTAAGTGTGACTACCCCCTCAAGCGACGAATCGATGAGGGAATGACCTTCATGAGAAAAGCGACGAGTCGCTTGACCCAAGATGACTTGTGCAAGGGTGCCTTTAGATGGTTTATCGTTAAGCATGTGCAATTTTTCCAACATTTGGACCTATTTTTGGTGGGTGTTAACCCTTTTTGCGACGTTGTTTGGAGCTGAAATTGGCAAAAATCCGTCTTCCCATGGAGCGGTCCGGCTAAGATAGCCTTCTTAGGGAGTAGGATAATGACAATTTGTGACCCCAACGTCTATTTTGTATGCCCGGGATGTCAAGTGCAACAGCACTCACATCGGGCAAATTTATTGTCTATTTTTAGTGCATTTTTGTTCATTTTTTGATGTTTTTGAAGTTTCTGGCCTGAATTCGTCCCAGGGTGGGACGAATTCCAGCTTTAGAATTCGTCCCTGGGTGGGACGAGCGCTAACCAGAGTGCTCATCCCAGTAAAGGATGAATTCCAGCTCAAAGGCCTATTTAAGGGCCAAAACTTGAGTTTGGGCTCATTTGTGTCAAATTTTTCTTGCGATTTGGAGCTCTGGGAGGAGGAGGTAAATTCTGCGAAGCGAAGCGCTGCCGAGATTTTCCCTGCCATCATGAGTACACAAACTGGTTCGAGCGGCGGAGCCGAAGCGAGACCCGTAAGTGCTCCCTAGAGTTTATTTTTGTTTTTAAACTGTAAGTGTGTTGTTTTTCTGTACAGTTCTTTTCCATGATTTTAATTTTTTTTTGAATTGTTTTCTTTTGCAGGTTGTTAGGAGCCGGTACCGTGTACCCACTGCTTTCACTGAGGCATGGGGCGCTGAATGAGGCTGACTGGGAGTGGCTTGATGCCCTTGGGCTCAAGCAGGTGGCTCGACTGGAGCCTGTGGTCCCGGATCAGGCCTATTTGACGGCCCTGATCAAACTTTGGGATCCATGGACCAACACCTTCCATCTCCCAAGGGGAGATGACTGTGACTCTAGAGGATGTCTATCGGCTTCTTCGAATTTTGATAGATGGACTGCCCATCAGGACATCATCGCGTGATCAGCGGACTATTGTACTGACGAGATGCTTCGGGCATGGGGAGCGGTTGGGTGTAGAGAACCCAGTGGAGACGGTCGAGGTGGACTGCCAGGTTGGCGGGATTTTGGTTGGATGGTGGTAGGAGAGGGGGGTGTTAGGAGTGAGGCACGCATTCCTGATGGGCCTCATTTCTAACATGTTATTACCTGACTCGTCAGGCACGAGGTTCCCATGGAACCTGCTGGATTTGGTGTGGCAGTTGGTAGAGTGCCCGATAGAGGCACCGCTGATCCTGAGATGGGGACAGACATTGTTGGCATAGCTCTACGGGGAGCTGTATGGGGTCCATGTCGGCAGCGAGAAGGGGGTCAGCTGTAGTTATCTATTGCAGTCTTGGGGTTGGCAGCACATAGCAGTTGAGAGGCCAACCGGGTTACCATGGATGACTCGGGCGGCGATGGAGGATAAGGAGATAGGTTATGCAGTTTTGTGGCGATGGTCCGGAGAGCAAGGGTAGAGTCGATGATGGGTAGGTGTCGTAGGGCACTATATTGATGCCTTCTCTTGGCTCACTCTAGGGGAGGTGGTTTGGCACCCTTATCGAGACTGTCTAGCCTGGTCGAAGGCTGGAGAGTGGCTCCGACGGGTACGCAAGGAGCGGTGGTTGATTGGGCGGCACGGGACCGAGCATGAGTTCTTCTCATATAGCCGGGTGACACGATAGTTTGGGGTGCGCCAGGGGTTTCCTGGTGAGCCCGTGGTCTATCGACATCGGGGAGATGAGAGGACTCTAGATCGATCGGTCATCGTGCCATTGGGCGAGGATTCAGATGCGATGATCGATGTCCCGGACGTGGATGACGTCGGGACTACCACTGAGTATGACTCGTGGTGGGTACTACGGTGATGGAGAGGAGAGGGGCCACTGGGAGGCACGAAGGTGGCAGCGAAGGGTGCTGAGGCACCAGGGGATGATTGGGGAGCTCCATTGGAGGATGCAGACATGGTTGAGGTGGGGGATGAGGATGTAGATTTGGGAGCTCCGGATCAGCCGGACATGCAGGACATGGAGGAGCAGTGGGAGCCAGAGTAGGCTGCTATTCCAGAGAGTCCTATGCTTCAGGCGGATACAGAGGAGATGGAGTCTAGGGTATGCATTGAGAATGCATGGTTGGTGGAGCTGCTACGGATATGAGATCAGGAGCTGGGGGATGCGCTATGGGAGAGGGATCTCCTATGGGCTCAGCTAGCAGAGCGGGATAGGGTTTTGGCATA
Source organism: Wollemia nobilis (assembly GCA_028583015.1). Classification (NCBI taxonomy): domain Eukaryota; kingdom Viridiplantae; phylum Streptophyta; class Pinopsida; order Araucariales; family Araucariaceae; genus Wollemia; species Wollemia nobilis. Next base: position 578,229 of record JAQPPZ010002184.1, read on the forward strand.
GCGTGATGATGCAGTAGCTTACTACCATCGATGGGAGGTAGAGTGGTTTCGACATCGGCTAGATTTGGAGAGGGAGGTCATCCGCCTCGGTGGGTGGCTACCTGAGCCATCGGGAAGTGGATCTTCACGTCGGACGAGGGATAGTGCTACTGAGCAGTCAGCATCATCTCGTCATAGGCGATTGGATGAGGGAGGGGCGGTAGGCGTGATGTGGGGGCTAGTAGTAGCCATCCTAAGGGGTCCCATAGGACCCACACCACGGGGGGTAGTTCCCGTCGCACCGATCCTACGTGATCATGGTGGTCGACGCCTTAGGGTGGGTGATTTTGTTATATGATTGCGGGGTCTGAGGACCAGTTTTGTAGCCTACGAGCATTTTTTTGATATATATATATTGACTTTATTGTGGTTATGCACATGTGATGATTTGATCTTTATGCATGATGGTTGATGAATATGGATGTATGCATGTTTATTTATTTTGATGAATGCATATGTTATGATGAATGCAAATGTTTTTGATTTATATGTGATATGCAAAATGAAATGGATGGATGGAATTTGTGATGGTTGGTTATGGCACCATAGACTATTTAGGACTCTATTTATTTTATTTTTAGGCGATTGTTGTGGTAAATGACTTTGTATGTATACATGTGGTTTTTCTCTTTTTTTTGTATTTTTTGATGGTATTGCAAAGATGGAAAGTAGCGCAGTTGGTTTAGAAATGTAGCTAAGGTTTTCTGAGACTCAGACGGTTTTAACTCACTAGCCATGACTGTACTTTATCTTACAAGACTTTTGGACAAGGTATGAATCGAACTCGTTTTTGACCAAGCTATTTCACATCCCTGTGTGTGCAATTGAGTTCATTTATGTGGTATTTGTCAGGATACCGCCAGTGCCAGATGGGCTTTCAACCGAACCTGTATTGAGGATCACCTAATTAGCTCCACTAACTCCTTTGTTGTATTTAGTTAGATTAATCTACGGTGTTATCTAGGATACCATAAGCTAGCTCATCCACATGCAAACATTGATCTGTACACAAGTTAATGTGACAGATATATCGTCATGCGAGAAGTTTACCGCCAGTGACCGATAGGCTATCAACCAAACCGGTACTGAGGCTTGCCTCATGACCTGTCAGAATGCTGAGAGTTCCAGGGATTCAAGGTCAACTCCCTTCTTTTCTTCAATTGTATTGGGATACTTGCTCGTTTGTAGTGATAAAATCACTGTTTATTTTTTTTTATTTGTTTTTCTTTTGAGCAAGGGATTTGGATATGGAGTGACGAGAATCACTATTGTATGTGCTTTTTTGATGTATGCACTATGGGATGTCAAATTTTGGAGTTTTGACTTTTTGCAAATTTTTGATGTTTTGCAACTATTGAGAACTTTGGGATTCTTAGGGAATTGGGTAGGGAGGATGCTTGTCCTTTTGCCAACTCTCAGCATTCTTTGGGTCATTCGCACAGGGGGATGAGCAAGATAACCGTTTCGCTTATGGTGAACTGGATTACTGTGCAGGTTTCATCTTTCGTTCACACAACTTGGGAATTGTTTTATGTGTTTTAGCTTGTGATGGGATGTTACGTAACAAGGTGTATTTCAAGTGTGACTCTACCTTCGTAAAATCTGTCTGACTCGGTACATTACGTGGCTAAAGAGCAAAATGATGACTGAATTACGAAAACTCTTGATACATTATAAGACCACTGACTCTTAGTGTGGTAAAAAGCGGTAAATGGCGTTTGTTTGCTGTTTTGTAAAATGGAAAAGTGTGGAACAAGATGGACTTAGCAGAATAATTACAGTCTATGGTGCCTTTGACCTTTACGACCACAAATATGCAATGTATGGATGCGATGCTTAATGCAGCTATGTATTTTTGTATTTTTGATGGATTGATTTTTGTGAATATGAAGATGAGATGCGAGAAAAGCTCTCTATTGATGAATTTGAGCATGCCTAGAAATGAGATGCAAATTTTTGTTGTTTTTGATGATTTTTTGTTGTTTTTGAATTTTCTTGGAGCTTTTTGTGACCAAGCGATTTTAGAATCCTTGGAGCATTTTTGGGATTGACCAAGCGATTTTAGAGATCCTTGGAGCATTTTGGGATTGACCAAGCGATTTTAGAGATCCTTGGAGCATTTTGGATTGACCAAGTATATCCTTGACATTTTGGGATTGACCAAGCGATTTTAGAGATCCTTGGAGCATTTTTGGGATTTGGCTCTCTTAGATATGAAATGGGCGCAAATGACTGATGTTCAAGGGTTCTGTTTCCTTGATTCCATCAAGAGAAGCTAGCCGGTATGTCCCGGGTCCTATTTTGCTATCAATGACATATGGACCTAACCAATTTGCCATGAACTTGTCCCTTAGGTGGGATGGCAAACTAGAATTCTATTGGTTTTCCTTCAAAACCAAATCACCAACCCGAAAGTCTCTCAGGTGAACTTTCATGTTGTAAGCTTTCTTAAGTCGCTCTTGATAAATACGTAAATGCTCGAGAGCATTAACGCGTCGTTCATCAAGCAACGTAAGCTGGTCTAACCGGGCCTGCCATGCAGAGTCATCATCGATGAACTCCTGCATTGATATGCGTAGGGAAGGAATCTCCAACTCTAGAGGCATGACTGCCTCGGAGCCATACACGAGCAAAAATGGAGTGGCCCTAGTGGGTGTCCGAATTCTAGTGCGATAGGCCCATAGGGCAAGTGGGATTTGAATGTGCCAATCCTTATGACTGTCTGTGACGGTATTTTTAAGGATGGCAACTAGCATTTTGTTTGACGCCTCTGCTTGCCCATTCGCTTGCGGATAATAGGGTGTCAAAAAACTATGCTGAATTTTGTACTTTGTGGTCAAAGCACGCACGTCTTTGTTCTTGAAAGGCATCCCATTATTCGAGACTATTTTGGATGGAATACCAAAATGACATATGATGTTATGCAAAATGAACTCCACAATGCGGGGTCCTGTCGTAGAGGTAAGCGGAACTGCTTCCACCCACTTGGTAAAATACTCTGTGGCCATTATGATAAACGTGTGATGGCCTGACGACGCAGGGGAGATCTTTCCAATTAGATCGAAGCCCCACTACGAAAATGGCCAAGCAGACTGGACTGTCTGCAAGGCCTGGGAAGGTACGTGCATCAAATTGGCATGATGTTGACACTTCACGCACTTCTTGACATATGCGCAACAATCTCGCTCTAAAGATGGCCAATAATAGCCCATGCGAAGAATGCGCTTTGCGATGGCCATACCACTAAAGTGGCCACCACATGTACCATCGTGCGCTTGGGCGACTGCCCAAGTGGACTCTTGTTGGTCCAAGCAACGAAGGAGGATTCCTTCATAGCTACGACGATACAAAATGTCTCCTATCAAGACATACTTAGCCGCTTTCTGCTTGAGTGCTCATTTTGCGGCATGAGTCAATCCAAGCGGGAGATTACCTAACTTGAGGTAGTCTCTAATGGGTAAATACCAATCCTGTTGATCAGAAACCTCGATAGTATGAACAGCCAATCCCTCTTGAAGTTCATCCCTAGCGAACGCTGAATGGGATAGAACCTGTAAGAATAGCGTTGTGTTGCTATTAATGGGAGTAGGGGAGAACAAGGACCCCCAGTTGGTGCATTTCAGATGATCTTGGATTCGAGAGAACTTATCCGAGGATGGTTCAATCTGGATCATGTGGATTCCTGGCGTCAAGTCTGAGCTTGCACGCTCCATCACGGATTGCGATAAGGTTTTGACTTGAATGGTTGTCATATCACCGGAAAGGTCTTGCGGGATTAGTGACCCCAAGGAGGCCATTGTGTCCGCAAAATGATTCGATGATCGAGGGAGTGCCTCGATGTCATACCACTCAAGTTTTGCCAAGAATTTGTCCACAAGGGCTTTATAAGCCTGTAGAACTGGGCATTTGCATTGATATACCCCTTTGACTTGATTGACTATTAACAACGAATCACCAAAGATGTTCAGTCATTTGATGTTCATGGCGATTGTTGTCTGAAGACCTATGAGCAAGGCTTCATACTCTGCATTATTGTTGGTGCATGGGAAGTTTAATTTAAATGACAGGGGCATTGGAGCGCCCTGCGGTGTGAAGAATACAATTCCCGTGCCACCACCTTGCTCACATTTAGAACCATCGAAGAATAGGGTTATGTCGGCCTGTGACTCAGGCTCATCAGAATCTGGCGATTCTGAGACATGGAAGACCCCATCATCGGGTAGTTCTATGACTAGAGGCTGATCGTCTTCAAGAGGAGCCTCCGCTAGTTGATCGGCTATGACTTGTCCTTTGATAGATTTTTGTCCAATAAACTCTATGTCAAATTTTGTCAACAACATGATCCATTTTGCCGTGCGACTACTATGATAAGTACGACTCATCATGTATCGCAATGGATTCTCCTTAGACACAACATACGTAGTGTTGCTCAGCATGTAGTGGCATAGCTTTTTGGTAGCAAACACCACTGCCAAGCAGAGTTTCTCAACGTATGCATAGTTAAGTTCATAACTGACCAGGGTGCGGCTAAGATAGTAAGTAGCCTGTTCCTTGTGAAGTTCATTCTTCTGGGCTAGCATGGCGCCCAGTGCCACCTCAATAGCTGAGATGTATAAGTAGAATGGCACTCCTGGTCTAGGTGGTGCCAATACTGGCGGCGAAGCCAGGTATTGTTTGATTTCATCAAAGGCTGACTGGCACTCGTCATCCCAGTGAAATGTAACCCCCTTGTGCAATAATTTGTTCATGGGTCGGCACTTGTCAGATAATTGCGCTATAAAGCGTTTAATCGACGTGACCTTTCCTTGCAGACTTCTGAGCTGCTTGATGGTAGTTGGGGGAACCATTTCAAGGATTGCCTTGACTTTCTTTGGGTCCACCTCGATTCCTCGCTTTGAGACTATGAAACCCAAGAGTTTTCCAGATGTGATGCCAAATACGCACTTCTTGGGATTTAGTCTAACTTTATGCTCCATGAGGCGATCGAGGATCTTGCTTAAGTCATCGATATGATTTGAGCGCAACAGAGACTTGGCTAACAAATCATCCATGTAATCTTCCAAAGTTTTATGCATGTAGTCATGGAAGATGTACGTCATGGCATGTTGGTAGGTGGCACCAGCATTTTTAAGGCCAAAAGGCATGACCTTATAACAAAATGTCCCCCAAGGCATTGTGAATGCCGTTTTTAGTTGGTCTTCAGGATTGATACGAATCTGATTGTATCCTGAGAAACCATCCATGAGGGAGAGCATTTCGTGACCTGTTGTAGCATCTACCAATGCGTCGATGCTCGGCAAGGGGAAATCATCCTTAGGACTCGCTTTGTTTAGATCTCAAAAATCAGTGCATATGCGAATCCTCCCGTCGGGCTTTTTGATGGGAACCATGTTGGACAACCATGGCGGATAATCCATGTAGATGACAAACTATGCATCCAACAGCTTTTGCAATTCATCTTTGACCATCAAGGCCACTGTTGGGTGCATCTTACATAGTTTTTGCTTTACGGGCTTGATTGTCGGATCAAGCGTTAAATTATGCGTGACTAGCTACGGGTCTAGTCCTGGCATATCCTTGTATGACCATGCAAAAACCTCCTTCTTCTCTTTGAGAAGGGCAATGTAGTCGGCTTGCTCTTCGGGGGAAAGACTTACCCCCAGCTTGAGAATCTATGGATTCATTGGATCTGTGTCGATATCTACGTCAGTCGTCTCCTCGACTGACATGTGGGATCCGTCCTCCAACTGATGTGGAGTCGGGATCAAATGGATATCATTAGCTGAATTTAAATCTGCGTTGGGAACCTCGGGTTCCTCTTCAGCCTAAAAAATATCTTGAGTTGTCCCTGGGGTAAAATGAGGCATCTTACCGAAAGGCCAATACTCTGATGGTGAGAGAGGTGAATTGACGTGATCCCAGTCGATGGCATCTGTGTCTAGATGCAATGACCATGTTGGATCGGCCGGATTGCGGATGGGTGCGGTCAAATCAATGGAGATCATGTGGATGGAATGAATTTGGTCTCCATTACCATGGGTATGATAACTTGAACATTCTGGATGCTCCCTATACTCTGGATCTGGCTCTAGGGGAACGGGCACGAACGGATCGGCCCTATGTGCTAATAGGAGGACAGGGTCTTCCCTCGGCACTGATGTCATTATAGGGTCTCGGGGTGGATGGTGCTCATCGTAAATTTGGAGCCATGGATCCAACACTTGGTCCCACCCTGCTGGGTCTACATACCATTCATGCCCTAACATTATGCCTAATTGTCCCATCAATCCTTAAGGATCTTCATGAGTTAAATGTTGCCATTGTTGCATCATCGCACATGATTGAGATAGTCCATCTCAGTCTCATCTTCTGAATCATCGTCGAAGATCAAAAAATGTTCATTTTCTTCCACAACTACTTGCGACATTAAGGGTTCACCTTGTTCCAGCAAATTAATCTGGTCCCATTGCGGTTGTTCCACACTTGGTGGAGGGACCTGATTCTCTTGACACAGTTCTGGCTCGACTGGAACCTCTAAAGGGAACAATTTCAAAAAGATCTCTGGACACCGTTTATGTTCTCCTTGGGAGTTAGTGTCCGAAATTTCACCTCTCTCTAGCAAAGGAGAGGGATTACTGATGTTACCAAGGGTGTTTGTTGACCATGGGAGGTAATCTCCCAATGTATATTCTGTATTTGGGTTGGCATAAGGATCTGATGCCAATCCACCCTTGTTGCCTATTCCTAGGCCTTGCATGTTTTCCACCAAGATGTCTAAGGGCAGGGGGTGGTTGAACCCTACTCCCGACTTATCATATGGCATTTGGTATCTTGGTTGGCAAAGGACACGCACCCCTTGCTCATATCTGCCTAGCCCGTATCCATGCCAATTGCATTGGCCGAGATATCTCAGAGCGAAGTCCGGGTTTGACAGATAATTGATATTTTTAGCAAAAGGCTCTTCGTCTTCGTCCTTTTGCTTGCATGGTTCAACACCATGATCAAGGCCCCCATACACAAAATTAGTCTGGTTTGGTGGGTAACCTAGAGGAACAACTGTCCCTATGGGAAGGCGAGGTCTCCCCATGTCCTGTACTGATTCTAGCGTGGGCGTTGCCACAACATTCTGCACTAGATACTCCCCCAGGCCCGTACTGGCCATTTCAACAGTAATTGTTGATGCTTGGGAGGGAGGGAACGGGAGGCCTTCCTGAGTCCATTCCATGTTTGGTGGGTTAGGAGTCTCAGCTTTCGTTGTGCTAGGTGTTTCTTCTGTTGATACTGTTGATATTGTTGGCAACCCCTCTTCTAGGGGCTGAGCCTCTTCCAAGATCTGTTTTCCTTTGTCCTTCTATTTAGCCATGACAGGTGGCATTGGTAGTGAAGGAGCAGATGATGAAGACTCACCTGGCTGGGATTTTGATGATTTGGTCACCAGTGGTGCCTGCGGTATTGGACCCTGTTTAGATGGATTTAACTGGAAATCCAAATGCATTGAAGGGAGGGTCGATTGAGGCATTAATTGCACCGCATTGCAATATTTGAAGGGTTCTAAGTCCATCGGGACTACATGAACTTCTCCTTCAAATGCATACTTTAGACACTGGTGAGCGATCGAAGGGACACACTTCATGTCCCTGATCCATGGCCGCCCTAGCAGTATGTTGTAAGCCATCTCGCCTTCCAAAACATGGCACAATGTTGGTATTGTCTTTTGTCCTACCGGACAGGCAGAACAATTGTGTCGACTGTCGAGCATATTGCATCGTTGAATGCTCGCAGTGTGTATGTGGAAGCCGTGATATGAGAGGCTGGCAGCTTCAGATGTTTTAATGCTACAGTGGTAATGATGTTACTGGACGAGCCAGTATCTACCAACACTCTCTTGTACGGGATCCCGTTGACCCGCGCGATAACGTGCAGGGGTGGATCTGCCATGTCATTCGATATTGTTTTAACTTCATCCTCTCTGAAGGTAATGACCGGCTCCGTACATCGTTTCACATGTCCCACGAAGTTATTGAAAGAATTTGCTTCGTGAGGCTATAACTCGATGGCTTTCAAAATTTCCATGAGAGCTTCTCTATGGGGTGTTGACTGTTGAATAAGCTCGTAAATGGAAAGCCTAGCCGATGTGGTCCACAAACTCTGCGTGAGTTTGGTCCGTATCGTGACCTCGGGTCTAGGCGGAGGCAACTGCACAGGGCATTGTTGAGGTTGCGACGTTGTTGGAACTTCTCTTGTAGCTGCCTCGGGGGCAACTCCTGGGTACTTTTTGTTCCTGGTCACTATGCTGATCATTCCCACAAATCCTTGCATGGGAAGATTCTGTCGCACCTCATTGACCTGAAGAGGTTTTTCCTGTGCCTCGTGGGCAGGCAAAGGGTCCTTGAATACCCCCATCTGTTGATTATTTGGCGCTATGGGGTTGTCCACGGCCAATGTTTTATTATCGATCAAATCTTGGATTAATCCCTTGAATTTCCAACATCCATTCAGGTCATGTCCCCTTCGCCTATGGAACCTACAATATAATTCCTCTCTGTATCCCTTAGGCTTGGGAGCGTTAGGATCTACAGTTTGGATTTCTGGAAGGGTGACTAAATTTTCCGCTGACAAGCGGTCAAATAGGGAGTCCCTGGACTCCGCATAAGGGGTGAATTGTCGCCTAGGGCGACGCTGCTGATTTTGCTCCTATTTTTTATTATCTCTTTCATAACTAGGAGGCACTGCCTGATAATTAGCCTTTTGGGGCTGTATTTCTTGCACAAGCTTGGGGACATTTATCGCAACTTGATTAACCACAGCAGGTTGTGATTGCGTAGTCCCGGTCTTAGTGGTTTTGTTCCACTCTTTCTTTTTAGGCTTGGCGATTGCGCCCTCACCTATTTTGATCTCTTCTATAACTCTGGCTTGCGCCAAAGCTTCTTCTAGGCTGGCGTATTGCTGCAGTAGCAATAGCCCAGAGATCGATTTTAGACAACTCCGTGCAAACATCTGTGTGAGGTCAGACATAGGGGGAAGGTAGGGTAGCTTAGAAAGCAAAGCCCTCCATCGATTCCCGTATGCTGCCATTGTCTCTTCCTCATATTGCTTGAGGCTGGCCAGATCACTCAGTGATGCCTTCTTCTTTGTGTTGAAGGCAAAGCGTTCAAGAAACGCATCTACTAATTGATCTAGGTTGTTTATGCTGTGTTTTGGTAACTGTGTGAACCAATCCGAGGCAGGGCCTATGAATGTGGTTATGAATGTCCTAAGCAACAATGCATCATTATCTTGAATGCCGAAGCATTGGCTCAGGAATCTTGTGACATGTTCTTGTGCATCCTCTTCACCTTTAAAGACTGCCAATTGAGGCAACTTGAAATGTTCGGGGTAAAGAGGTGTGGGCACTGAGGGATGCACTGGATGACTGCGGAGTTGACGTAACGTGGGCTTTTGATGCCCAGAAGCTTTTGTCTCCATAGACTCCAAATGCTCTAATAGCGCTTTGTATGCATCGAAAGATTTGATCTCTTCCTCTTTTGTTTGCTCCCGTTGTGAGTTATGGGAGACTGGAGGCCTATGGGGGGGTGGCCGAATGGCAGCCCTCCCGCCTTGATAGGGCATTTCGGCCCATTCTATTTCTGGTTCATATTCCTCATGAACTTCTTGAGGAGTCTCTGGGCGAGACCTATGACCCTGAGTGAATCCCCGCTGAGGGTATCCATCATTGTTTCGGGGAGTGGCCTCCCTCTCGGGTCTATAAGGTCTCGGAGGCAAAGCTTGACGAGGTCGCGGAGACCTGTCCTGCACCAAAGGGTTATGCCTCTCATATTGTTCTACTTTTTGGGTGCGAGGGGTTGGCACCCTCTCAGGTAGTTTATAACGCAGCTCATCCGCTTCGCGCTGCATGCGCTCTTTATTAAGGCGGTATAAGTACTCTAACTCCTGATGACCTTGCTCAAGCCACGTGATTCGGGCTTGGCGGGCGGCATGTCTGGCGACTGTCGGGTCAATTTGGTCTGCCATATTTTGCTCAGGAGGCTTGAATGTTTCTCCTATGTATTTGCCTCGGTCTTGATGATCTAAAATTTCAATGGGTCGCTTCCCTCTGTCGAGGTTGGTGGCATTTACTTGAGGCTCTGGCCTCGATGGGTGACCATGATATCTAGCAGGTGCAGAAATGCAAGGTTCCCATGCTGTATGTTGTTCTCGAGGAATGCGATGGTCTTCCTCGTACTCCCTTTCATGGGTGTGAAAGGGGCGGGCGGAGTTAGCTCGCCCTGTGTGGAGAGCCCTGCGCTCTGGGTTTTGTCTTTCAATTCTAATGGGAGGCAAAGGAGAGGTGCCGTATTCACGTTGTCTCTCCTCATGGACACTGTGCCTCTCTAGCGCTTCATCGCATTGTGGCCACTCAGATCTAGCCTCAAAAGGCGGTTTTCTATTTACATCGAGTGCCACATGTAAAGCTTCTTCCCGAAAGGGGCTGTGTTGAATGGGCATACCCCACAGAGGGGGGTCCCAATAATTCCTTCTTGATGTGGCCTGATGTGGACTCTCTTGTAGGCCAGACCGCCAAGGCGGTATGGCCAAGTCCTCAGGGCTAAAGCGAAGGCGACCAGCGCCCTCTCTTTGTGCACCTTCCATAGCATCCGCCCTTGATTGGGCTTGGCTACGGGTGTACACCATTGTGGTGCTCCTCTACTAGCTAAGCAGATTTTTATCTCGTTTATGATGATTTTTTTTTTGTTACACTAAGCAGAAATGAACACACACATACACAAACAGTGATTATCTCTTTTAAAGATTAATAGTGTGTCCTAAACTGGTTTAGTGCATTTTGATGTTTTGTTTTGTTTTTGCAAGTTTTGAAGAACGTTTAAATGCATAATGTTGGCTCATATGACTCCCATAAATGGTCGCCCCTTCAATATACCATTGTCGGACCGATATACCAACCTCTCTATATACCCGCCCTTACGAGAGGGAAACTATAGGTACGTGAGAGCAGATGGTACGTGGAACATAGGCGGTACGGAAGGGGGATTGTCCTGTTAATGACACCTACCATAGAAGACTTATCCTCGCGTGCATGGGAATCACCCCAGTGACACTCGGTCAACTTTCGTCAGGATTTACGCCTAACAACAGTGACAATCGGGGAAATGGATGCAAAGCTAAGCCAAGGTGGTGATGAACCCACCGTTGGTCTTGCTCAAGGGCTGGGGTCTTACGACCAGCTCCTTGGTTAAAAACGTGCCACGTGATGTGTGTGTGGTTTATTTTACTTAAAAAATTGAAACATGCAAGCAACCACTATTTTCTTTAAGCACGCAAGAATTGACAGAAAGTGAAAGCAAAAAATCAAAAAATGACAAAGACAGTTTTGGAACCCTTACCTCTTTTCTGCCCAGACTTGCTGTTTTTGATCCTCGGCTCTAAAAATTTACAGACAAAAATTCGTCCCTCTGTGAGACGAATTACAGAACAGAATTCGTCCCTGCCAGAGACGAATTTAAATTCGTCTCAGGGTCAGACGAATTACAGTAAAGTATTCGTCGCAGTCAGAGACGAATAACAGTCTGCTTTAAAAAATTGTACCTGTCAAGCACAAAACACAAAAATGGATCAGTTACTTGATCTTAAAAACCAGGGGACAGAGTCCCACCGTGATCGCCACTGAAAGCATGAGATTCCGAAAATAAAAGGAAAACTATAGCTATGCAATGTAAGACAAAATATAACGCTTAAGTCCTATGCATGAAATGCACGAAACAAAGAAAGGAGATAAATCAAAAAAAGAAAGATGAAGGAGAGCACAACCCTTTTTATTCAATTTTCTTCAACCTCGGTTACAATACATCTCCTCCCTTTTTAGGGGCTAGGAGAGTTAGAATAGATTTCCATTACAATAGTGACTTAGTCTTCCTCCTTCCGCATGCCCACATGCAAAATGGGCGGGCCAAAGTGTTGCCACCACTGATGTTGATGAGTCCTTGGTTCTTGCTACTCCTCCTACATTCAAAGAAACAACAAAAATAGTTAGTAGCACCTATTGCAAATAGGAAAATTTTGTTCCTTGAAATTAATAAAAGATGTATGCAAAAGATTGTCTAAAATAGTGAATAAAATGAATCTAAATCACCTGCAAATCTGACAGAGACCAAAAGACATTACCAGAGGGCCACTGCCATTGAAACAGTCGGCCAATCTACTTTCAACTAGAATTCATCCCTGGGCAGGACGAATTCTGACTATTATTCATCCCCGGGTGGGACGAATTCGACTATGTTAGGAAAGCCGAGTTGATGCCGCTCCAATGTCACACCTCGAGGTCTCCAAAACACCTACAGACAAAGGGGTTAAGTAATTGGGGCCATTTTGGGATGACCCAGATGGTCGGATTCTCCCAATTTGGCCTCTATCCTCGAGAATTCGATGTCGCTACCTGCAAGTTAGTGGGACAACAAAGCGACAAAAAGCATGATAAAATCTGATCAAAATGTTATAGAATTGAAGCTATGAGTTAACTAGACAGCATAACATAAAATGCAAAATGAACAAATGATCTAGAATACTTTAGAATGAAACTTAGAAAATGCGGGGTGCCCAAGTGGGCCTCCCACCGTTGGCACTTGATTTCGATGCCAATCCACTAGGGATGGGCCCAAAATCTCTTAGGATTGTGTTGTCGGAAAATTGGTGGTTTAAGGTGGTCAAATGTTGGGTTTGGGTTCGGATCCACGCTTCCAAAAGCCACCCAATAACCTCTCTTGCGAAAGAGATTAATGGATGTGAGAAGGTGAATCAAAAAGGATGCAAATGGGTGTTCAATTGGGCAGCACTTCGTTGCTTGAAAATGCCTCCAACCTGTCCTCATTTGGGTGGGAAAGTCCACCATTTTATAGACCCATGGGGTCTCTTTGGAGGGGCATGCAGGGATGCCATGTGGCGGCCATGCCTTCCCAAGAGGGAGGAGACTCCTCCCTGACTTGGGCTTCCATGACTGCCTTTGTGACAGTCCACTAACTGCCAACCTACCCACCTACACGCGCATGCACGGCAGGAGGCAATAATTGACTGTCCTTGGCTGCCACTTGGCGGCATTTTTCTTTTTGCCCATTAAACCTGGAATTCGTCCTGACCAGAGACGATTTCAGAATTCGTCCCTGGGTGAGACGAATACTGGGCAAAGTGCCTGAATGTGCCAAATTGCTTCTTGACCTTACAAAATTGCTATGAAAGTGGTTAGGACCATTGTTTAACCTCTGAGGGCTGCCCTAGGGGCTGTGTGTGTCAAAGCGATCAGTGTTTGCAGTCACATAATCGGATTGGTGCTGTTTTGGTGTCTACAGGAAATATTATTCGTTTCATGACAAATTGTTCAACCTTCCCTTATCAAGTGTCTATTAACATTTTGAGTTCCAAATTGTGTTTTATTCATGTTCTAACATAAGTTCTACTAGCGCTATGTTCAATATGTCATTGTTTGGCATTTTGAGTGCTATTGATCACTGTTATGTCTTGATCGACTTGAACACTTAGAAATATATGCTTTTGGTTGTGTGCTATGATTGGTTGTTTATTGGAAGCTTCTCCAAGTTGGATTGGGTGCTTTTTGAGTGCTATTTAAACTTAGGCATAAAATAAATTCTAGCTTGTGCCACCCTAAATCAAACCTCCTTTAACTTTACTAAGATTTTTACCTTTAATTTTTATATTATTTTCTTGATACAGGCAGGTCGATGTATTCTCTTTCTCTTGCTCTTCAACATTCCTCTTTAATATGCAGAGTTCTTGCACGTAGCTTTGTACTCTCCTTTTCAGAGGATATTGAATTTAACTTTTGTTGCCTCAACTTAGATGACACTCATGTTGGCTCTTTAGATGATGCTCATATTATATCTTTATTCTACAATGACTACTTACAATATTTCATAGTCTTGTGTCATTTTATATTGCAGTCACCAAATAAAATAACTTATACCCTATGTATAGAATGGTGTGCTTGCTGTTATACTAACCTTTAATATTAGTTTTTGCAATTTTTTTTGTATTTCTTATGTAGAATAGAAACTTCAGTCTCTCTTTCTTTCTTATGTAGTTGGTCGTGTAGTGAAATTCCTTTACTCTACATCATGATCCTTTTATATTATACAATACTTATTCAAATCTTATGAAGGCCTATTTTTCTTTCCTATTAAATTCTTTCTTTCTTCAATGGGACATTTTTTTTCTCAACAAGTCTCCTTTATAACCTCTTGGATCTATATCCTTTGTATCAACTCTAAAAACTTATATTTTATCAAGGCCTCTCTTTAAGACCTCTATATCAATATCAATATCAAGGTCTTTCTTCAAGACATGAAACTTTCTTTTTCAAGATCTATCTTCAATATGTAAAGCTTCAATAACCTACAACTCAAATTAATCCCTACTTGATGAAAATTTTTCACCTTCTCTTGCACTTGAAGATGAAATTCTTCTCTATATGTTGTAGGAAGCTTATCACACTTCGATCGATCAATTTCTACTTGCAACAATGTCTTAGGTTGCTTTCTTGTATGTGATCTAATAATCCAATATGATTCTCCTCCTTACTAGAGAATCCAATATCAATGTCAAGGTGACTAAAAACAATCCTAGTGCTTTAAACAAGATAGCTTGGTTGTACCAATTTCTTCAAATTTATTTTGAGTGTTGATAGAAATTAGTTTTGAATAATGTTTCTATGTCCCTAGAATCCTTTATCAATGTGAGGGTTATTTATTTTCTTGAATAATCAATTGTATTTAAGTTGATTCAACCTAATATGGGTCCTAGTCTTCACTGGTTATTGTTCAACCAAGTGGAAAGACCCTATCCATTGCTTACTTTGACCTTATAATAGAGTCCACGTCTATCTCCATTTAAAGTAGACAAACTCTAATAAATTTTGTCATGTTGTTCAAAAATTAGTTCTATATGCAACTAAACAAATCAACCCTCTGCAAGAAAGTTCTTATAATAGATTTGATACCACTGATAGCTTTTGAATCTTTAATACTAATGTAAATTCATAGGATTAAATTTATGATAACTACAATAAATTAAGATCAAGATAATAATGTGAATATAATAATATGAACCAACTATTATATACATCAAGGCTAATAATAAATCAAATAACATGCATTAATAAGCAAAAATATGAATGTATAAATATGTCGAATCATACAATATAATAAAACTTACAATATTAGTTGATCAAATATATGTAAACTTTATTACTCCTCTTTCTCCTACAAATGTATCACGAAAACTCTTATACAATGACAATCCTCACTATGTAGATAACATAAGCTTTGTAGGATTTGTACAATTTGTAGGTGATGTAGGCTATGTCCACTATGGAGTAATATATATCCATTATAGGATGACACTTTGGTTAGTTGACTCTTTATTTCCTTATTCCAAGTCTCATGACTCTTGGATTCTTTACTTGACACTTGCATACACATGACTCTATCTTGTATGCACACTTAGACATGACTCTTCATGTAACACTTTCTAATATAATAACTTAGGTGTACACTTACATATGAGAAACGTGTGCACATCTACACACATAATACTTACACACATTAGACTTATGTATTTATTGCACATTATTAAATTACATAAAATATTTACTCACACTCTAATCTAGGACACAACCCTAATTTAAAATTTATAATATGTACCATGAGGGTACATTAGCAAGTAACAAATGATGTAATATTCTCCAACAAAATTTTGATTTTGCCCTCTACCTGAACCTTATCTGTGGTTGCTTGTCCTAGCACCATCATGCTTTGAGACTCTTAACTTTGAGGTAAAATCCTTTTAATAACCTTCACTAAATATATCTCTTAGTATTTCTTCACATGACATAAGAGAACCAATAAGATGATCAAACTCCAATATTTTCAATTCTTTGATCTCTTTAATGATTATGGCAATATGGTTCTATCCTGTTGTTCAAGTTCTTAACACTTTCTTCACAAATTTTATTTTCGTTGTTTCTAAGAGTGAACAATTTTTTAACCACATCTTTTACCCTAACACAATATTCACTTACACTTTCAGCCTCTTTCATCCTCATTCTCATACCGTAAATGGTTATTATTGGCTATGATCGATGGTTAGAAATACTATAAATACCAAATCAGTCCAACCCAAGACCAAATTGTGAGATCTCATACCAACTATGAAAGCTTCAAACATATAGCACTTTAAAATAGGGTATTGTTGGAAATATAGGTGCTATGGGTATGGTTGTGTGGGTGCTACAAATTATAGATAAAGCACTACGAGCACTACAAGCACTATGGATATGATGGTACAAGCACTATAGGTACAAGTGTTATGGATTTTAATAGAATATAATTAAGAGTACCAAAATTTTTTATTTTTTAAACACGATCCTCATAAAATGCTTTTTCATTATTATAAATTCTACATATGAGAACAAAAATCCATTAACCTGGCAAAGAGAAAAAAATTTAACATGAAATTTGCATAGATTTTTTATTTAGTGGATCCCACTAAAAATTCATAGCTAGAGGATTCTAATTTATATACTCAAAAGACACATACCAAAACCAATTATTTCTTACAATTACATGTATGCGTAGGCACATGCATAGTTATAGTTACAAACACAACTAGGACTTTATATAGCTACAATTACAAAATCAACTAGACACGTCATAGATACAGTTATAAACTGAGATAAGAATTGTACAATTGTAGTTACCAACATATTCTTCAATTATAATAATCAAATCATTAATATATTAACATAACTTTGAACAATATTATCCATGAAAGTTTCACAAGTTCTTAATATTATCTCATTAATAGATAATTTATTTGCTTAAGAAAAACTTAATACATTTAGCTAGTATTAAAAATTTAGTCTTGTTTTATTACAGGTAATAATACTCATGGGTGAGGAGCTTAAGTAAAAATATATCTATCTACATTCTCACATGGGAAGAGCATACTTTTTACTATTTTAGCATTTAAAAGTGTATTTTAGTTTGTCTTATTTACAATAGTTGATAATGATACGTTTCAAATATTTTAAAATGAACTAAAAATTTTCTCCATAAGTGGTCAATTTTTACTCAGCCCTACCTCACTCCTAGTACCAACTATTTTCTTCTTTTTCCCACTTTCTCCATATATTGAAACATTAGCATATCTAGAATTGTTCTTTTTTATTCTAAAATATGAGTAAAGATGTTTCTTTTAGGATTTTAAAATTATAAAAATATCATCTAAATATACATTTAAAATATTATGAAGAAACTCTTTGAAGACATGATACATCGGTCTCATGAATGAGGTAGGTGAATTTGTAATACCAAAATATATTCAAATCTACTTAGAAAAAGCCATTTTGGTTTTGAAAATCATCTTCCATGTGCCTTTAGCCTAAACATTAACATGATTGAGTCCACTTTTGAGATAAATTTCTAAAATGGACCATGCACCTTGAATTTTATAATGCATATCATCAATTAGAAAAGTGATATATGTTCTCAATGTGATTATGTGCAACACTTAGAAATCAATGCAAGGTTCTAGGAAACAAATGATGGGATAACATTCAAATACAACACCTTTATAATGTTACTTTCCATATGAATAATAAAAATAATCCAAGGGATGGAGGGACACTAAAAATTGAAAGCATAACCATGCATAAACTTTTAAGTGGATCAATATTTAATGGAAAATGTTTATGGCTAGTGAGTATGATTTTCAAATATGAAGTAGTGGTATAGAGTGCCAATATGCTACAAAGAATTCATAGATCACCAATGTTACTTCTAGATTATATGTGATATTAGTCATTGCTATGTGTACAAAGATGGTTAGATTGAAATCTTACACATAAAATAATTTCCTATAAAGTGGATTATAATATAATCCATGTGTTTGATATTTATGTTAATACCATAGGATAAATAATGAATGGTAATCCCATCAAATATAAAATTATGGAGTGTATCAAGATATTGAATATCTACCATACAATTAATAAAACATATGAAAAATAAAAAGGTGAAAGAAGCGATGTCAAAGAGGAGGTGTAATACCAAACACTAGCACCCCCTAGAATCAATAGAAGATGGAAATAATGACATATATTACCACAATAGATAAACCACCAATAATAGATCCACCATAATATAATATAAGGATCCAAACAGTAGCGATCATACACCAAAATATAATCCCATAGATAAGCATCAAAGGTTGGAGTAACTTATCAATATCTCTTTGAGTGGATCCAAAAATACAATGAAATATGAATTCATTACCATAGTATATCATGTTATATTTAGAAAATGAGTCTGACGATGAGAAGGAGACATCTTCTATTGAATAATTTTAAAGAACAACCTTGGTGAAATACAACCAATATAATTCAAGAAAAAAAATCAGCTAACATATATAAAATAATCCCAGCAATACATACAACATAAAAATATTATAGATTCTTCCAATTTGGCTATGAAAAAAATTGAAGTTTCTTGTTTTAAAATAACAACAACAAAAATTATATTTCCATATTTTATAGCAACAATAAAAAAATACAATCCCTTGTTTTACAAGAGCAATAACAAAAAATTATAGATCCTTATTTTATAACAACAACAAAAGATGTAGTCCTTTGGATTTCGTAACCAATTTTTTGGTGATATTTTTATTTTAGGTCATCCCTAAATCTATAAATATAGAGTTTAAATAAATATTATCATTCTAGGAGAAGGTTGTTGACCACTTGGTAGATACTTCAAAATCCAAGATCATTTTAATTTTAAATGCTTTAGATTTAGATTAAATTACTATGGATATTTTAGGTTTTAAAGTTAAAAAATAACAATAACTAGATATTCCTTTCTATGATAAATGAAAGAAGGAAGAACTTTGGGAATCAATTTTGGATGGAATAAAATCTTGTTTAGTAGGTTGTAAAGATAAGTTCTTAAATTTTGACTACTAGGCTAAACTCATAAAGACTATCTTACAATATTTATTTATATGTATGATGTCCCTTTCAATATTTCAGGTAATTTAGCATTTCAATTTGATAAAATTAAAATTTATATTCGCTAAAAAGTATGTGAGGAAAATATAGGTCCTTATTTGCAATTTCCAAAGCAATATAACTTGGAGGGTAGTGTTGAAATTTTAGATATACGATTTTGGAATTAGGAACAAAACTTGGATGGATATCATTCAAAGAACAATTGGATAAAATGTTACTTCAAAAATATACATATATTCTATTTATACAATAAAATTATTTTAAAAAATAATACTACCTAAAGGCTTCACAGGATGGAACATCATATAAAATAAGGAGGATTCTATAAATTTTTATTGATGTTTGGTTGAATCCTTATTCACTTATTTCTAATCCAAAATGGTAATCGTTGGTTCAAGCTTATCTAACTTATAAAATTCCAAAGGTTGAAAATTATATTATTGAGAGTAATAATTCTAGATCATGTATTTCTATTAGTAACTTGATTGAAAAAATGAACCTTAAACTAGTGGATGAGCTTCAAAGTATACTCCAAGATTTGTTTTTGGAGGTATTACATTATTTGATCCCATTGTAAATATTTAGTTTAGGGTGTGAATTTTATTTTATGTATAAAATTTGTATCAAAGTGTGGAAGTGTCATGTATTCAAGTGTGTGAGGTGACTAGTTAGGAAGTGAAGAGTCTTTGAGTGATGCGTCTAGTTTAGAAGTAGGATTTATATGCAATAATGAGATACTTTATTTTTACATAATATGTGAGACTTATTGTGTAAGAAATACATACTAATAATCAAGTTCTCCTGTGAGTTTTAAGAGAGCAAAATCCAAGAGTCATGTAAGGTGAAAGATCTCATATATATTTATATTGAATATAAAGATTTGTAAAATATAACTCGTATAAACTTTTCTTTATGCATTGCTTGATTTTTGAGTAATAACATTTTCAGGAATATTGATGTTCATTTTATGGGTGAATAATATTGATGTATGCATGTTGATATTGATGATTTGATATTGATATTGATTGATTTATTTATCTTGAGATTGATTAACATGTGAACCATTACATCAAATTGTAAATATTATTTACCTATTTTTATGTAGAAGGGTGAGTTTGTTTAAACTCCATCAGAATATGGTGGATTCTTATTCAAGTTGGGATATAAGAATTTAAACCAATTAAAATTCCCTACTTCTATTTCCCTTGGAAGAATGTTTGGTCAATTGATGCTCTCTTTAAGGAATCGATATTGTTCTTTTGCTTACACTATTTGGGGCCTACTTCTTAAAAAATATGAGAATATATTGGGTGAATCTATCAACATGAAAGAGTTGATGAAATATTGGATTATTATTTTTTAATATAATCTAAAGTATTATGCATTGTTTAGAGGACTAGTCTGTCATCATCTATTAGAATTCATGACTTGAAAGGAACAATAATTTTTTTAAAATAAATCTCAAATTCATATATAGAATTAAAATTTATTGTCATTTTTTAGAATTGTAATAGACATGGTGGTCATAATAAAAATTTTGAAGTACAAAAAAAAAAGGTGGTACCCTCTTTGTTACAAGATTTGAATATATATGGAAGGGTCATTTATGACAATGGAGTTAACACAAAGGATTTGTTTTGATCTATGCTAAAATATAAATATCTAAGATTTAGTTTTAGCAAAATTAATATTGATAGTGCTTCTAAACAAAATTTGAGAAAAGTTGGTGTAATATTTTTATTATTATTATTATTATTGAAATTGCTACCAAATTCATATTAGCCAAAATCTTAAGGAAACAAATACAGGTGAATATTGTATTTTGAAATAATGAAGTTAATTTTATCCTTATTGACTTAGAATCATATGGAACTTCAATTAATAATTATGCAAAGACTAAAGCACTTCTTATAAGGATCAAAATTATCATTGAAAAATGAAGGAAATAAAGTTCAATTAAGGGGCATTCACAAATTATTATTCATGTTATTAAAAATAAATAAATGTAAAAATTGCATAAAAAATCACATTATTTTTTATATCAATAAACATTTCTACATGGAAGAAAACTAGGTAATAGATAATTTAACCTCATGATGTTAATTTAACCAAGTAATACTCATTTTCTTACACGGTGTTTGAATGCCTCAATAAGTAATTATTAAAACCCATTTCTATAACATGCATTTTCTTATATATTATTTGACTACTTAAATAAGTAATTTTTAAGGTGCATGAGTATTATGTATATTAGATTACCATGCACTTTTGTGGTGGTTCCACTACTAATTGGAAGGAGGCATTATATTATGCTATTTTTCTAAGGGACATGAATACACTACCTCCTATAGATTCAAACTTTAGATCTCCTATCTACTTTATTAAAAATCTTCGTCATAAAATTCATTAAAATTTTGGTTGAAAAGCTATAAACAAATCTCTTAACGTGTTCTCATATACACATAAGTTTATATAGAAACTCACATGAAATAAAAAATGTTAACCAATTTTTTTTATATTTAAATACACGTTTAATCTATACCTCCTATTGTATTTTATGTATAAAATTAGTTTATTTATTTATATTATGTAAAAATAATAATTATAATTATTATTCATATATAACACTAGTTAACTATTTTTAAAGGTTACTATGTAAACTACCTC